>OZ038488.1:7978745-8058745 GCA_964036315.1 Acanthosepion esculentum
ACATATTCGTGAATATGAAAGGATTATGACCAAAATAAGCAGACATAATGTTTGTAATTTATTAAATATATATATATATATATATATATATATATATATATATATATATATATCAAGACATAGTTTTAAGATATGCTATATTTATGGATAAAAGTGCTCAATATCAGAGCATATATAAATATAAATGTGGACACTGAGGTTAACACAAAGCGGCAACAGTCTGTTTCGTGCTTGAACGCAATATTTATGTCCTGAAGATTGCGTTGAAGCATTAAACAAACTGTTGCCGCTTGCTGTCGACCTCACTTCACGCCAAGGAGGGCAATAACGCCACAGATAATCAAGGAGTTAGAGAATATTAGAAAAAAAAATCAATAAAAGATTAAGACGTTAGAAGACAATAGATAACAATTGACATTGCATTTAATTTCAGTTTTGACCGGGAAGGTTGTCTCTGGAAGTAAATTCTACAAGCGAGAAGTGCGATAGAAGAAACTGTTAGCATAGAATTCACGTTTATATCTAGCCATTTCCACTGCAAAATGATGAGGGCTAAATGCCAATTTAGTATTACGCTAAAGAATTATCATGAAAATATTTATAGAAAAGGCTAAAGGGAGCTACATTACACATTCTCCTTTGGATTTTATCAAGAATCTCTAAATATATAGCTAGTGGGTACTCCAGGCCAGACGTGGCAGTAATATTCAAAGCAAGAACGAATGGTTCTAAGTATGTAAGATAGATTTTGGCGAGAGAAATAGGCTAGCACGAAGCAGTGAACCATATTTCCTAGCATCAGACCTAGAAATTTATTCAATATAATCTTTCTGCTAGTTTGAGAAAGTGCAATGTAACTCTCATGGGGGTTAGCATCAGCCATGCTGATGGAGGGTAAAAAAGGGCTCACTGAGACGATTAAAAGAGAGCAGTTTGGTATTGAAGGCGTTGAAATTAACAAGCCATCCCTTGCTTCGGGTAACAACAGAAAGTAGATCACTTTTGAGATCAGCTGCCAATTTGACCTTATCGAACTGCTCAGACTTACTGTTCAGACTAGAATAAAACACTGTAGCATCAGCATTATATATATATATATATATATATATATATATATATGTGTGTGTGTGTGTGTGTGTGTGTGTGTATAATTTTTGCATGTGTTAAAGAAGAGAATGTCTGCAGAGAACGGTTTTTTGCTAACAATATTATTTCCAATGGAATATACACCATTAACAAACACATCTATCGTTGAGTAATTCCCATTTCTGTATTTATTCCTAGGTCCGATGGTGAAGGACACAGGCGTGGCCGAAAATTCCGAACTTAATACTTTTCTTTCCGTGCTTCATTTGTGCCATATGGTTATTAATTAATATTTAATTTATGTTTATCCTACTGACTATATTAGTACCCTTACAATTGTCCTTGTTTTATTAACTAAACTATCTATTTTACACACACACACACACACACACACACACATACATACATACATACATACATATATATATATATATATATATATATATATATATATATATATATATACACACACACTTGGCCTAATCCACTTACAAATATTACCAAGTATCAGAAAGGATTTCTGCTTGGTTTGATTCGAACTGAAATGTTTGTAGTAGTTCACGTGTATATATATATATATATATATATATATATATATATATATATATATATATATATATATATACGGTGTATCAAAATACATTTACGAACTTTGGGGGCGCGTTCCTCACACCAAAACAAGGACAAAAGTTCATATAAATAAATGTCCGCAAATCCTTTGTTTTTCATTTATTAAGTTTAAAGAAAGTTTAAGGTAGATGGTGCTGTGTTATCATGTAGATGAGGTTACATTTCTGACGTGTACATTTGTAGCTAGTCTGTTTTCGGCGTTTAAGTGAATTAACAGACAATGCCAGGATACTCATATCATGAACAGACAGATATGATTTTTACATACGGCCGCGCGAATGGCAGTGGACGCGAGGATGCACGTCTGTATCAGATTGCGTTTCCAGACCGAAGGCAGCCGAGTCATCCAACCTTTGCTTCTGTTTATCGTCGCGTTGCTGAGACAGGATTTGTGGCACCACAAACTATGGACCGAAGAAGACCGAGATCCACTCGTACACCTGACCACGTAGAACACATTCTACAGGTTGTTTGAAACGATCTAGGTATTAGCACACGTCAAGTGGCCCTAGCATGTCGTACATCTCACAGAGCTGAATGGAGGGTACTTCAAGAGCAGCTCCAGTATCCGTATCATTTGTAACACGTGCAGGCTCTTTCTTGCCGTCTGATCACACACCATGGGAGAACTTTTGCCGGTGGTTTATTACACAAGCTGCTGATCAAAGTTTGTCTCTCCAGTCTTGTTTACGGATGAGGCAATATTTGCAAGAGATGGAATAACAAATTTACGCAACCATTATTTGTGGGCGGCTCTGAATCCTAATGGTTCAATACAAGTTACAGTTTACGATTAATACGTGGGATGGAATTGTAGGTGATTGTCTGGTAGGTCCTTATGTTCTCCTAGCACGTCTTACAGGAGCTGTCTACGGGGACTTTATTTCGCATACACTTTCAGACCTGCTAGATGTATGTACCCTTTCTAATACTAAGACGCATGTGATTCATGCATGATGGGTCTCCAGCACATTTTTGTCTCATTGTTCGCGATGGTTAGACCTTATCGAACTGCTCAGACTTACTGTTCAGACTAGAATAAAACACTGTGGCATCAGCATTATATATATATATATATATATATATATATATATATATATATATATATATATATATATATATATGGTTCCACTGCCTGCACGTTCCCCCGACTTCAATCCTTTGGATTTTTATCTGTTGGGTCACATAAAATAATTGGCTGATGCAGAAGACATTAATAATGCAGAGATGCTTCATCAACGTCTCATGAGGGCCTGCGAAACCGTTCGACAGCGTGTGGGAGCATTTGAAAGTGTCCGCCAGTCAGTGATCTGACGGGTGCATGCATGTGTAGAAACAAGCTGAGGGCATTTCGAACATTTGTTATGAGCTGCTGTGTTGATGTGCAACGATGGCCTTTTGGACATATGTTGATATGGACATTTTGCCTTGTTTTGGTGTCAGGAATCCACCCCCAGAGTTTGTAAAATTATTATTGATAGACCATATATATATATATCATATATATATATATATTATAATTAAGTAATTCACCGAGTCTAGATGAATCCTCAACAGAATGTAGAAAGCACTGGACAGCCGTTTCGTCCTATATTTGGGACTCATCAGCAGTGAGCATCCACTACCGAGAATTGAAACCCGGACAGTTACGTTATCAGGCAAACGTCATACCAACTGTACAAACGGGCCTCAGCGACGAAGAGGTGGCGAATTAGACTCGATATAGCGCCGCTCGATCACATATTCCGTGGTGGCACTTACCCATAGGTCTGTGCCTATGTGGTAGTGGATGTGCACTGCTGATGAGTACCAAATATAGGACGAAACGGCCGTCCAGTGCTTTCAACATTCTATTGAGGATTCATCTAGACTCGATGAATTACTTAATTATAATTATCTCAAATCCTCCTAATAATTTCTATCACTTATATATATATATATATATATATATATATATATATATATATATATATATATATATATGGACACGTGGTCGAGTGGTTGGAACGTTTGCATTTTGACCATGAGAATCTCACCATAATCGATTTGTCAGGAAGGTGACTTCCTGATGTTATCAGACTGGAGGGGTTGATCCCAGTGTGCGGTACCTTTGGAAAGTGACTGAAAACCATACCACGGGTTGACCCAAGCCTTGTGAGTCAAATTGAGTAGACGGAATCTTTAGGGGCCGTTGATAGCTGTGCTAGCACGAAGTCACAAGTCATCGTGGCCGAGGGTTTAAGCGTACTCGCCTTGTACAAATTGTTGATCACACTAGATACCACGCTCCTTCCCAAAAACTGTAACTAAGGTCTGCTCAGCATAGTTGCAGTACACTGTGAGTGTTGAGCAAATGTGTCCGAGTGAGCGTCTGCAATAGGGATTGGCTGGACGCCCTAACAGACGAGTATACTCGAATACGAGTGGCCAGCTATATATATATAAAGAGAGAGATAAAGAGAAGGAGGAGAGAGAAAAATAGAGAACGAGAGAGAATATAGTGAGAACAGAGAGAGAGAGAGAGAGAGAGAGAGAGAGATTGAGCGGGTAAGCAGGGAAAATAATTCCGGGAATAATATTCCCTAAAATGTATAATTTTTCATTTGCCCGTTCAACTTTTTCAGCTTGGAATTAAACATATTAAATTAAAAAGGAAAAATAATTTTAATTTCATTCAGCCATTTTTTCACAAAATTAGGAACTGAATCCAGATTTAACTGTTGAATTTGCAAAATGCTTGTTTACTTCAAAAACCTGTGAATTATTTGAACCCGTTCGGGAATTGTTCTGGCTTTTCGATTTATGTTGTCCCCTCCGACATTTGAGCGATGCTGCATTTACTGTCAATATGTTAAGACATCGATTCTTTTCTCTTTCTTCATTTTGTATTGTTTGGTTTATTTATCTCGTACTTCTTTCTTTCTTTCTTTCTTTCTTTCTTTCTTTCTTTCTTTCTTTCTTTCTTTCTTTCTTTCTTTGTCAGTGTTACCGTTTGATAGCCAAAAGGCTATTGCGCAGGTTTCCAAGTTCCTACTATTTAATACCTAATCCGTGACCTATTAAAAGAAAGGAACCTTGTCAAAAATTATGAACATTGATCTTTCGCTTGAACTTATTTCGGTCGGCTGTAAAAAAATGCTACATCCTCACGCTTACACATTTACCACCCACCAAGTAAGGTTCCTCGAATTGCGATGCTTGAACGCAATCGCCAAATGTTTGGAACAAAAGGTCGAAATTGACATTGTACAAATAGAATGGAATCATTTTTCCCAACTCATATAAGACATGATACATTTTATGCCTGCAGAAATCGTTTAGATTTTTAAAGTATTTTTTAGATTCCAAAGAACGTAGCTCCAAGAGAAAAAACGTCAGGTTTTTATATGATTAACAAATACATGAGATATCGTGATTCCAGTCAGTCGAAACGCAAATTCTATGACTTATTTGATTACAACGAGTGTGTGGGGGGGGTCAAGTAAATACCCACTCTTTGGTTACCTGTCTTTCTGTGACAGCGGCGTTATCAATTCCACCTGCAGCAGGTGATGCAATCTTCTTGATGAATCATTTTTATAATTATTGAATTTTGGATCTGTCTTTCTTTCGTCGTATTTCCGTTGTTTTTTCTTTATTTCTGATACACGATGAATATTTAAGGATCGGAGAATAGCGATCCGAAAGTTTCGATTAAAAATAGTTGATGAAAAGATAAAAGATGAAAAGATAAATAGTTGATGAAAAGAATTTCATGATGTTAATGATTTTAGATTTTTGTGAAAATTGATCGCGGGCGTGATTAGAAAAAGGTGTGTCTCTGAGAATATAAGACCTGGAAGTTAAATTTCAAGAACAAATAATATCAAAAGAAAGAAAGAAAGAAAGAACGGGAAAAGTAAAGAAGTAATGGTGAAGCAGATGCGTAAATAAAGAAAGGAAAGAAGAAAAGATGGGTGGAAGGAGTGATGAAAACAAAGAAAGAAAGAAAAAAAAGAAAGAAAAAGGGAAAGTAAAGATGTAATTAACTAGATGTGAAAAAGAAAAGAGATATAGAAAAAAGAAAGAAAAGGAAAGCAGAAGAATAAATGAAAGGAAAAGAATGAAATAAAAGGAGAGATTAAAAAAAAGAGAAGGAAAAGTAACGGAATAATGGAAATCGATCTCCAAAGAAAGAAAGAAAGAAAGAAGCAGAAGACAAGAATGTAAAATAAAAAAATTCAATGAAAAATATGCTGAACGGAACAAAAAAGAAAGAAATATATAATATAAAATATATCTCACATCTAAATATATAACGTTGTCTTCTTATGACTCTCTTGAAATGCATGAAAATCATTTTCTTTTACCAAAGACCGCCTGAACTCCCTCCTACAACCCCATCCCCAAAACATTGCCAAGTCGTGGAGAAATGTCACTGATCCATTTTATTTCACTCTCTCTTTCGCTCTTTCTTTACTATTCCTATGCATCATGCATTGTCAGATTTCAGCTTGATGAAGCCTTAAAGCTTGGAGGTCTTTCGTTAAAAAAAAATATGCTGGAATTTAACACTCCGCATTTTCTCAGTCCCTAAAAAAAGATTCTGAAATTTTTGAAGCCCCTACGGATTGTGGGTCGTTAAGTTATGTCTTGTTTAGATGATGTCTAAATCTGGAACTGGTATCAAGTTTTTAGCTAACTTCAAAACAATGAGAACATCCACTCTCATCGTATATCAGGTCTCTAGGTTTTGCACAATGTTAATGAAATCTTTATTGTTGGGCTTCCTTTACAAACCTTAGAAAAATCCGCTCCTTGGGATCACGTTTTCCACTGACATGAAGTGGAATGATTACATTGGTCAACAAAAAAATGTTTGAAATGGTGTCGAGACACCAAACATCTTTTTGATCTTTGAGGGCGCTGAATCTGAAAATTACCTTAATTTTTTTGGTTAGCTACCGTTTTTGCTGTACAGAAATGCCTCATTTAAAAAAAAACAAAAAAAAACCAGTTTTTTCATTTGTTTTCTGTATATATGATATTGACCGATGGCAATATTTCTCAAAATAAAATCATAGAAACTTCTCAATTCGTATTTAAACCAACACATATTGGTCTGCTTACTGAGAAATACTATTTTGCAATAATAATCAGACCCTAAGTCTTTAAAAATAACACGACTAAATATACCAAGACCAACAAGTATTTAAATCAAATCCCTTAGTAAACTAAGAGCAGAAATAAACCTTCGTGAACATAAGAACTATGGTAAAAAATTTCTCTTTCTTGATTGTTATGTTCAATGTTATTTAAGTCCCTTTTGATACTCCAGCAGTATCATGTACAATGGAATAGGTTGGGATGTCTTTCCAACTGTGAAAACAAAATGCTCTCAGTGTGTTTGGTTTCCTTCCATAGTGAAGGGATAAAAGTGATGGGATAAATTTATGAATATCAAACAGAATATTTTAAGGTTTCCTTTTTTATGTCACCTTAATTATCAGTTTTACTAAAGTGTATTACTGATAAAGTTTATCAGTTAATTTGAATTTTCGCGATAAAATGGAAAAATTCGATATTTCTATTTTAAAATTTTTAACTCAAAAACACTTTTTTCTTATAAAAATAATTTATTTCAGGTGGCTGACAGAAATTGCTCGGCCTAATTGAAAATCGATGGGTTTTTACGACATTTATTAACTAAATTTTGCGATCAGTCAAGATCGTAAATTGATCTTTTTCGAAAACTGAGCAATTTCAGTACAGCAAAAATGGTAGGCAACCATGAAAAACTAAGGTCATTTTCGGAATCATCACCATGAAATTAGCTAAAAAAAAAACATGTTTTGTCTCTTGGCACCAAAAATCGTGTTGACCAGTGTTATATTAACTCAATTGCTACGTCTACTACTAGGGAAGTTGGTTCACTCTGCCGTGTCAGGCAATTATTCTTGTCAGAATCCTTCTTGCTCATTTATAAATCTAACATTCGTCCATGCACTGAATGCTGCTGCCATATCTGTCTGTTACTCCTACTATATATCTCGAGATTCTTGACAAAATTTAAAGAATGCTATGTAAGAAGGGCCTGTAATGTAACCGTTCCTGACCTGGCATCTCGACATTAGTCACTTTCCCACTAACGTGGCGTGGTTTTCCTCTGCCTTTTCTACAAATATTGTCATGACAATTTTTCTGATGAGCTGCTCTCCTTACTGCCTCGACTGCATTAATTTATGCGTTTTACTCGATTGACAACTACGTATCACCGTTTTACTGTTGAACTAGTGAGAAGCAACTGTCAGTTCTATTCTAATAGTTTCTTTTCTCGCACTTCTCACCCGTGGAAAACCTTTCCGATTTCTAATTTCTCTGCCAACTACAATCTTCAAAAATGTAAACGTAAATGTCAATCGTCGTAACCTCTTCCTGAATCTTATTCCTTTATTGTCCTTTTCCTCACTTCTCCACACTAAAGTCTTCTCATTCTCTTTCACTCTCTGTAAACCCCTGAGTCTTAGTAGCATGATCGCCTTGCTTGGGGTGAAATGATTTTTTTTAAAAAGAAAAAAATATAAACTTAAAGAAAAGAACAGAATTCCGTAATTTCCCTCTACTTGATTTGGAAAATTTAATTTAAATATTTTAGTGGACATCATTCCACCAGTGGAACATATCTTAAGACACGTTTTATTACCAGATGAGCATTAATTATGATTATCATATTTTTATTGATAATAGTCATGGAAAAAATAAAATATAATATGTGCTTACGCTTGGTCTTAAAGCCAAGTAAAAACGCGGAATAAAATCAACTTTGAGTGGGTAAACCCCAACAGTTATTTAAAATTAGATGCCGAAATGTTAACGGCGTTTTAAGTCAATTTTTCAAAATAAAGCCGCGTCCTGGGTAAGACGATAAACTACATCTAGCAGCAAGGCATCTGATCAGAAGGTTTTTGAGGAGTGTGGAACCACCTCTTAATTGCTGGTGTTCCCAGGTCCACACTGACCCGGGATGGTAGCACCTGTGAGGGTCCCAGCTAACCTCCAAACTGGGGTCAAAACGTGTAAAAGTAGGCTTTATTACCAGCAATACATTGTTGTAGAACATTATTACCATCATTTTTTAAGAAAAATTATTTCCAGCAATACATTTTTGGAAAAAGAAATATTACCAGAAATACTTTATTTGAAAAAAATATTACCAGCAATAAAAATGTTGTCGGCATTAAATAACCCATTGAGGTTGATATGTTACAAACCAAACCAAGCCAAACCAAAACCTTTTGTTTTGGTCTATTTTTTAGAATTTTTATTCATCCGATAAAAATCAGAACATTCAAGACAATATTTGTACTATTTATATTCGGACATTTGATAACTCTTCATTCCAGAAATTCAGAAAATTAAGGACTATATTTTAAATGGTGGTGTTTAAAAACCCCATGAGACAAATGCCGTGAAACTGCCCCACATGATTAACGGGGCGGGGGTAAAATATAAAGAACTATGTCTGAAGATAACAATTTTCTAGGTTAACCTTTTTGTGAGCACTGTTCCACTGGTGGAACATAATTTAAGACATTTTTTTTATATACCAGACGAGAATTAATTTTGGTTATTTTATTTTTATCAATAATATACACAGAAAAGACAAAAATACAATATTCGCTCACTCCTTGTTTTAGAATACAGTTTATGATTGATCCATTTATACTGATTTTTGTTAAATTTTGCAACTATGTTCGGTCACTAAAAAGTTAATCTAAATGTTATGTTTCATGAAACCAGAGAGCCGAGTTCCAATTAGCTTCGTTATCGCTTGTATCACTAAACCATTATTATCTAAAAAAAAGTTCTTAGAATCTTTAAAATATTATCTGGCTTTGAATAATTAGCAAAGGGTTGATAAGCCGTAAAAAATGAATGAATCAATCAATTAATGAAACCAGAATGTTCAGCTATTAAAAATTTATGTCGGAATTTTCGAGATAATTTTTTCCATATGTCTATCCGGATTAATATACATATATTTGTTGTTATACTCAAAACCTTTTGGCCGTTGTACTAATTAGCCTTTTTTCGGGTGCCTGTTGTACTAATCGATAACCTAATTGGAATTTTCACCTAAATCTTTTATTCAATTAACGGTCATTTGCAAGAAGAACGACCCTGGATGCGAGCTATGAATTGAACATGTCGAAATCAAGTAAGTATGAAAATTTAAATATCTGGGAAGTGTTTTAACAGAGAATATGACACCGAAATCCGAAGTAGCATTGGAATAGCAAAAGGAGCCTTGTAAAAGTTAAGCAAAGTATTAAAGACAATGGAAATGCATTAGAAATAAAGAAAAGTGTGCTTTTTGTTTGTGTTGTTTTTCTTCTCAGTATTGACTCGCTGGTCAATGTATGGGAGAATTCTACTCTAAAATTCTTTAAGATTAAAAGAATCATTTAGAAGTCAAGTGCCATACGTGATACACGGTAGAGAGATCATGACTCTTTCGATTCATGGCTAACTATGCAGATATCCAACAGTAAGATGCCATTTATTTCTGTCGTAGACTTGTTGCAAACCGAGGACCTAGGGCCTTGTTTGTTCTGCTACTCAACCGATAGCTTGGGAGAGAAGGGATGGACTCATAACTTTCCAAAAAGTATTTGAGTGTAAGTCTATGTAAGTCGACTGAAATTCGAACTCGGCTCCCCAATTCCTCATTTTGGGCCGCTATCACACGCAGATCTAAATTTACAGCACCTAGTATCCCCAAGTGGTCACTCATCTGGTTACTGATTAGGCTCGATGTTACTCGACTTCAATGAATGAACGTGAACTGGTGCTTCAACGTGATATAGATCAAATATTTTTTGTCGAATGGTCAGCAACTGAACCGTTTTCACGACTCCTATGCATACTCTGAAGGTAGTTAGCAACCCTGTAGGATGAAAAATAAGACCTTTTGAAGGGCGTAAGATCACTTAATGAGTCAACACCCAACTAAATAAAAGCGGTGCCTCAATAGAGTTACTGTGGAGAAGCTAATGGGTAACCAATTTCCTAAGACAAATCATGGCTCTGTATATGGGGCTACAGTATAACTTCTGAACGATTAATTTTCTGTAACGGCAGAGTCTATAATGTAGATTTGTTTTGACCAACGCGGAAAAATGCATTGAAAACATTGTTTGAAGACTCCATCAGTGTGTACAAGTAATGATTTTTCGCAAACATTCTAGGTACTTTTAACACTATATATCTATTAGCATAGGTTGACTCTAAAATAAACAACACTTATCAGCTCACCATCAGTTATAACGAACCGTTTTACTGTCATTAAAACCATAGGTGATCTAAGATTTGACATATTACCCGATGTAGGCGGGTACATCAGCTAGTTATATATAGGTCTATATTTTTATGTATATATTATAGCTATGTATGGCTTTAAATTTTTATGTATATATCATATATTTACGTATATGAGGAGGAGGTTATATAGATGTTTTTTGTTTAGATTTGAGTGAAATGAATTAAGACATTAACAAAATTTGTATTAGCAAACCGATGTAGGTAAAATATTCAGAATATACTTACGTTTATGTGATAACTATACCATGTGAAATTCAACTTTTTTAGATATATTTACAATAGATTACAAATATGCCCATAAATTTTCAGTGGGGTTTAGGTCAGGACTTTGTGCGAGGTACGTCAATACCTTACTTCTGCTGTCATCTAAGTATTTTGTAACAGTTCGTTCCAGGTGTTTCAGGTCACTGTCGATGTTAAGTATTTCGATGTTTCCCATTATCTCAGGAATAGACAGCGCCCCTCATATACTAGGGAAATCCATAACAAAAATTCTAGCCCCTCCCCTTGGAACAATGATTTCCTCTCATATAATGAACTCGGGCAGCTTAGGTGTAAAACTAAGTGAAATGAACATGACTGACTGGCCATGGTCTAAACATAGAATCCATTTACACCCAGTTGAAAAATGCCTCAGTCAGTTATGTGCCATGCGTGATACATGTTTAGGCGATCATGTATCTTTCGATACATGACTAACGGGGTAGATTTTTTCCCGCAGTCGGTTGCCATTTCTTTCTGCGGTAGACCAGTTGCCATCCAAGGCTATAGAACCCGGTCTGTCCTGCTATTTACCCATAGCTAGTTGGGGGAGAAGAGGGTTCATATCTTTCCCATGGGTATTAGCACGTAATTGAATGTAATGGATTCAACTGGAATTCGAACCCGGCTTTCCGACTCTTCAATCCTAGCCGCTATCTATTACTCTACCGTGTCTAAATCTCCTTAAAAAGCATTTAACACAATCAATGTTATCGTTTTCCCTAAGAGCAACTAAAATAATAGAAATCTGTCATTTCACCAGCAATCAATTCTATTTACCATTTAATAATAATTTTTACAAACAAAAATTCGTATTGCCAATGGGGTCGCCCCTAAATGGAGTGATGTCATGTATCTTCTTAGAATTTCTCGAATCTGATCTATTCTCCAAATATTTTTCTCGAATAATCAACATCCTTCCGATATACTGATGATGCTCTAATTATACATCCTCTTACAAATCTGATGTATATCTAGAGATTCTTGATAAAATCCAAAGAAGCATTTGCAATGTTATCAGTCTAGACTTGGCGTCTCGGCTTCAATCCCTCTCGCACTCCAGTAATGTAGTTTCCCTGTGTATTTTCTATAAATACCTTCATGGCAATTGTCCGGCTGAAATCTTCGCTATGGTACCTAGACTTTATGAATTTAAGCGCAGTACTAGATTGGCTACAAAGTCCCATCAATAATTGGCTAATTTCTATGTTAACAGTTTCTTCTGTGGCAATTCTCGCTTGTGAAACTCAATCCCGGCTTCTTGCTTCCCAGTGAACTTTGATCTTCTAAAATTTAAATGCAGCGTCAATCGCTATCTTTTGTCTTCTTAATTATTTTTTTTACTGTTCTATCTCCTTTTACTCATATACTCTAACAACCAGTAACCTCTTCCGTCCTAGTTGCTTTACTGTTTTGCTTGGTGTGAAATGATAATATATATATATATATACATACATATATATACATACATATATATATATATATATATATATATATATATATATATATATAATTACTCTGCTTTAATTTCTCTCTATATATCCATCTATTTATTGCAGCTGCATTCTATTTATTTATTAATTTATCTATCTATCTATCTATCTGTCTGTCTGTCTGTCTGTCTGTCTGTAAGCGAACTTATCTACGACCTTATGCCCGTGAATGTAAATGTCTGAATTTCCGAACATATTACCGGCTAGTCAGTATTTGACACTGTGCTGTCATCTCTCCATCGGTCTTTCTCTTTTTCTTTTCTTCCTAATCCTTTTTTTCTTTTTCTCATATATATATATATATATATATATATATATATATATATATATATATATATACCAGAATCTGCGCATCACGCATTCTACCGACTTTTATTTACTACGTTGATCGAGATCAGCCGCCATGATGTCTGTCCTAATGACGTCACAAACTTGCAATTTTCAACGGCTCGCACCTATGGCACGTAAGAAGGAAAAATGTCCGACCCTGCGATACAGAGTGGGGAAGGGGAGAAGCATTTTTACAATTCTTCTCACTTTAGAATTCTAACATTTCTTTTTCCTTTCACACACACACACACACACACACACACACACACACACACACACACACACACACACACACACACACACACTAACATTCATAAACATACATACTAAAATATCTACATTTGCAAACGGATACTAACTCAAACACAGGTCCAGATGTACAAGAACACGAAGTAAATGAAATCACAAAAACACACACACGCATAAGCACACACACACTCACACTTACAGCCGTACACATATACCTTTTCTTTTTTTAATGCTTTTCCTTAAGTCAGTGGCGTTTGTCTTGTTTATTTATTATTTCTGTTTGTTTCATTATTGGTTTCACCGCATTTTTTCTGCCGTATTTTCTTAACGAAAAACATTTTCTTTTCTTTTCTTTTCTTTCTTTCTTTCTTTCTTCATACTTTTTATTGTTAGGAATTATTATGTTTCACTTGATAACATTTTTCTTCTTTCTTTTCCTTTTTATTCTTTCTTTTTTTTTATTCTTTCCTCTTTTCTTTTCCTTCATACTTTTTATTGTTTAGGAATTATTTTAACTTGATAACATTTTTCTTAACTTACCGAATAGCTGAGGTACTTCCAAAAACTTGCCAACACACCAGTCTGTTTCTCGTTTGAGTGTTAATTTACAAAGGCATTTCCTTTTTAACCCCCTTCCTTAGCTAACTGTAATTCTCCGGGCATTACCTTTAAACAAATTTGCATATCAAAAACTTTCTTTCCGGTCAAATTTTGAAATTTCGAATCCCATTTTCACAGAAAAGTTGACGATTTCTTCTATATTTAATTAACCCCTTGATATCATCGGTAGGATACATTAAATAAATACTCACTTAGATTATTTACATATTGACTATTGTTATCATCTTTGTTGATGTTAAACACAACCTTTCGGCCGCTGCCCTCTCCAGCCTTCATCAAGTGTATGTCGCTCCGGGTAATCTACTGGAAATTTTGGACTAAACCGTTTATTTAATCTACAGGAGTAGACTGTCCTCGTCCCACTGCCCTTATCTGGGAATATCTTGTCTATTCTTATTTTTATTACTGTTCAGTTATTGGTTACCCTGTTTCCACACTCCCTGTTCCCACATTTCTCGGCCCAGGGCTTGATCTCACAATTACTATGTTACCAAATTCACGAGCCAATGCCTTGGGCTATTATTCCACGACAATTTACAAGCCAACACTTTAATCCCTTAGGCTATTATTTCACGGCAATTTACAAACCAACGCTTTAATCCCCTAGGCTATTATTCCACGACATTTTACAAACCAACGCTTTAATCCCCTAGGCTATTATTCCACGACAATTTACAAGCCAACGCTTTAATCCCCTAGGCTATTATTACACGACAATTTACAAGCCAACACTTTAATCCCTTAGGCTATTATTCCACGACAATTTACAAACCAACGCTTTAATCACCATGGCTATTATTTCACGGCAATTTACAAACCAACGCTTTAATCCCCTAGGCTATTATTCCACGACAATTTACAAACCAACGCTTTAATCCCCTAGGCTATTATTCCACGACAATTTACAAGCCAACACTTTAATCCCTTAGGCTATTATTCCACGACCATTTACAAGCCAACACTTTAATCCCTTAGGCTATTATTTCACGGCAATTTACAAACCAACGCTTTAATCCCCTAGGCTATTATTTCATGGCAATTTACAAACCAACGCTTTAATCCCCTAGGCCATTATTCCACGACAATTTACAAGCCAACACTTTAATCCCTTAGGCTATTATTTCACGGCAATTTACAAACCAACGCTTTAATCCCCTAGGCTATTATTTTACGACAATTCACAAACCAACGCTTTAATCCCCTAGGCTATTATTCCACTACAATTTACAAGCCAACGCTTTAATCCCCTAGGCTATTATTCCACGACAATTCACAAACCAACGCTTTAATCCACGACAATTCATGAACCAATGATTTAATCCCCTAGGATATTATTCCACGACAATTCACAAATGAACGCTTTAATCCCCTAGCCTATTATTTCACGACAATTCACAAAACAACGCCTTAAAACCGTAGGCTATTATTTCACTAGTCTACATCTCCGAAATTCTGACAAAAATCAAAACATCCATGCAATCTACATCAGTATATAGTGACATTGATTATTCTGACACCAGGAGAAAGGTATGAGCTATATAATTCCTCTTGCAGAAGGCTGTTCAAGCACATTTGTTATTGTGCAACATCCACAGATCCAACCTTTAGTTTATGTAGCATCTATGTTTGCAAACTTTCGATACAGTTTGTGAGAGTGAGTGCATAATATAGCGGTAGATTCAGAAGGAAACTATTAGAAAAGTTAATCGAGGAATGCAAGAAGAAAGGACTAACCATTAACTGTAAGATGGATGGTTGTCGGCAAAAGGGATGGGACAAGATGTAAATTAAGTATCCGGGATGTCAGCATCAAGCAGGTGCGGAATTAGAATTATTTAGGTAGTATAGTAACAGAAGGTGGAAAATGTGGTACGGAATTTCGTAGGCATATAGCAATAGTGAAATATACCTTCCAGAAACTAAGCGAGATATTAAAGTATCAAAAAATACGCCTAGAAATATAGAAGATAGTGCTAAACAGTTATGTAATGTCCAGTCTCCTGCATAGAAATGTATAATAGCTAATTTGCTCACAGATTAAGAAATGATTTGAAGTCATTTAAATGATGTTTGACCAACAAATAATGAAAATATCTTGGGCAGAGTATGGGAGGAAAAGAGAACAGTTTGTGGAGATTAACGTAGGTGTTCCCAAAGGCTCCATGCTTGGCCCTAACCCTGTTTTGAATATTCATTAATAACCTCCCCGATGACATCAGCTCTCAACTCGGTATCTACGCTGATGACACAAGTATTTACTCCTGCCTCGATTGTAAAGCTGATCAGTCCGACAAGGTCAAGATGGCAGTCGATGTCCAAAACGACCTCAAGTCAGTTGTTAACAGGGGCGAAAGATGGCTTGTTCTTTTACAACTTCCAATACTAAACTTCTCTCCATTAATCATCTGAGAGACCCGTTGCTGCCTTCCATCAGCATGGCTGATGCTAACCTCAAGGAAAGTGACTCGTTGCACCTTCTCGGGCTAACGTTCTCAGCTGACATGAAATCGAAAGTCTATATAGAATCCATTGCTAGGTCAACTACCAAGAAATTTAGTTCACTCTGTCGTGGGAGACATTTTTTCTCTCCACGATCTATCTTAGATATCTATAAGCATACCATCCGTCCATGCATAGAATATTACTGCCAAAGAAGAATCAGCAATATTATTGGTCCTTATCTGTCGGCTCAGCTTCAGTCACTTCCCCTCCCCCTACCACCACCATTGTAAGTTTGCCTCTCTGTGTCTTTTCTAAAAATACTTTCATGGTAATTGTTCGAATGAGCTCATCGCTATGGTAACTACACTTTTTGAATTTAAGTGCAGTACTAGGCTGGCTAGATGCAGCCGTATGTTCTATGCTAACAGTTTCTTTTCTCGCACTTCTTGCTTGTGAAACTCCTTTCCTACTCTATGCTTCCCAGCCAACTTTAATCAGCAAAAATTTTAATGCAATGTCAATCTCTATCTTCTGTCCTCTTTTCTGTTACTCTTTTCTCATCCCGCCCATTGTTAATGTTTCTGTTCCTAATTCTTCCACATCCTGTAGCCCCCTTGAGTCTTAGTGGTTTTATTGCCTTGCATGGGGTGATACCGATTAACAAAATAGAATAGGACCACAAAGAAACAACTGTTGACAATCAGAAAGCAGTGGCTGAAATTTTGGTGACACATAATGAGGAAGGAAGGAAGGGAGGAAGGAAGGAAGGATTCAAGAAAGCAGCTATTATTAAATCCCTTTTATTTATTTATTTTTTAATGAAACAATTTTATTTTCCAAACTTATTTTTATTTTTTTAACTTAACTTTAATCGTCTGACTGGTTTTCTTTCTTTTGATGATTAAAAATTCTTCAATTTATTTTTTTAAATACAGAAAAAAATTGCTTTCTATATTCTTTCTTTGATTATCAACTTATTTTGAATCACTTTCGAATTCTTCTTGACTATTTGCCAGATAAACGGCTAAGGATCTTTTTGAAATCGCCCTCTTAACAAAGTTTTGGTGTTCCACCGCGAAATCATATTCATCCGTGTCGAAAAAAATTGGAATGTCTTTTATGGTTCTCATCCACTTATTAGCAGAACTCAACCATGAAGGTTTCGAACTGTTCGAACCAAGAACTGCAGTTCGTCCGTCTGTGAGGGAGGGGGTTGGAGGATGGAAAGTAATTTGTCACCCACAACGACGCAGAGACACTTCTGGACTCTGTCGAGATTGGAAAGTCTGGACAATGCAGCTCTCGCCCAAAAATGACAGCAGTACATGGACATGGGCGACCATGGCTCTACACAATCTATCTATCCTTTGTAGCACTTAGTAATGTCTGTCTTTTTGACATTCCTTCCATTTCCCGTTCTGTCATTCATTCACTTAAGCGCGTCAGGTAGATGGTCCGCCGCAAATCCTTTTTATCTTTGATATGTTCTCTAAGTTTCACATTTTCCCAGTCCTCCTTCCTCGATATGAATCCTAGATATTTCAGCTGTTTTATTCCGATTATAAATGTCTTTTTCGTTTCCACTTTCCTTAAGACTTCCATGCTATTGTCAGATTTTCAAACCCCATGCATGCGCATAGGGAACGAGTTCAGTGAATATACGAAAATGAAAAGAGGCGTAAGGCAAGGATGCGTTATCTCACCCGACCTGTTCGACCTATACACCGAGGCAATTTTGAGAGAATTGGAAACCCTGCCGGGATTTAGCATTAGAGGCCACAACCTTAACAACATAAGACACGCAGAAGACACAGTACTGATAGCAGACACGAAAGAGAAATTAAAAAAAATCTCCTACAGAAGATAGCGACGGAGAGTGTGAAGAAAGGACTAAGCATAAATTACAAGACAGCATGTATGGTCATAAGTAAGAGGAAGAGCCCGAAATGTAATTTGCAGGACGGAAACACTAGAATCAAGCAGATTTTAAATATCTGGGAAGCGTTTTGACAGAGGATGATAAGTGCGACACTGAGATTCGTAGACGTAGTGGGATGGCCAAGGACGCATTCCAAAAGCTGGGCAGAGTATTGCGAGACAGGAGGATTTCTTTGGTAATAAAGAAAAGAATACCTAGCTATTTTGCAACATCTGTTCTTCTTTACGGCAGCGAATGTTGGACGATTTCCTCAAAGATTATGAAGAGACTTCAGGCGACGGAGATGTGCTTCTACAGAAGGATGCTAAGGATACCATGGGCCGAGCGTGTGAGCAACGATGAGGTCTTAGAGAGGTGGCAAACAAGGAGAAGGCTTATACTTAACATCAGAAAGAGGCAGCTGAAGTTTCTGGGGAACATAAGGAGGAAGGAGGGCCTGGAGAATCTGATACTCACGGGTCAAATGGAGGAAAAGAGACACAAGGGAAAACAACGTGTGACATACCTGGCGGACTTAAGCAAGTGGATGACAGAACGTGGCCTGGTGGAGGTAGCAGAAGGAAGGAACTTGTTGAGAGCTGCAAGGGATAGAGGGAGTTGGAGAGCCATGATCGCCTACGTCATTAGAGGACATGGCATATAAAATGAAAGAAACTAATACAGTTTTCGTTGTTTCAGTTTCTATTAACTTTTACCAAATTTCTTCTGTCATCTTTTTTTATTCAATCCTACACTATTATGTGTTCGCCGCCAAATTATTTCATCTTTGGTTAGAAACATCAAGCTAATAAAACTAAAATAAAAACAGTGTAATACTCTTGGAGAAATAGAGGAGACCAGATTCTTTATCTTCGGTAAGGCGACAAATCTCGAAGAAAAACTGAATTTAAAAATCTCCGCTTTTCCTAATATCAGTCATGACAATTCAAAGCTTGAAGTAATTGAAGTTGTGAAGAGCTATGCTTTGAAGGGAAATTTTATTGAAAATATAGATATTTACTAAGCTTAGCACAATCGTGGGACGCCTAGCGTTGACGGAACGCACAAGACCACAGTATGTTTGTCTATCACGTCACGCATTCATTATCCTGTCGAATTTGTTTTTTTTTCTGGCGTGGTATGGCGAAAGCATTCGCTGTACTTTGGTTTTCATTTGCCTGTTTAGTAAGTGCATCTTAGCTTGGCCCAGAAACTATTGTAGCGTGCCAATATGGTCTGAAACCATTGGACCAGTAATGTCTGTACGTTTATCTCACTTCGCGGATGGCGTCTCAAAGATAAAGATAGATCAGAGTATATGTGCGCCTATGTATGGGTGGGTGTGGCGAAGGAAGATTGGGATATTTGTTTGCGTGAGCAATTCTCTAGTCTTCATTCCTAACCAGAATTATGCGATGATGTCTCAAGTATCTTCAAGATGTGGAAATTGTAGACTTGGTCGGGGTTGTAGACATCTTGGAAGAGAGGGGTAACGTGGGACGCCCATTAAGGGCACAGACATAAGAAACACGACGAGAAGTACTGGTATGGTGGTTGGTTAGAAATAGTTATGGGCTCTCCGAATAGACTCAGAAGTGGTATATTTTGGGGGGAGGAACGCGCCCAATTCCACGAACATGTTCAGCACAACACATGTTCAGTAAGTGTCTCGTTGCTCATTTGGTAAAGACAATGAGACTAAGTATTCTTTGCTGAACGGAGTATAAAGCCATGACATGTCGTCTGAACAATTAATGTGATGGATGATTTATGTTCAAACCAACAGGAAACGCAGGATTCCACTTTTGAAAGCAGCGGCAGAAGGATATATCTATCTGTTGTGGTGGGATCCACCTAATCTGCATAGGTGACTACCAACTATATAAATAGTGGTTGGTACCGGAAGACGGAAGAAGAGGAATCACGAGATCCAACTAGAGACTCTGATCGACTGCGACTAGTCAACACATTCTCCAGGAACGTCTTCCCAGAAATATACAGAAATACTATATGTACTTATTGTGTACACTTTCTTGTTATAATACATTCTTGTTCTAAGTACATTTTGTGTTGCATTATTATTCCATGCAATAGGCGAGATTCAACAATGAGTCAAGACTCAACACTATCTATCTATCTATCTATATATATATATCCTACGTTTTCAAGGGGTATAGCAAAAAGAATAGATTCGGAATATTTGTTACTGCCACCATGGAAAGAAAAAACACTTTTTTTTAAAATATCGAAACATAATGTTTGAGTGAAATAAAACCAAAAGCTGCGGTATTATCCGTCCTTGAGGATAAGTGTAAGCGAAAATAGGAGCAAATTAGTTACTGGTCTTGGTGAGGGAACAGTTTAAATCCCAGACACGAACTAGGTGGATGATTTCCCGAATTGAGCACTGTCAGTCATTGGCGTGTTTATTATTCACAGAATAAGTACGTAAAAATTCGCCTTTCAACCGTGCACTGATGGTTTAGGGGGAAATCTCTGACTATTGCCGAATCAGTCGGGTTTCTATCCCGGCTTGAAGCAATCGGATGTCTAGCCACCCTGATGAGCTGTGATACAGCGAAACTATCTGGATAACAATATATATATATATATATATATATATATATATATATATATATATATATATATATTACACAACAAAATCCAAAATTACCTCATATGGGGGTTATAGCTCTATTTCAACAACGAGAAGTACATTAGTTTTATTCAACTCCGGTGTATAGACTGTGTTCTTGTCGGAATTAGAAATTTAACTTTGACAGCAAAATCGATACAGAATTTATCCATTTCGATGTTTCAGTCAGACAAAATGCCCGAGTCGGTAGTAAGGCGAGGGTTGAAGTTATTAGCCTTTATATGCTATGTAAATACATTGTGCTCTTTCTGTGGAAAGAGCACAATGTATTTACATTATATAACACGAATGTGGTGATAGTGAGCGGTTTGCCCCATTCCGTCTGTGAGAGAGGGGGGTTGGAGACAAGGACGCGGAGACACTGTCGAGATTGGAAAGTGTAGACAGGGCAGCTCCAACCCAAAAATGACAGCAGTACTCCATTTTAGGCCTGACTTGGCTCTTGTAAAGGGGGGTACAAAATAGCACATGGAGTCAGCTACTTACTGGGGCGGTACAGGGAAACGAACATTTATCCTCCTTCCTTACCGATGAATCGTATCTACGAGTTGCACTTGAGGTCTGGGTTGAGTTTAAGGCACAATAGACGCTCAAAGCAGGGGACCTCGATGAGGGGACATCGATTCATTGTGTTTGGTGGTAATTGTGTGTGTGCGCGTGTGTTTGTGTGTAAAAATGCAGATATAAATAAAAAATATCTGTAAAGACTAAAAATAAATAAAAGATAAACGGAAAACCTCTCTTTACTCAAAAGACAAAACGCTAAGGTTATGAAAAAGAAAAACATCCTTTTTGTCTTTTATATATATATATATATATATATATATATATATATATATATATATATATATATATATATATATATATATATTTGCTTGTGTGTGTGTGTGTGTGTAATCTGGTGGATGCAAAAGTACCTACACAAAATATTATAGTAGTATTACCAGTATAGTATTGTGATAGTGATTCTAGGATTCATTTAATACTAGAATTCATTAAATACATTCAAATCGTTCTTAATGTTTTATTTTCATAATTTTTATTATGTTGCGTTCATTATTAATTTATTTTTAATAAATAATAATGATAATGATAATAATTGTTGTGGTGTCCTCCCTCTAAAGAGTCTATTTTGGACTCTTCCACCTACTATAAGATTAGTAGGAGAGAAGGCCTTGGGGTAACAGTCAAATAGATTGAACGCTGGGTCAACCGACATACACTCACTAGTCGTGTAATACTCTTCTGTTTTACTTACTGTTTAATATATGATATATCTGCAACCCTGGTTTTGTTATTTCTTAACCATTTACTTGGTCACAACAACAACAACAACAACAACAATAATAATAATAATAATAATAATAATAATAATAATAATAATAATAATAAATGTTTTGCAGGTAAAGAGTCGTATGTTAATGATGGAGTCAAACAGTTTGAACATTTGAGGGATTAATATGTTTATTATTGATATGTAGGTATAATCAAGAAAATACATTTTGTGCGCACATTTTGTTTTCCATTACTGTATACCAACATTTGCTACGAAGTTTCATGCTTTGTCACTCACCATGACTTGAATAAGAATGATTTTATTAGTTATACAATGTCTATTTTATTATTTTATAAACGCTTACTTATCTAACGTAACTTTTAAATTTAAAATTGTCCCATCACATACAACCAGCAATCTCGTTCATTCTTTCTCTATCACAAATATTGGTAGCATTACTATTATCATCATTATTATTTTTTATGTTATATATATATATATATATATATATATATATACTAGCAGAGCTACCCGGCGTTAAATCTATAACATCAAATTCATTTATTAAAACACAAAAATAAGTTTTTACACTACAATACTTCTTGGTAGAGAATATTCTTTGTCTTTCCTTGTGGTTTATAAACAAACAAATTGGTTTTACTTCCCACATGTGAACAATCAACATACAACTGCCTATGAGAGAAACAAGATTCTTCTAACTGTCGTTCAGCAACTGATAGACTGACCTTGTGTTTTGCTACATAGACATAGCAAAACTGATTCGTTTTCCATTTTTATGAATAAATGACCATTTTTAAGTTTTTGTTCAAGAGTATATTTTACTCATAGGGATCGCCTATAATTTACCGAAAAATGGCATACCTATAGGTTAAAATTAATTTTAAAAATGAAAAATCGTTTTTGAAGCTTTCTTTTAGTTTTAATTCAAGGGTAAAGCAATGCGTTTACTATACCGTCGTTTCTCACATGTTCAGTTCGTGGCATTCTCAACATCCTTCTGTGGGACCATATTTTTGCTGCCTCAAGTCTCTTCTTCAGCCGTGAGGAAATTGTCCGATGTTCACTGCTATGAAGATTGATATTATATATCTGTTCAGTACTCATTTCTTCTTCCAAAAGTTTTTTTCCTGTTTCTTAATAATTTGCTTAACTTTGGGGAGGCCACTTTCTTTCTGTCTTTCATTTTTTCTTTCGTTTCTGTCTTTCTTTCTTTCGTTTCTGTCTTTCTTTCTTTTCTTTCTTTCTTTCTTTTCTTTCTCAAATACAGATGTATGCGCTTATATTATCTCTTGCTTTAAATTCATTCATTTTTTTTCTTTGTCTCATACACACATGGATGCACTTATAAACATATATTCATTGTTTTTCAGTTTTATTATTTCTTCCTTGAAATACGCTTATTTCTTTTTGCTTTCTTCATTTCTTTTTAGTGCCTTTCTTCTCTTTACCTTCTTTCTTTTTCTTTCTTTTCTTTTCGTCCTTTTCCTTAACGTGTTTCTTTCTTTTTCTTAATGTTTTCTTCTTTCTTTCTTTGTAGTGTCTTTCTTTCTTCTTTCCTTTCTTTCTTTCGCTCTTTCTTTCTTTCTTTCTTTCTATCTATCTTTCTTTTTCTTTCATGTTTTTCTTTCTTTCTTTTTCTTATTGTGCTTGTTTTCTTTTTGTATTTCTTTCTTTTATCTTTTTATATTTTTCTTTTTTCTTTGTTCTCATTCTTTTTATCCTTTACCTTTACCTTTTCCTTTTCTTTCTTTCTTTCTTTCTTTCTTTCTTTCTTTTCCAATTCCCCTTCACATTTTCCAGCGGCTGTTAAAACACTACTATGTTAAAATAAGATCTTAAATTAAACGCATTGTTAAACTTTTAAAAGAAATTAATTTTTCACATTTCTATTGTCGTTGTAAAACGTTTAGAGCAAAATTTCTCATAATCCCTCCGTCTCCTGTTTCCTTTAAGCTTAAGTTAATCAGAGAGGCATGCATAGAAACGGCGGCGAATGAGGACAAATTTAAGATTTTAAAAATAATTTTGAAACCAAATTTAGTGGAAAACATATTTTTGTCCCGCCTAGTTTTCTCAACTTGGACTTATTAGAGTTAACTTAATTAATTCTATTAATTTAATTTATTAAATAAATATATTAATAGCATTGCGCTAAGACGATAGGATTAACTACCAAACGATCTAAAGACGTACTTTAGGCATCAAAAGGGAATGGAGCACCACAGTTGTTTTTGTTTTTGTTTTGAATGTATTAAGCTTTCATGGCTGGAATGTTTATAAGGAAACCCAATAGGCTAGCTAAAAAACGCGTAAAAATTGGTAACAAATATCCTATTTTGTTTGTTTACTATTTTTCGAGGACCTTAAGAAAATCGTGATCATTATATTTTAATTTCTAAAGGCACGTTACCAAAAGGAAATTACTATTTTATACGCCTTTACATAAGTTCATGAACGTTCAAAATTGTCTTAGTTTATTCCGTTTGTCTTTCAGCCTTCATTTTACCTCTTGCAATTCAACTTCATGCATAATAGCATAGACCAGTGATTTTCAGCCGCCATGTCGCGAGACGCTAGTGTGCCGCGCGATCCTCTTAAGTGTACCGCGAAATATTGTCACGGCATATATATATATATATATATATATATATATATATATATATATATATATATATATATATATATATATATATACGTGTGTGTATGGATGTGGTAATGGTACAGCGTTAGTATTTGAATAAATGCATAATATATATATATATATATATATATATATATATATATATATATATATATACGTGTGTGTATGGATGTGGTAATGGTACAGCGTTAGTATTTGAATAAATGCATAAGTGTTAAACTTTTTATTTCCAAATAATTATTTTCACTATTCGTTGATTATGTTATTTTAAATACTTTGTTTTAATATACATTTTTTAAAAAGTACTTTTATTTTTTAATTTTACTTTATAAAATTTTCCTTTATTTGAATAAATGAATATTAACCATTTTTTCATATAATTGTTGGTGGCCCTCAAAAATTTAAATTGTGATTTGGAAAAATGGAGCAACGTCGGATAATTTTTATGTTACCTTCACTGCATTAAAGAAATGCTCCCTCTTATGGTTAGCTATCTGAAAGCACTCGACGAAAACATCGACTATTATTTTCCGCCTTCGAGCACAGAAAAGTATGATTGGATTCGAAACATCTTCATAAATGTTCCTTCTAATATTGGACTTCAGTTATGTGAAAAAGAAGAACTGACCATCATTTCTAGTGATCGAGGGCTCAAAATGAAATATTTCACGGTACCTATTGATACATTTTGGATTTCAATACAAATGGAATATCCCACATTAGCTAAAAATGATTTACCAGTTTTATTGCAATTTTTACTTCTTACTTATGTGAGTTAGGCTTCTCAATCCTTAATAACATCAAAAATAAGAAGCGGGAAAGACTACGCTCAACTGAAGAAGAAATGGGGGTCTGCTTATCGTACAATTGACCAAATATCGAAGACATCGCGAAAAAACACCAGGCACGTTTCACACTAAATAAACTGCAAAAATAGAAAGTTCATATTTGTGTGTGTATTTAAAAAAAAAATGGTTGTATTTCATAATATTTAAATGTATACCCTTTAAAAATTCGTGTGTCGTGATATTTTCATTTACTCCTAGGTGTGCCGTTGCTTAAAAAGGTTGAGAAAAAAAAAACTGGCATAGACTGAACATTTGAGCAACGACGAAGTCTTAAGGAAAATGTAAACAAAAAGGACACTTAGACTTTCTCGGTCACATAATGAGGAAAGGAGGTTTGGAGAATTTGACATTCACAGGACTTATTGAAGGCCAGAGGAAAAGGAAGATTTTGTTAGAAATAAAGAAGACTCAACTGTTATGCAATATCGGTCCTCCTATATGGCAGTGAATGTTAGTCTCATCACACATGAAAAAAATTCGAGGCAACAGAAATGTGATTCTACAGAAGGATGTTGAAAATACCATAGATTGAACATGTGAGCAATGAGGAAGTTTTAAGGAATTCGTAGCCAAAAGGACACTTATACTTGGAATCAGAAAGTGACAGCCGAAATTTCTAAGATACATAATGAGGAATGAAGGCTTGGAGAATTTGACACACACGGGACATATTTAAATCCAGAGAGACAGAGAGAAGCAGTGATTAACCTCCTTAACGATCTTGTATAAATGGTTGAAAGAACAGGGGTTAGGAGAGAAAACAAAAAAGCAATCATTGCTAAGAGCTACAAAGGTCAGGAAGTTGTGGAGAATCGTGATCACCCACGTTCTGAAGCGACACGCGACATAGAAGAATAGGGATTGTGTGAAGTAAATTCCCGAATTTTCAGTTAATTAGATTACTTTTAATAAAGAAAATTATAAAAGATATGAAGCAGAAAGATTATATCGAATCAATTGCTAAGTCTGCAGCTAAGAAAGTTGGTTCATTGTGTCCTGCCAGACAATTTTTCTCTCCAGAATCTATCTTACATATTTATAAGTCTACCATTCATCTTTGCTTTGAATATTGCTGCCACATCTGATCTGGTGCTTCTGCTATGTAGTTAAATATTCTAAATAAAATACAATGAAGAATTTAAAATGTTTGTTATTGGTCCTGAGCTAGCATCTCAGCTTCAGTCACGTTCCCACCGTCATAATGTAGCTTCCCTGGCTTTTTCTACAAATATTTTCATGCTAATTGTTCTGATTAGCTTTCCTCTTTGTCACTTCGACTTTATGAATTTAAGCGCAGTACTAGATTGGCGGTTAGGTCTCATCTCTGTTAACTGTTTCTATGCTAACAGTTTTTTTCTTTCGTACTTCTCGCTTATATAACTCTCTTCCGGTCTCATGCTTTGATATTCCAAAATTTAAATGCAATATCATTCGTTATCTTTTGTGTTTTTAATTAATTTTCTTTTATTGTTCTCTCTCTTTAATAATGTTTTCTTTTTCTCATATTCTCTCACACTCGGTAACTCCCTGCGTCTTAGTGGCCTTATTGCTTTGCTTGGCGTGAAATGATTAAAAAAAGAAGAAGAAGCTATTTAGCGATACGAATGTATTATATTTCTAAATTAAAAATATCAAATCTAGGTTTTGTTATGAGAGTTAATTCAAAGATGTATAATTACTGGTCAACGCTTATGGCATCTTGATTTGCTTTACCAAGAGCAGCTGTGTTTGCTTGGTCTGCTGTTAAGAGGTTTGGATCACTGTGACGAGCCAAACAATTTTTCTCGTCAGAATCCATTATGCGTATTTATATCATTTGTCCGTGCATTGAATATTGCTGTCATGTTTAGTTTAGTGTTCCTACTATCTCGAAACTGTCGACAAAATCCAAAGAAGAATTTGTAATGTTATCTCTATTAACCTTGCATCTCGACTTCAATTACGTACTATTGTGGAGATGAACTCTCCAGAATATGACTTGGATTCGTCCAAATAGCATATATACTGACGCCAAGAATCGTCAGCAGAGATATAGCCACTCGAGAAGCTCTTAGATTTTGTCGAACTCTCTGCCCGAAGGCAGAGAGGAACCCAGACGAAGCTGTGCCAAAGGGCAGAGTCTCGTCTGGGGAGGTAGACAAATCCGAACCCGTGTATACATGATCTACGGGGATTTTTTTTTGCCTGAGCATCCGGGCTCGGTTTATCCCACACAAAAATTGGCCTTGTACCGCATCCTGCCTCGTGGGGAGGTTTAGATAAATCCCGAGCTCGGCGGGTGCATGGGGCTTTCCTTCTGGATTGTCCTGGAGGGATTGGAAGAGGAAGAGAAGGGGGTTTTCTCCCGTCGGAGTAGATACTGCGGTTGGATTAATAGGTTCCGTTAAAGCCGATCGTCCGTAGATCAAAAGTGATTATTTTTTATTTATAAAACAACTATAGTAACAATCAGTAGTTATGATCATAATGTAAATACTATAAATATGTATATATGGTATGAATAAATATATACTTTACATAGATATATTAAGCAAAATAACAACAATAATAAATTTCTTACAGCTACTTTCTCACGCACGCGCTAATGTATCGTACTTTCCGTCTTTGTTTACAATTGAAAAAACCGCCACTGCCGCCAAGCGGTTATTTTGAGAACTAATACAACTCGTTCTCTCAATTTTCAAATACACCACTAACGAATTATAAGGTTTTTTTTTTTTGCCTGCAGATTATTTTTTATTTTGCCTGCAGATTTTGTCCTTTGCATCCGAAGTCCGTTCATGGTTGGTCTGTATATTTATTTTGTAGTCGAACACACACACACTGAAATATTTGAATAAATAAATATTAAATTTTTACTCAAATAATTTGTATTTAATATTATTCATTTAAATCTACTTTGTTGTTTTAATATTCATTTTTAAAGTTATACTTTTATATACTATAGATGTGAAAAAAAGTTTAAATATATCTTAATTTCTTGATTTATGTTTATTTATTTTTTTATTAAAATAATCCTCTCCAAAATAAATAGTAAATAATTATTTTTCGAAGAAGTAAGGCTCGCTATAGTTTTTGCTTGAAAAATGATTAAATTAAATATCTTTAACAATATCTTAATTTAGTTTATTTAGATGTTTTAGCCGGACACACACACTCGAATATTTAAATAAATTAATATTGAACATTTTCAAATAATTTTATTTAATATTTCTCTTTTAAATTCCCTTTGTTTTTTTTAATATTCATTTTTTAATGTTACGCTTTTATTTATTACAGATGTGAAAATAAATTAAAGAGAATAGATTTTTAAAAATACATACTTGGATAGCTTTTAGCAGAATAAAAAAAGAAAAAACGAACGGTAATCCGATTCGAGAATAAGAATTCTTACTGTTTGTTTTTACTTTTAAATTCTGAGAATTTTGCATGCATTTTAATGCATTTTAATTTTTAAAATATCTTCGTAATTACAAATCATACAATGATAATTTTTCTTACAAAAAGCTGATTAGGATGATAATGAGCCTGTATACTTATTTACTTGGTCATGAACTATTGCAGTTTTTTAGTTTTAGCCGGACACCCCATCACACACACACATACAGACAACTAGCCTTTATATGTGTATAGACTACGTCGCCCCCAAGCGACATTATATTTCATGATTATATTATCTTCATTCAATGGAATGAAGACATAACAGTGGCGACGAGGATTCGAATTCCCACGAATTCAAAATTCACTGAAAAGAATTTTGTCGAGTTCGTGTATATTCATAGGATAATGCGAAAGTCAATAAATTCCAAGGATGTCTGACAAACTGCTATTAGGAAAAAAAACTTTTTCTTCCTAGTTAAGGACAACTTGTACGAAAATAATACACTATGGAAGAATTGAAGATAATTATTCAGCAATTATTACAAGAAATGCAGCGAGAGCGGATTGAATATCGAGAACAATTGAAGACAATCCTGGTAAAGCAAGGTATGGGCTATGCGTCAATTTCTGGTGGCTTCGAAGATTTTGGTTCCGATTGTGAGGGAACACCGCCGGCTGGTACGGTCTCGGATCTGTGTTTCAAATGATTTAGACTCCAGTGGCTTTCAATGTTGTTTTGAGTTGGTCTTTGTATCTTCGAAGAGGGCAACCCTGCATACGGGACATTTGGAAAGCTGATCAAGCACGTCTTCAGCAACAAAGATCTAAACCTAACAAAAATAATTATGGTTCATAATACTGTTGTCATTTCAGACTTGTTATATGGTTGCGAAACCTGGACTCTATATCATCTCGACATCCAAAAATTAGAGCTCTTTTACCAACAAACGCTTTATTCAATATTGAACATCAAATTAAAATACCATGTGACAAACAACAAAGTCCTGAAAAGAGCCAGCAGTCAAAGCAGCGAATCGCTGATCATGAAACACCGTCTTTGATGGTCAGGGCATAAAGCAAGAATTAAAGATGGTTTAAACAATATTAGATGAAAATAATAATCAAGAAGCATCCATAATAATCTAGAAACATACACAATTGGCACTGGCACATATAATGAAATTGCAAGAATAGAATCTTTCTTTTTGAAGAAATGTCATCTATCTATATCTATATCTATATCTATCTATCTATCTATCTATATATATATATATATATATATATATATATATATATATATATATATATATATATATATCAGTCTGGTCATTTTCTATCTATCTAACTATATATATATATATATATATATATATATATATATATATATATCAGTCTGGTCATTATCTATCTATCTAACTATATATATATATATATATATATATATATATATATATATCAGTCTGGTCATTTTCTATCTATCTATCTATCTAAGAGTTTATTCTTTATTTCTATTTGTGCTTTCTCTTCTACTGGCGTAGAAAGACAGACTGTGTAAAACTGATAAAAATCAACTAAAAATTATGATTAAAGTCAATACTAATCAAAATACATAATAGTAACTGACTTTCACAAAAATGATGATGAAAATGAATACTCGTAAAAAATTGAATAGCAATGGTTTAAAAATTCTTCACCCAAAAAAAGCGGATGAAAGTAAATGATAGTAAAATAATGGATAACAATGTGACTTCCGGTAATAAAATGATCAATGTGACTTCCGTTAATAATGTATCTTCCGGTAATAAAATGAAATAAAAAATAAGGTTCTTTTAAAATATTTTAAATTCGTTTAATTTTGACCTTTTTCATATTTCAAAGTTTTTTGTAATATAGACGCGCGCTTTCCTGCAATAAATTCTGCGACGTAGTAATTCCATGATACATGGAATATGAACGTTTACTCTATTTCTTTCTCTGCCAACGCATTACTCTCCGGCTCAGTAATATTTTTTTCTGAATAAAATTCAGTGAACGTTAATCACTTTTCAATTTAAACATAAAAGTTCAAAGAAACGCGTAATGTGAAGGTTTTGGTGACGAGAGAGAGAGAGAGAGAGAGAGAGAGAGAGAGAGAGAGAGAGAAAGAAAGAGAGAGAGAGAGATGGATAGGCAAAAGTAGAGGGAAAGAGAAAGAAAAGTAGAAAGAAAGAGGGTATAAGAAAACGAGGGAAGGGAGAAAGACAGAAAAAAAGAGAGCGAGATTAATAGAACTAGAGGGAGAGGCGGTGGGAAGAAAAAGTAAGAAAAAAAGAAAAGAAAGACAACACGTCCTTCTTAATGGGGAGTTCTCTGAAGGCAGTTGTTAACGGCTAGTCCTCCGGAACACGAGCGATAAACGCAGGCGTCCCGCAGCGGTCTCTTCCCACTTTTTACTTTACAGAAATGATCTGCCTCTGCCGATGATACACCGATATATGGGTGTCCTTCCAAAACACGTGATGACCAGAGATTGGCAGCTGATCTCTCCTCCGATCTAGCTCTAACATCTCAGTGGCAGGGAAGACTGGCTGGTTACATTCAACGCATCGAAAACCAAACTAGCTACATTCCATCATCGCCGATCGGATCCTGAACTGGCCCAGTCACGATGAATGGATGTCCCCTCGGGCAGTGCCCATGCTTTGAGCGACTATTGGGCCTTAAACTCACCTAGACCTCAAGTGGAACTCATACATACAATCCATTGCTAAGGATGTAGGTAAAATGGTCGGCAGAAAGTACTGAATCATGCTATTCTCTACATTTACAACAGCCAGATCAGACCAAAAATATAGTACTGTTGTCATATTTGGGCGGGAGCTGCCCAGACCATATACTACAACCAGTCATAGTTCATAGATTTATGACACAAGAACATAGGAGTACAAAAAGTCAAGACCCTAATATATATATATATATATATATATATATATATATATATATATATATATGAGGGTAGTGTGAAAATTTCCCGATCTCACCCACTTCGAACACTAAAATACCAGAATTTGTTTGGAAATTATTACTCGGATCATTTGTGAATATCTATGCCAATGATACAAAGATATATGGGTGCACTTCCAAAACTCGCGAGGATCAGAGATTGGCAACTGATCTCTCATCTGCTCTAGCTCTAACTTTTCAGGAATGGGGGTGGGTAAAAAACTGGTTGATTGCATTCAATGCCTCGAAAACCAAACTAGTTACATTCCATCATCACCGCTCGGATCTCGAACTATCCCGGTCAGGATGAATGGATGTCCCATCGGGTAGTGCCCGTGCCTTGAGCGACCTTTGAGCCTTAAACTCACCCAGACCTCAAATGGAGATCATACATACGATCGATCGCTAAAGATGCAAGAAAAATGATCGGTTCCCTGTACCGCTCCAATAAGTACCTGATTCCCTATGCTATCCTCTACATTTACAGGAGCCAGATCCGGCCTAAAATGGAGTACTGCTGGCATATACTCGATAGAGTCCAAATGCGTTTCCGTGTCCTTGTGGGTGGCAAATTATTTACCACCATTCAACTCCTTTTTCACAGATGGGATATGGCAAGCCTCTTACTGCTCTATCGCTACTTCCATGGAAAGTGCTCAGACGAACTGCATTCTTTGGTTCCGCCAGTTCTAACCTACACGACGAGGACCCATCATACCACTCACATTGTAACAAGCCAACCCCATTCCCTCAGAATACCATCTGTGAGAAGTAAGTTCTTCCCGCGAACCACTGTTCTGTGGAACTGACACCCAAGAAGATGTTTCCCGATCTGTAAAATCTTAACTTGTTCAAGGCTAGGGTTAAGTTACCTTCTGCATCTGTCCGCATGAACTGAGCCTCTATAACATTCTGTCCCCGGGCCTTGTACAGAGTGAACCTCACTGTAAGAAAGGAAAAAAGAGAGACAAAAAAAGTAGAGAAAAGGAGAAATACAGAAAGAAAAGGAGAGAAAAAAGTAGGAAAAAGGTAAGAGGGAGAAAACGAAAATGAGGGAGATAGAAAGAAGGGAGAAAGGGAGAAAGAAAGAGAATGAAGAAGCGAAAAGGTGAAGAAAGAAAAAAGAAGAAAGAAAAGGTGAAAAGAAAAAAGATAAAAATTAATTGTAGATAGAAAGTAAGATAAGAGGAAGATTGCGCCAAATAGACGTACAAACAAATAAATACAATGATTAGAAATATATGATAATAATTTATATATATATATATATATATATATATATATATATATATATATATATATATATATATATTCAAGAATGTTTGTTTGAATAATCTAGATATATTATGTCTATTTATTTTAATTTTAATCCTCTCAACAATAAAATTAATCCGTGAATTTAAGATTAAAATTAAAATAAATAGACAAAACATGTGTAGATTATATATATATATATATATATATATATATATATATATATATATATATATATATATATATCGTTAAAGACGACTGACAAAAAATATAAAAATTGTCCAAATGTTTTGCATATCCAAGCGCTTTCGGCTGTTCATTTAACTATTATCAATGACGATTTGGGACAGTCTCTACAGACTTTGTATCCAGAAAAGAAAACACTTGTACAAACACAAGAAAAATTAAATGAAAAGCTTATCAGTGCTTGACATTTGGAAACTGCTGGAAAGCCGTAATGTGGGTTGACGCAAACCTAGGGGGAAATTGGCTAGAGGGAACTGTTAGAAAGCCGTCGATGGTTGTGCGAGTACGAAGTTTCAGGTCATCGTCACCGGAGGTTTGAGCGTACTGACATTGTTCAAACTGCTGATCATCTCGGATCATGTGCTCTTTAACTAATATACGCTCAGAAGTGTTGCCTTAAACGACCAGTGGGATCTCAGGGTGTTGAACAAACGCAAATGTACCCGAGACGGTATCGTCAGTAGGGATTGGATATCGGCTGTAGGGCACAGATATACTCGGAAAACGACTAGCCAGCTATTATTCTGAGTTACTTTTAATAGGGATCTTGTTTTCCTTTTCAGATGTTCTTTGTGCAGGAATGCTAATGACAATTCATGTCCAATACCTTCTGTTTTTGTATAGAATACTTTAGGCAACTGTTTTTTCTTCGCATTTTTACCTTTTCGTTTTTCGTTTCGTTTATCCTTTTGCTTTTAGTCTCTTCTCATTTTTACCTTTTCGTTTCGTTTTTTAGTCTCTTCTCTTTTTCCTAGCTATTATGCTGGTTCTGTCTTTAGCCTGATATTTGTTAGTCAATATGTCTTCTTCTATCTGCTGTGTCCCTTCAGGGCATGGGCAATTATGACTCTCCACAACTTCCTGTCTTTTGTAGAGCTTAGTGAGGTACTATTCTTCACCCAATACAAAGACCGAAAGCCACTCAAGGTAGGGGAATAATGAATGAGGTTGCTGTAAGGCGTAAAGGGAAGAAGTAAGAATATTATGAGAATATGTAGGATAGATAATGGTTAAGACTTGAAGCGGTTAAGATCGTAGTGATTGGGGAAGCATCTTCTCGAGAGCCTGTTCTACAAATTCTGGGGAAGTTCTGGGGAAGCCGTCTGAGTAGAACTTAACAATGTTACGAACGAAATGAACATGAGTCGATTCTGTATACGTGGCATGGCGGGTCCTAGCGGTGAAGGTATGAACTGGTGAAACGTAACTCCTGTGTATATTGGCAAATGATTGCAAGAATAAAGTTACGATCGGCTAGCAACGCTTCCTTCTTCTTCTTCTTCTTCTTCTTCTTCTTCTTCTTCTTCTTCTTCTCCTCCTTCTTTTTTCTTCTTCTTCTTCTTCTTCTTCTTCTTCTTCTTCTTCTTCTTCTTCTTCTTCTTCTTCTTCGTCTTTCTTTTGCCATTCCTTTCTAAATACTCTTTCAGTCATGATAATGTCTCTGCTTCTTTTTCTTCCCCTTTTCGCGCTCATTCTATTTTTCCTGTCCTTTTTTTAATAATAAAAAATAAAGAAAGGCACAAGCAGAGAATTATGTGATAGCCTTTCATTCCTTAATGTTTTGTTTTTCCATTAATCAAACTCCTGAATTTTTTTTCTTCTATTTACGTTCGGTGTTCAGCATAACACTATTTTCAGACTGGAAACACTTGTCATCCATCTTGAAATAGAGCAAGATATTTTTAGAGAATGGTTTTCATTCGTGATAAGAAATAATCACGATAAGAAAACGGTACAAAATCTAGCGGGGTGGCGTTTGGTTGTGGAGACGAAGGACATCATGAAGAGTGCCAGGCTGGGAAGGAATTGCTGGCTTTATAAAAGAAGCGGGTGGGGTGTGGGGGCATCTAGCCATCATGTTCAAATCATCACGCCCTGAATTATGCATTGAAATTCCAATACATACACGCACGCATAAATAGAAAGAAGAAGAAGAAGAAGAAGAAGAAGAAGAAGAAGAAGAAGAAGAAGAAGAAGAAGAAGAAGAAGAACAACAACAACAACAACAACAACAACAACAAAATGAGTATGAGGGAAGGGGAGAAAAAGAAGATGTATATTTTAAAAAATGGGAAGAAGAGTTAGGGGTAAAAATGAAGATAATAAAGAAGGTACTATGGGGGGAAAGGATAAACCAGAGCCGCCAGAAAAAAAAAATACAAAAATATCTCAGCCACAAAGCCAAGTAAATTCCGAAGATTTAGATTTATACAATGGTAAAACAATGAATCAAGGGAAAGCAACGCATGACATGCCTGGCGGGATTAAGCAAGTGGATGTCAGAACATGATCTGGTGGGGGTGGCAGTGGGACGAAACACATTGAGAGCTACAAGGGATAGGGGAAAGTGGAGAGCCATGATCGCCTATGTCCTGAAAGGACACGGTACATAAGAAAGAAGTAATAGACAACGAATCTAGAAAGTATTGTTTCTCTCTCACTATCCGTATCTGTCTGTCTCTGTTTCTTTCTTTCTCTTTCTCTTCTCTTTCAAAACATTAATTTAAAACAGGAATTGAGAGCAATAAATATTTATTTATTATGCAGTGTTACTTTAGAACATGTATATACCCTCTACAAAACTGTGCATCTTGTTTCAACGTTAATTTTTTAACGTTTCATCAGGTGGGAAATCACGTTGCTACTAAAATATTTTATCTATATATATGTGTGCGTGTGTGTATGTATGCATCTCTATATATATATGTATTATTTGTATAATCGTATAATATGAATAGTATATATATATATATATATATGTGTGTGTGTGTGTGTGTGTGCATGTATATATATGCGTGTGTATTTGTATAATCGTATAATATGAATTATGTGTGTGTGTGTGTGTGTGTCGTATACGATAAAATGTGACTTTATATATTTATCGGTTACATAGCCTGATTTCCCTTATTTACTAATGAGATCGATATGGTAACAGGAAGCATTACTCAGCACCAATAAGTGAGAATCCCTCATGCCAGCATAAAAACGGAATATCTGACTGGTACGTAATGAGAATAGGTTGCTTATACCAGATTTTGTATGACTTTTGTTTCACTCTAGCCATTTTTAACCATCTAACAAACCAGAATTCTTTCTTACAAGTGACTGTATTCCTATGCAATATGTTTCTAGCCATTTTGAAAAATAAACTGCATAAAGCAAAGGCTAATTGCAATAGTAAACATTTTAAGTTAATCATTAGGAAGACAAAATAAAACCCCAAGAAACACGCAAGAAAACGTCAAATGGAAAGCAATAAGAACTACACATTAAGTGACATGGACAGGATTGCGAAGTGGAAACCTAAGAGAAGAATTAGAATTAATGGCCATCCAAAACAACGACAGAAAAAAATGATTTATATGAAGGTTAAAATAGATAAGACATTGGGGAATAGCAAATAAAAACTATTCAAAGATAGAGATGAGATAATCAACCTCATAATACGTGAATACAAATTCATTTAGAGAGAGTAAAAAATAGAAACAAAAAAAAAAATACAGGCATGGATGGGTACGAAGGGTGATCCACTGGGAATTAGACAAACGACTGTGACTTGATCTTGCATAACATTGGTATATAACCAAACCAGGTTATGCCTTTGATCAGAATGAACTTAATATCTTATGAGACATTGGCATTTTCACAGATCGCCCAACAGAACTAATTATCATTATATATATATATATATATATATATATATATATATATATATATATATATGTATATATGTGTGTGTGTGTGTGTGTGTGTGTGTGTGTGTGTGTGTGTGTTGTGTATATATATATATATATATATAGTAAACATGGATAAACGTGACACTGCTTTTTTAAACTACCTTCACTTCGTTGGAAATGTTTATTGTTTTAAAAGCGGTGATTAGAATTGGGATAAAACCTAAACATATGTCGAAAGTAAATTCATACATTTTCGTTCTTCTTGAGAACTGGCATTCTGAGTTTGTTTATTTACACTACTTATTAAATTGTTTATTGAAATGGTTGGCAAAACATCGGATAATTGACAATCGATTCAAACTTTGTAAAACGGTAAATAATAAGGATTTACTTACAGTTGGTTCACATATTTTAATTATTTTCTAAATGTTTATAAATTTATGAATAAGAAATTGTTTTCGCATTTATTTCTTTATAAATTTTTAAATGATAAATATTGAATTGCATTAGTTCTCTAATTTTATTAGTTTTTAGAATGTTGTAAATATAAAATTATCCTGTTAATAAAAAAATCTAATTGTTTAATATTTTTGTTGTCAATTCTCAAGAACAAAAAAAATGTATAAATACCTTTTCACCATATGTTTAGGTTTTATTCCAATTCCAATCATCACTCTTAAAAGAATTTTCGAAGAGTGAAGATTGTTAAAAAAGTGGTATCATGGGGAATACCATGAAAATACGAGAATGCTGAGAATACCAGCGACTCATAGTTCGTGGTATTCTCAACATCCTTCGGTAGAACCACATTTCTGTTGCCTCAGTTCTATTGTCTTAAGTCTACTGCCTCAAGGATTATTTACATTATTCGGACTATTGTCCTAATATTTGTCGCCATATTTATTACAACGTTTCAGCTTTGTACGTTCCGGCCTTCTTCAGGTGGTTGGAATGTCGAACTGAACCCTTTATTTCGCTCTCTGGGGTAGACTGTTCAAGTTCCACGTGCCATGTTTAATGGATATCAGTTATCAGTTATCTCCTGTTAATTTTTCCCTCTGAAAGTACTCCACTGACTTAACCGGGTATTGAACTCACACTCTTTGGGTCCTGTCACTGGATCTAACCAATGCCATGTGTCCTTGAGGACATCTGTGTATGAATTTCTGGGTATTATAAATCTAATGTCTTCAGCAATCATTGTTATCGGTGCTCATATTGCAATTTTTGCTGTTATCAATACATGTTTTTACCAGAGCTCATATTGCAACTTTGTTGTTATTATCGCTTTTCTCTGCCACTCCTTATTGCTGGTTCCCATATGGTATTTATTTCTATGCTTGGCCGGCTCAGGAGATTTTTGTGGCCTAGCATATGTGCTGATTCCTTAAGTTTTCGAATTTCCCAATGGTGATCCTTGTCTATGATCTCAACCTGATCCCACAGAGAGCGGTGATCTCCCTTCTCTCTCCATATGTGGTCAGCCACGCCTGATTTTTCCACTTCCCCTCGTGTTACAGCTTTCTGGTGTTCTTGAAACCTCCCCTTTATATTTCTTTCCGCAACTTAAGGAATCAGCACATATGCTAGGCCACAAAAATCTCCTGAGCCGACAAAGCATATAAATTAATATAATATGGCAACCAGTAATAAGGAGTGATACAGTGGATAAAGGCGTTGGTTAGATCCAGTGACAGGACTCAAAGAGTGTGAGTTCAATACCCGGTTAAGGCAGTGGAGAACTTTCAGAGGGAAAAATTAACAGGAGATAACTGATAACTGACATCCATTAAACATGGTACGTGGAACTAGAACAGTCTACCCCAATGAGCGAAATAAAGGGTTCATTTCGGCATTCCAACCACCTGAAGAAGGCCGGAGCGTACAACGGCTGAAACGTTGTAATAAATATGGCGAAAAAGATGAGGACAATAGTCTGAATAATGTAAATAATGTACATAATGCAATATAGACAGATTCCTCAAGGATACTTACATTCTTGTACTTACTTAATTTTTGTGTCTCCAATTCGTAGTTTGCATCTTGGGCTCTTCCTTTTACTGACAACAACACATTCTATCTTCGTGTAATTGATGTTTAGTCCTTTCTTCTCGCTTTTTTATTACTTTCGGAAGCACTTCCTGTATTTTACGAGTTTGAAAACTCCGTGCATAAATAATAATAATAATAATAATAATAATAATAATAATAATAATAATAATAATAATAAATTGCCTCCTTGCTGATATAGCAGTCTCTGCAGACTGCAATGATCTTTGAAGATCTTCAAAAAGCTATCAAAATACAAGGACCTTGAAATCGAAATCTCAAAAATGTGGCACATCAGAACATCAACAATCCCTGTTGTAGTTGGAGCCCTCGTATTGTTTGGGAAAGATTCCAATAGACTCATTGAAAGGATTCCTTATGGCCTTAAAGAAATACAAAAATTGTTCTCACGAGTACAGCCCACACCTCACGAAGGGCTTTATCGATGTAAAATAACTGTTTGTTTTTTTTTAGTTGGTCAGTGGAAAATGTAATGATGCCATATCTGACTCTTGACGGGACCCGAAAAGAAATGACTACACACCAGAAATCAAAGGAAATAATAATAATAATAATAATAATAATAATAATAATAATAATAATAATAATAATAATAAATTGTCTGTTAATAATTCCAAATGAACTGCTTGGAGGTCAGATTTAAATCTTTTTTAATTGATTGATTTTCATTCATTTATTTGTTCGTTTTCTACGGCTTATCAACCCTTTGCAGGTTATTTAAAGCCAGAAAATATTTTTAGATTATAAGAACTTTTTTAGAGATAATAATGATTTAGTGATACAAGTTTTGATAATTAACCCATAGCAGGAAGGAAAAGAGGTGAATTCGTACTTTTCCCAATGGCCTTGAAAAGTGAATATAACGAACCCAAATGAATTGAAACACGACTCTCCAATTAACAATTCAGAATTATTATCCAATCAACCACCAGCACATCCAAGCTTACAGCACGTAATATTCGCAAACGGTTACCCATCTACGTACCGACCAGACTAAGTTACTTAACTTCTGTAATCGTACGGTTACCAGTATTCCAACGTGTTAAATCTTGTAAAATGACAACGGAACCGCCTTCGGGTTTCAGCCTGCACTGTACAAAAGGAATAGTAAATGAAGTGTCAGAGAAAATGATTTTTTTTTATATACTAAAGACTTGGTCCCAGGTTAGAGGCGTAATAAGGTGGTAGCAGTTGAGGAAGCAGTCGCTACCGGTTGCAGATGTGAATTGGCGCAAATCTTCGTCTTGTGAGAAAAATTCATCTATATGCTTATAAGTAGCCATTAATATACATTTTGTAAAATAACTTTTTTTCACATAAACCTAAATAAATCTATAAGAACTAATATTTTTCTGTCTTTTTAGGCCATAGACACTACCACAAATGAAGGGCTTCCCAAGTGGTCTGAGCTACAGATATAGCATTAAAATGCACCCTCTGCCTCTTGTCTATATTCGGGTAGGTTCAGATATTGTTTGCTTTTTGAACTTACCTTATTAGGGATTAAACTTCTGCTTCATTTAAATGCAATGGGGAGGTGCTGGTTGAAGAGACTCTCTAACCTCACCTTGGAGCCCAGCAAATATAACTATATCAACCGCCAATGACTGAGGCTCCGGCACGGCCAGCGAAAAACGCTAGAATGTTCTTAAGAAACTATAGTGAACAAGTTTTAAGAGAAAAGGTTTCTATAGATCCAATATTTACACCAATACAGTACTAGTTATTGGTTTTCTATTAATGAACAGTTATCTTACAGGAAATAAACCTTATTTCCAACACAATTACATACCTACATGCATACCAAATTAAAACACGCCCAAACTTTATTTTCTACACAATAACAGACAATATTACGTACATGCCAAAAGATTCCACAACACAACACACAACGTTTAAATCAAAGTGTCTATTGGTTAGAAATTAACATTCCCATGTGAAATATTTGACCAATTAGATTAAACTAGGTATTGCTTATAAAAACCAAAAGATTTCGGCTTTCAAAGATCAAGGTAGAAGCTGAACGAGAGAGACAGGGATAAGGAGAGAGAGTGCGAAGAAGAGTGTGTGTGAGAAGGTGAGAGAAAGTGAGAGAGAGGTAGAGAGATGGCTGTCTCTAAACCGAAATGAAGACGTGGCTATTTAACTTTTTCTTTCCACCACAAAGGGTTCTGAAAGAGACGTGTCGGCGACTTCAAACGAATCAGTTCCGACAACAACAAAGACGGTCGGTGAATACTCGCTAACGATAAAAAAAAAGCCATAGCTTTATTATTGTGAAACTAACTGAAAATTCTTGTCTAAACTACAGCCTTTTCGGTATAAAAACTACGCAAAGATTTTAACTCAACGAAAGATATTAATACATTTTAACCATTTTGCATTCATGTATGTCTGTTTGTAAATACAAATTATTTATTTAACAAACACATATTTTCTTTTTATTTTATTATTGTTTGGAATTCGGACGTCCGGATTATTAAGATTAAATCCTGGACGACTGAATTTCCTATAACTCTACCACAAATAAAAGGTTTCACAAGCCTGTAGGTCTGTCCACGAGATCATTAAAAAAAGAGCATAGCTCGATGAAAAAGACGCCAAACTTGCCGAAAAACAAATTTTATCGTCTAATTGTTTATGTTACTATTAAGAGGAAAGAACAAAGTAAATTTTAATTATTTTTCAAAATTTTTCTGCGTTTATTAGAATATTCTAACATTCGATTGAAAAAACCTTGTTCTCGTCATCACCGGAACTTGTAGGAAATAACATGGCGATTTTTTTGTGCATTTTTTCCTTATGACACACATTCATTTTGAAAATCTTGCAAAAATAGAAATAACTGTCAGATTTTAATGAAACTTTCAGAAACTATTCAGAAATGATGGAAATTATTATAAAGATGTTACTTTTTTTTAAGTCATTATAAAAATATATTTTTTTATATATATATTACCCCCATAATAAAATTAATGAAAACTCTAAAAATTTAATTTCAAATCTCGCAAGTATATTATTCGATAAACACATAAGGCTTTGAGGAAAGTAAATCATCTTTTATTTTTTTTTTAAATCCGACCTCGTAAACCTAAAATCAGCTCTGAATTGTAACATACAAAACTCAATAAAACAAAGATACTATTTAATTTTAAATGCTTTTAGTTGTTTTTATTTGTTTTTATCAATATGCATAATATTGTCTGAAGGCAAAAAAATTTTCAATAAAAAATGAATTTATAAAAGAATTAAATTGAATTAAATTGTTATGTGAAAAATATTTTTTTATTTTTACATAAAGTTGTTAAATATTAGGATTGGTCAAATCCTTTATTTCATTGGTTACTTAAGTACATGTATCTGTACAGATTATAAATAGCACAAGCTTTTTACACTCAACGAAACACCAATGAGAAAAATCTTAGCATTCCCTGCCCAATGTATGATAAAAAAAACGCCATAAATCAAATGTACGGAGGACCGGAAGAATACGATACAATAAAAATATCACGTGACCTGATATTGTATACAAATGTTGCACGGCTCTGTTAACGGCCTTTTACATTTTTACATTTACGATTAGTGAAACACGTGTGGAGTATTTTTACTTAAAAAAAATAATTGAACTACAATATACGACCAAGTAGCAGCAGAAGTACAAAAATTTATATTAGTTCAGTTATGTCATATTTTCCATCAATGAAATATCAAAATTAAAATGAAAATGAGTGGAAATCAAAATACCATACAAACAATGTACACAACTGATATTTCATAAGAAAAGTAATTAATTAGGTACCTTTCTTATGAAATTTCATCTCACTCTTCATGTCTTATTTATTTTTTTTATATTATGCTTTTCTATCAGGCATAATAAAGGTAAGTAGAAAAAAAGTAATGAGCACTGATAGTTTTCCTTAATGACTTGTGTGCTTCAACAGTGAATTTCTAGAATTTTCATTAAATTGGGAGGGGGTATTTTATATATTAAATATTACTTTTAAAAAAAATATAATAATTTCCATCATTCATGAATAGTTTCTGAAAATTTCATTAAAATTTGACAATTATTTCTATTTTTGCAAGATTATCAAAAATAATGTCTGTCAAAAAACACAAAAATTAGCCATGTTATTATTATTAGTAGTAGTTCCGGTGAAGACGATAAAGAAAAGTTCTCAATCAAAAGTTAAAAACGTTCTAGAGACAGAAACTTTTTAAAAAATTACTTTGTTCTTTCCCCGTAATAGAAGCATGAACATTTTGGCGATAAAATTCTGCTTTCGTCAAGTTTAAGGTCGTTTTTTCATGCTATGCGTACTTAAAAATAACTGTGAAATAAGTTGTTAACGTAAAGGTAAACTGTCACTTATGACCTTCCGTACTATAAATTTCCTCCCGTAACATGTCACTGCGTGATGACATTTAGGACATGTCACTCGTCAATCAACACCGCAGTTCAGACCGGCGTTCTCCCATTTTAAACTACATTTTTCAGCGCAAAAAGTAAGTAATGTTTGTTTCAAAATGTATTAAATAAACTTTATAGTTTCTAATTTTCTTAAAATTATTTTTTAAAAAGTCGTAATTATTATTTTAATTGAAATATAAATGGTGACATTCACTTTGTAAACAAAAAGTAAAAAAAAATGACTGACGATCGATTTTCTGTCAATTTTTCTGATTCAAAAAAATTCAAGATTTTTAACGAAAATTTTGGACGTGCTAGAAATTATTAAAAAATGTAAAAAAATATTCAAAAAATACTTTGATCTTTCCTCTTTATAATAACATTAACATTTAAGCGATAAAAAATTATTTTCATCAAGTTTAAGGCCTTTTTTATTCATAGTATGCTATTTTTTTTATCGATCTCATGAACATAGCGTGTTCCAGAACTTCGAACTGAACAGAGAATTGATTTCCTCAAGTTGTTACATTGAAAAATAACATTACTAGATTACAGAAATTTCAAAATTGTTTGCAAATTACGTAAATATATTTACTATTGACGGCTAATTCAATGAGTTAGAGTTTTACAATTATGATACTGGGTAAAGTGGCAATTGATTGTTTCTTTTTCAGAAGGGGGAATAAGTGACAAAACACATTGTAAAAAATTTCAAGTGGGAGCGCTAAAAATTGAGAAGCTTTGTTACCCAAATGGCTTTTGTATCCTTCGTAATCTACATGTGCAAAATTTTCTTCGTTATTATTAGCATATATATATATATATATATATATATATATATATATATATATATATATATATATATATGTAAGCAAATGTGTGGATGTAGATCCGACGGTATGATGAAAATGTGGAAAAGACAAAGCAAAATCCGAATATATGAGTTTACTGTTTTTATTTTGTTTTTGTTATTCTGTCGACGTCAGACGTTTCGGTCAAATAGACCTTCTTCGGGACATGGTTAATGGAGACATATTTATATTAGATTTAAGTTTGATGGAGAGACGATATATACAGGACTGGTCAGAAACAGAAAAACTGAAATTCTAAAGTCAAGTATTCTTTCTTAGAGTCGGATATGCTGGCGTCGCGTGGGCGGCAACTACGAAGACCTGCGCACAGGGAAGAAGATTGTGTCCTAAGTGGAAGTGGAAGGTGAGGGGGACTATTTAAAACTATAGCTTATCGGTACGTTTGTCACGCATTAATCTCGCCACTGAGCTCGCGATCTGAAAGAAACCAGGTCTATTATTTACTGTATGTGAGGTGGCTATCATGCCAGCCCCATAAATCTGTCTAAGGTTCTTATTGTGGATATATTTTAAGATCTTCACAGAGTCGAAATCAAAATTGTGATCAGATTTGGCTATGTGTATAACTAAAGCACTGCTTAGATTACCGAGGCGAATGTCACGTTTATGTTCGGAAATGCGAGATTTCAATGATCTACCTGTCTCGCCTACATAACTCAGGTTGCAGTCTCTGCAGGGCACCTGATAGACGCATGCATCGGATGTAATATGTTGTCTGCTGGTATTACTCAATATGTTACGTATAGATTTAGTGGGTAATGTAGTAGTTTTAATTTTTAGCGCGTTTAGATTGTTAGAGATGTGTTCGGTCAGAGGGTTATTCGGTAGAAAGATGCGGCCAATGGGATTATCAGGGGCAGCTGAGAGTGTGCCTCTCTCCACCTTTGATGTAGTAGTAGTAGTCGGTATGTTGTTATGTACTGATGGACGAACTCTGTGGATTTTCAAGGCTTTATGTTTAGCGCCGAGTATTAGTTGTCTCGGATACGAAAGGCTGGAGAAGGTATCCTCGATATAACCAAATTCGTCATCTAAATATTTTGCTGAACAGATTTGCAGAGCTCTCAAGTAAAATCCGATAATAACACCTCTCTTAGTCCTAGTATCATTGTGAGAGTAAAAGTGTAAGTAGTCGTTTTTGCATGTGGGTTTACGATATACTTTGAATTCTAGTTTGTTATTATTTCTGGTGAGTAGTATGTCTAGAAAAGGTAGAGAATTATTCGATTCAAGTTCGTGGGTAAATTTTATAGTAGGTTCTACTCTATTCAATCTATCGGTGATTTTGTCTAGATCATGTTTCTGTGGGTAAATGAATAAAATGTCATCTATGTAACGGAAATAATGTGTATCATCAGGGATTATATATTTGAAAGGTCCAGACTCGAGAAATTCTAGAAATATGCATGCTAGGAACCCAGAGAGAGGACTACCCATTGGTAACCATGTCCCGAAGAAGGTCTATTTGACCGAAACGTCTGACGTCGACAGAATAACAAAAACAAAAACAAAATAAAAACAGTAAACTCATATATTCGGATTTTGCTTTGTCTTTTCCACATTTTCATCATATATATATATATATATGTATGTATGTGTGTGTGTGTGTGTTTGTGTGTGTGTGTGCATCCCTTGATTAATGCGTTTTCGATTAGTACGATAACATTTTATATACCAAAATTCGATTAGAATCTACATAATACTTGATTAGTTCGGTAAAACATTCTTCAGTTTAACCATAGTAATTGTAAATTGATTTTTTATAGTTGCCGATGTACACATTAGCTGCATTAATCGAGGGATTCCTATATATATATATATAAATATATATATAATAAGTCATAAAATCCAAAATCACCTTATATGGGGAATTGCCTATTTCGGCAGACGAAGATATCGGTAGTAGTCTTATCTTATCAACCCCGGTATGGACTGAGTTCGTGTCAGAAATAGAAATTTAATCGTGAAAGCTAAAAAATAAAATTAAATTAAAAAAAAAACAGTCGAAAAACTAATACAGAATTTATCCATTTCAATGTTTCGGTTAAGCAAAAGGCACGAGACTGGGGTCAGGGGAGAATGGAAGGGTAAAGGAGTTTTAAAGGGTAGGAGTTTTATAAAATTAAACCCGAATATTAACCTTATGACATTAATTTGGGCTTATGTGAAGAATCTCTCTCTCTCTCTCTCTCTTTCAATATATATATATATATATATATATATATATATATATATATATATATATATATATATATATATATATGTATGTATGTATGTATGTATGTATATATATATATATATATAGTTTTAAGGCATGCTATATTATGGGTGAAAGTGCTCAATTTCAGAGATAGAGCGTATACAAATATAAAAGTGGACACTGAGGTCAACGTGGGAGCGATAGCCTGTTTCATGCTTGAAGCAATCTTCAGACCTAGAAATATTTGATACATTATTTTCCGGTGCAGTCTTGCTCCTTGTAACCGTCTTGCACATAATTAATTTGAATTCCAACGTTCCCCAAAATGCCAAGATATAGCCAACACAATCTAGTTTAATATACAGACAACATCAAGTTCTTGATAATGACTGATGCAATCGAAAGTACTTGAAAAATAGCAAAACAAATTTCCACAATTTCAATCCCGATATACAACGTCTTATTCAGAATGTGGGACCATAATATAAATTAAACGAACAGACCTTTTAGTCGGTTGAACCAAAACAAAACTTGCTGGTTTGATTTTTTGCCTAACTATATCTGGCAACCACGTATGACATCATTTTGCTTTCGCCTTCTCCTTTCCGTAACATCTGGCCAGTATTAGATGGAGAAAAACAAAGCGGAAAATCATTGTAAAGATAGGCTATATTCCACAGTAAATAAACGTTACACAGTCTTCCAAAATATTAGACAGTGTCTTTATGAGAAATTATTTTTAAAATTGAAGTATTTTGAATATGAAAGTACGAAATAAATCATCGAATAAGTCGTTCTGTTTCTATCTTGAGGTCAATAACAGAACTTCTGATATCTGGTCACATTTTGAGAAGTTAGTTGGGCTGAGAACATTTCAGCACACCTCATACCCTGATTTGTAGTCATCTCATTAATTTTATTGCCTAATTTCAATCTGCGAGAAGGGCAATGCAGTCTGGCACCTAGTGAGGATTAAACTCACTAGCGAATTGATTTCTGAGTCAACTTTGTTAACAATTATGCCAAGGAAATCTTTCTTAATCTTTCTTTTGTGACGTTCTCATTATCCCGAAATGATATCTAGCACATGCACACAGCTCAACGTGCCATAGTCTCGTTTAGGTAGAGCTGTAGGTGCTTCTTTCGAGAGAGGCATATCCATGATGAGGAGCTGAAAGCTTATAGTCGAACTTCTACTGTCGAAAGATCACCAATCCGTAATTGACGACATCAGTACACACTCGCCTGTTTTGAAGTCTAACGTTCATCTTCTTTTGCATGAAATTCGTCCTCGTCCTATTTCTCAACCCTTTCTCAGCTGTCGCTATGAGAAGCCCCACCTGTCCGCTACTGGCCTCATCAGCGGGTCGTCACCAGAAGTGAAATTCTTTTTTTGTGATCTTCGTTCTGGAAACCAAGGCCACCATATAAACTGTAGGCCACAGGTTTGATGCCAACCTCTGAATTTCGAAGAATTGCCTAAAAATGGAATATTGCGTGCCTTTATCAAAACTAATTTCATTTATTGATTCATTTATTTTCTACGGTTTATCAACCCTTTGCAGGTTATGTAAAGCCAGAAAAATATTTTTTTTTTAGCTAATAATGATTTAGTTATACAAATCTTACTAATTAACCCATAGCTGGGGCATTCATATTTATCCAAAGGGTATATGCACGTAAGTGAATATAACGAACCCAGCCATAATTAGAACTCGGTTCTCCGATTAACAATTCCGAGGCATTAACCATTACACCACCCGCACATACAAACCTACAGCACGTGGTATTTTCAAACGGTCACCGATCTAGGTACTGACAAGGTTCGATGTTGCTTAACTTCGGTGATCGTATGGGAACCGGGACTTCACCGTGATGTGGACGTAAGCTAAAACTAATTTACTAGCTAAATTCGATTCAGAGGGACTTTCTCTTCTTGAAGTGTTTTATCATACATTCAATAATAATAATAACGAAGTTAACTACAGTTATAGTTTCCTTAAAATTTTAGCTCCTTTTGCCTAATCTACCTTGCCGGCTAAATTAGATTTTAAAAAATGGATACCATACACTTATGGGTTAAATAGTTGCAGCATCACAGCTTAATAGAAGTTAATTAAAGCAAAGAAAATATGAAATTTACTAATTATTAAATCCAGAAGATGGCTCCAAACTTTTAGTTTATAGTGTAGCTATAATTGGAGAGTAATCCTTGCTTACAGTAAGTTGACCTATTTGCGAAGGTCATTCAAAATGCCTAAGCCTCAACCAGAAAGAAGAGCCATAGCTGAACATTTTTGTTGTGGTAACATACTAAACCTTATAAAACTAGAAAAACTAATTTCTGTCTTAATTTCTGTGCAGGTGAGGTCAATACAAAGGTGAGATCAGTGCGACAAATCTAAAAATGGACAAAACAGAATCTCGAACAGTCAAAAAGTATTTGCAAAAGAAAGGTACAACACAAGAAAATTCATGAGGACATGTTACTGACACTTGCTGAGGACCCACTTTCCTATACAAATGTGAAGAAGTGGTCTGAAGATGTAATCATGACTACCTGGAAAAAGGAAAACCTATTAATGGACAGTGTTATGCATCATGAAAGCAATCAAGTCGAAACACAGAGCGAAGATGTGTTCCTGCTCCTGGATAATGCGTCCGTTCACACTGCTCAGGTTGCAGTAGAAGAATCAGCCAACTGTGGTTTTGAATTGCTACCTTAGCCCCTTACTCACCAGACTTAGCTACATTTGACTACTTCTTCTTGTTTTCTAAACTCAAATCCCACCTGTGTAGTCGCCAATTTGGAAACAATGGTGAGGTCTTATGTGCTGTGGAGATTTTGGAGGATCAGGATGCAAAGCTTAAACATCGTTGGACCGAGTGCGTTGATGTCAAGGGGGACTATATTGGAAAATAGTGAAAAAGTGTCTCCTTTCTCCAACTTTAACTTGGTGAAGCTTAGAACATTCTGAACGACCCGCGTATTTTCAAAGATGTGGAGCTTTTTGCCAACGAAAAAAAAAAAGGTTTCGATTGCTTTTTTGTGATGTTAAATGTCTACGTATATAGTGAACATTATAAATAAAAACTTTTAGTTAACAACTTTATTTAATTCAGAAGGAGTCAGAGAGAAGATGTAGAATAGATCTCCAATTGCTGCGTCTCCTCTTGCGATACTAGATTTTCTCCGTTCCTCCCCATTTTGAATTATCATCTAGTGATTATTTTTTTACCATTATACTTATGACGTATACATATGATTGGATTTCTCCTCGCTTTCATTTTGGTTAAAATCAATGTCTTTCGATATGAAATGTCACTTGAGAAGATCTGCCCTCTGGACAATTGTGGGGCCGTGTGAATTGACGATCTCATTCTTTCCCTAAGCGAACGTGGGAGGACTGGTCGGAATTTGAACTCGCCACGCCGAGTCGACTTTCCTCTCCGATAACCATACGCACCCCCGTACATAGTGAGCATGTAGGTATCTTATATCTTACAAGTATACCAATAAATTGATTGCAGTTTCCAATCTATCCGTACTCCGGCACACACTTGAACGGGACATGATACATAAAGTTCTGTCGGTACTTCCTCGTTAGGGCGCCTCCAATACCATGGATTGACATGTATCCTTAGTATAATAAGAGAGGTACTGCTTGATGGAAAGAAGGAAGAAAAAAACTAATCATCAATTTTGAGAAGATAGAATGTATGGTTGTCAGGAGGAGGAAGAGGCCAAGCAAAGGAAAGCGAGAATTCCGTGCATTGGAATAGCGAAAGATACTTTTCAAAGGCTAAACCAAGTGTTAACAAATATGAAAATTTCGTAGGTATTCCTTTGATAAGTACAAAGTTCCACTTGTAAAGTTTCTTTTTGAGAGTTGCTACTTTGGGGTACTGACTCCCGTGTGTATGCTTCTCAAAACACTACAATCTTAACCACTTCAAGTCTAGTATCAATCGTTATCTATCCGTTATATCCACGTAATTTATTATTTCTTACGTTCATAGCCCAAAACTCATTTAATAGACCTTTGCCTTGAGTGCCTCTTGGGTCTTGTGTTAGGCGAACCCTAATAAAAAAAATCAGATACCGTCAGTTTGGAGGAGAAATCCATCCATTGATGTTAACATGATTTTTCTTTTTTCTCCTTTGTTCTTCTCTGTAAGATTTTAAGAAAAGGCCTTGTTATTTATATGAACATGAATTGTATTGACATACACTTAAAGATTACCGAGTGAAGTAGGCCTTGCCGCACGCAAAACAACGTGTACATAGACTTTGTCAGTCCAAGGATTAATGAAATACCGCATACAGGAATACTTCACTAGTAAGTACGTCGGTAGGTAGGTAAGTTGGTAGGTAGGTAGGTAGAGATTGAGAGAGAGAGAGGGGGTGCAGGAGGGAGGGAGGAGAAACACTTGGGCTTAGAAGAAGTTGACTTGGAAACTCTGAGTTCAATGTTTCTTTTCCTGTCCATAATATTTGTTCCATTCCAATCAAAGGGCACTTGGTGCAGTCAAAATGCTGGCATCAACATTAAACTAGTGTTCCACTTCAGATCATTCTTTTTCTTCTTCTTCTTCTTCTTCATCTTCTTCTTATTATTATTAAAAGAAGTAGTAATAGTTTTCCTCTATATTTACGTTCTCTTTTTATTTATTTTTCTCGTGTTTTTGCTTTCCCAAAAAATCTCTTTTGCCTTTTTCTTAATATTTTTCATCTATTATATTCGTTTATTTCCTTTCTTGTTGATCTTTTTTATTTACTGATATTTTCTTATAAAATTAAACCTCCTCCCCCATTCTCCTCCTCTTCTTCTTGCCCCTCCTTTTTCTTCTTCGTCGTCGCCTTACACACACATGGTAGCGTAGCTTAGATGTGGCACGAGGCTGAAAGTATGAGGCCTCCAAGGAGAATCGAATTCACTAGTCAGTTGTAACTGATCGAGCGAGACTAGCTTTCTAACAATTATACCACGTCGAAATGCCTTAATAATTTTCTAAACGTAGCTTAGATGTGGAACAAGGCCGAATGTGTGGAGCACCTAGTGAGGATCGAACTCATTACTCAGTCGTAATTGTTCCAGAGAGATAAGATTTCTAACATTTACATAATAAATAATCGTGTAAGCGTAGCTCAGACGTGGAAATGACCGTAAGTATGGGGCACCCAGTAAGAATTAAACTCACTACTCAGTCATAATTATTCTAGCGAGACAAGTTTACTAACCATTACACACGCCGAGATGCCAGTCGTCTTACACACATAAATTGTAGTCTGTTTCAAAAAAGAATTCTTCTGTGTTCGTCTTTGTTTCTGGGGCTCTTTTCTCTAATGCTAAATCTGTGCTTCCACTATACAGAGGGTGTATAAAAAAACTTTTGCACACATTGGGGGAAGGTTCCTGATATCAAAACAAAAGATAAAATGGCCATATAAACATATGTCCAAAAGGCCATCGTTGTACCTCAACACAACAAATGTTCAAAATGTTCTCCTCTTCCTTCTACACACCCATGCACCCGTCGGATCATGGACTGGCGGACACTTTCAAATACTTTTATTTTAATCCTCTCGAATTCACTGATTAATTTCTTAGTGTCAGTACAAAACTGATCACGAAAAACGCCGTTATTGTCCGTGTGATGCCGAATGGTTTCGCAGACTCCTCTGATATATTAATGAAGCATCTCTGCATTATTAATGTCTGCTGCATAAAGCAATTGTTTTAGGTTGCCTCCACGGATAAAATCCAACGTATTGAGGCCAGGGGACCGTGTAGACCATGAAGCAGTTCATTCCCTACCTATCCATCTTGCATGGTAGATGTCAGTCAGTACATCGCGAACAATGAGACTAAAATGTGCTGGAGCCCCATAATGCATGAACCACACGCGTCTTCGGGTCAGCACGGTTACATCCTTTGCAGGTCTGGAATTGTGTTCGAAATAAAGTCCCTGTAGACAGTTCCTGTACGATGTGCTGGGAGAACATATAGACCTACCAGACAGTCACCTACAATTCCAGCCCATACATTAATCGTAAACAGATGTTGGTGTCTAACCTGTATTGAACCATGGGGATTCTGATCCATCTACAAATATTGTTTGTGTAAATTTGTTATTTCATCTCTTTCATATGTTGCCTCATCCGTAAACAAGTCTGAAGAGACAAACAACGGATCAGCAGTTTGTGTAATAAACTATCCGCAAAATTTCTCCGGTGGTGAGTGATCAGAAGGTGAAAGACCCTGCACACGTTGCAAATGATACGGATACAGGAGCTGCTTTTGAAGTACCCTCCATTCGGTACAATAAGAGGTACAACAAGCAAGGGCCAGTTGACGTGTGCTGGTATCTGGATCGTCTCCGACAGCCTGTAGAATGTGTTCTTCGTGGTCAAGCGTGCGAGTGAATCTCGGTCTTCCTAGATCCATAGTTTCTGGTGCCACGGATCCTGCCTCAGCAACACGGCGATAAACAGCAGCAAAGGTTGGATGACTCGGCTGTCTTCGGTTTGGAAAATGCAGTCTGATATACCTGTGCAGCCTTTGAGCGGGTGTATGTAAAAATCATATCTACCTGCTCACGATATGTATATTCTGCCATTGTTAAACGAAACACATCTCAGTTAACTCACTATTACACACGTTAAACGTTGAAGACTGTCTAGCCACAAATGTACACGAATGACAAATGTAACCTACTCTAGATGGCGATACAGCGACATCTACTGCAAACTTTCTTTAAATTTTATAACTCAAAAACAAAGTATTTGCGGACATTATATAAACTTTTTTCCTTGTTTTGGTGTGAAGAACCCGCTCCCAAATTTTGTAAAAGTGTATATGTACGTATATATATATATATATATATATATATATATATATATATATATATATATATGATGAATCAAAATACTTTTACAAACTTTATGTGTGTGTGTGTGTGTGTGTGTGTGTGTGTGTGTGTGTGTTTGGTTGAATAATCTAGATATATTATATCTAGTTATTTTTTTTATATAAATGGCTTCCAGAATTTGAATTTTTTTTTTTCGTGGTGGAGTATAGTTGTATTGTCAATTAATATTTCTCTAAATCATTAATGTGGACAGGAATGTTCCTTTAAATGTTGGGAGATTGAACGATAATAATTCATATGAAATGTAAGTCTTTTTAATAAAATCGTAGTCGTAAATCTTAAAAGCACAAAAACCTACTAATAAAACCATAGCCTCACTTGATATTGAAAATGTCCTATTTAGAGAAACGTTGACATAGTTATAAGGAATATTTAAAACTATCCATCTCTCCCGCCATTAAAATTATAGCTAACATATTACGCAAACTACTTTTGACTTGAACCACGGAGGTTTCCTTCTATGACCATCAAAATAATATATACGTACAATGCGATGGTGTTTTCTTAACGTTGAAAATAAGATATTTAATATCACTACCTAAGATATGTGTATGATATTCTCATCTTTGTCAAAAGCGTAGATAAAATACATGATGTACAAAAAATCCCAAAAAACTCCGTCCTTAAGTTCACATACGAACCTAACAATAACAATAAAATCCCTTTTCTTGGTGTATTCATAGACACTAGTAATAATACATTTACTACTTCTTCATATAAAAAACTGACTAGCATAAACACGTGCACACTCAACTATAAAAGTGAATGTCCTAATTATTACAAAATAGCTATTATAGAAAATTTAATAAACCGTGCAAAAGCTAATTCATCAACGAAAAAGATTTTCTACTCTAGACAAATTCTCATTAATAATGACTTTCCTAATTACATTGTTGCTGAACAAATTTGACGAGCTATTAGAAATATTAACATAAATCAAAAAGAACATAATGCATTATCAAATAACGCTAAACATATCAACCTACTATACCGCAATCAATTACATTCTGACGACAAACAAGATGAAAAAGTCCTAAAATAACCCATGTACAAACATATCCCAGATTTATCCCAGTAAAAAAAAAGAAAACTATTTATATACAACACTAAATTTAATACAGCTTAATCATCCGAATTAACTCTTTTACGACAACTAGCGTTTTGCAAAAGACCAACATTGTATATCAATTTAAATTCCTTTGGGTGATTGTATCTCTAACAAAAATGTAAATATATATGTTGGTTTTACGACTACGATTTTGTTTAGGGGACTTACATTTCATATGAATGATTATAGTTCAATCTCCTAATATTTAAAGGAACATTCCTGTCCACATTCACGATTTAGAGAAATGTTAATCGACAATAGAACTATCTCCACCATGAAAATAAGAAACAAAATATTCTGGAAGCCATTTATATAAAAAGATTACGGCCAAAAATAAGTAATATAAATTATGAGTATAGTAACACAATTCTAAAATTATTATTACAGCAAAATTTTAAAATATCTAAATTGTAATTGTTAAAAACTATAATGAAACAATATTTTCAAACACGTAATTACAATTCTTAATAAGAATTTACATAAATTAAGTTACCTGCCTTATATAGCGGTCAATCTTTCTAATCTTACAGCGTTCATACTCACACATATTTATAACTTACATTAATCCTTTGTCTGAGACAAGATGATTTTGCATGAGATTGAAAGTACTTGCGATAATAAAGACCAAATGCATAATTAAGGCGTTTTTCTTGATCAGTTTTGTACTGACACTAAGAAATTAATCCATGAATTTGAGAGGATTAAAATAGAAATGAATAGACATAATATATCTAAATGATTCAGCCAAACATGTCTGAATTAAGGCATGCTGCCTAAAGATACACACAAACACACACACACACACACACACATACATATATATATTTATATATATATATATATATATATATATATATATATATATTACTAATGTTGACCAAATACAAGCCGCAAGAGCAACTTAAGTCAGAGCGTTACTGTGTGCTGTTGTATTAGCGTAAGAAAAGGGAAGAAGTGAGGTTCTTCGGAATGATAACGGCTAACTGTAGACTTGAATAGGTCACTATTTAAATAGTGAATAGCATTTCAGTGTTCAGTAGGAGACATTAAAAGTAATAGCGCGGGAGTAGACTTTGGAAGGAATCGTAAACTGAATCCTAAACAGGAAACAAGTGATAAACCGCTACTTCTGATCAAAAGACCATGGAGGACTGTGAAATGTACGATAAGCTAAACTACTACTATATAGTTAACGAGGTTCAGTATTTGCAGAACTAGTTTTATAATTCATAGATATAGGGTCCGAAATGGCCTTGCTGACTGAAATTAAACATTATTTTGTGCAAAATATAGCCCAAGTGAATATCAATATAATTTCTTTAGTTTCATTTTTAATATCTCCCAAATCGATTGTAAACGCAATGTGACAGCGGATGACGATCACCAAAGAGGATTTTTCACATGGTTTTTGAAAAGCGCAAACCGCTCTGGGAAAAGTTCGTAAGTTTCTAAAAGGAGTACTTGTAAAATGATTAAGGTGCCCATGTCCTAGACAGGCTATTTCCCGTTGGTAATAAATGACATATATTTTTCGAACACATATCTGCCGTAAGCGATCTCTGGGGTTTATATTAAAAATATTGCCCCCTCCCCATGTTCATCAGCAAAAGAAAAATCTCAAGATCCTGAGCTACAAATTGCTGATGTCAATATCGACAGATGCAGAAGGTCTTGGAAATGTTTTAAGGATAGTAAATGAACACTGCATTGGACTAGTTAAAGAAACAACCACAAACCAACTCCACGTTTTCGATCCATTCTACAATTGGTAGATCGATAGCAGCCCCACTGAATACGGGTATTAGCCGAATATTGAAACCCCTGTCCGCCACGACTGGGAGGAACGCCAAAATAGTTTGTAGCGTAAATGAGCTTGTGTGCTTCTGACGTCGCTCATACAACACTAAATACTTCTTTTTCAACCCGCCGTTCTTGAGTTCCCGCACACGTAACCAACGTAAAAAATCATCTCTTCTCATTGCATCAACCATCTTTTATCATACAACGGCCGGCTGGCCAATTGGCGTTCTTCGTTTTTGTCTTCAGTTACCCAGTCAAATAGCATCCGCCAGTCCGACCAATCAGCATGCGACTCTCAAACCACGCTAAGCTGTACAAGACCCACCATTTCAGAAAATACATGTTTGGAATAATCCAACGTGAGGAGGGGAGACTCATGTCATTTTCAAGGAACAAAATACCGCTGCTACGTGTCGTGTAAGGTAAGGAACTTTGCACAGATGCAAGCCACACTGACTCGCTTTGCTTCTACGTAATTGCTCACCACAATATGCAAACATGTACTTTCGACATAGCATAATATCATCGGATGACCACAACAATTTTTGTCCTTCAAAACTATGAACATCATGCTATGTGGAAAGTACTCGGAAATAAAAACAATATGAACCAACACGGTGTTTTCCCCTCGTGTTTTAAGAACCACACAAAAAAGCTTATCCGCGAATATGAAAGGATACTATCGAGAAAAAATAGACAGGACATGTCTAAATTATTTAACGAAACCTGTCCTAATATATATATATATATATATATATATATATATATATATATATATATATATATATATATATATATATATATATATATGTATGTATGTATGTATGTATATAAGTTAAAGATCAAATAAAGTTCAAATATGGATCGGGCTCCGACAGGAGGATAAAGAACAAATAGGAAACGGATGTCAATCTAACATGTTTCACTTTTATTAAAGCTTCGCCAGAGATTGTGAGAAAACAGAGAAAAAGATAGAAACTCTGGTATTTCCAATTTTGTTTGGGTCAGTTCTCACTGATCAGACACGTGCCACGTGCATTAAAACCGTAGATAATACTATATGTATGTATGTTTTTGAAGATTCTTGCATGTCTAAGTGGTAATGTGTACACGTAATTGTGTATGTGTCTCTCTAGTGGGAGTTCTAATGCCTTTGTGAGGTCATCCAGCGCAGCGGGGTGTCACATGATTCTAATTTATGGCTGATCACTTTAAGCATGTATTCTTTGTATTAGATAGATATGAGTTAGGTTATTTAAGAATGGATTCAAAGAAAGATGGCGATGCAATGTAATGTTTTAGGCGTGCGTTCATAATTGGTAATGTTATTATTAAGTTTTCAATGTATTTTCTACTTAAAGTAGTCTGTTCCTTTTTAATTAGGGTGGCATTAGTGAAATCAAAGTTATGTCCGGAATCATTTCGATGCAAAACAAGATAGATCGTTTTTCTAAATGTAAGTCTCTCTCGTGTTTGTAAATGCGGGCATTTAGATCACGTGATATCTCTCCACATAAACATTTTTGCATTGTATGCAATTTATTTGATAAAACCGGACATTTGAATTGGTGTTGGGTTTATTTTTCTTCCTAGTTATATTTCCGATCGTCTTGGAGGTGATGGTAATTATCCAATTATTATGGATGACTAATTAGTTTGCGAGTTTGGTAGAAAGAGTGTTAAGCAGTGTGGACATCACTTTGAAAATGGGATGGCGACTCTCTGTTTCAACCGCTAAATACAATCGTCAATCGTTTTTTTATTTTTATTTTTTTTTCAATTTTCGAATGATATGTGGCACATCGGGATCAGAATTTGTGAATTTTTGTTATATTTGCATACACTGTGACCCTTATATTGTACACGTTTCTACCATAATTATATAATTTATTAAAAACTACATTTTAACATATATATATATATATATATATATATATATATATATATATATATATATGCACACACACATGTGTGCGTGCGCGTATGTAGTGCGTGAGCGTTTATATTCCTATTCAATATTTGTTTTTATGTCCCTGTTTTAGTGTTCATTCTTCTCTCTTCTACCAAAATACTGGTGGTAACATATTTAAGATTTGGAAAAAAAAAGGTGGGGGGGTTGGAGTTAAATTATCAGAAGCTAAGGTGGAAGGAAGGATAGAGGAAGGAAGAGGCTCTATCAGTGTTCATATTTGGGAGTAATGTCTAAAAGTAGATCAGTACTACTGCATACCTTCGTACTTATCAGTATTAGCTCAGCTTCTCTCGTTTGTTGGCGCGTGCATTTCGGACCTCCCTTTCATGAACAACGTTTCCCGCTCCTGTCCTACCACAAATTCAGAGCCACGTCTCCGCCCATCCAACCTCACCCCGGCATGAACATCAGTTACAAGTAACAAAGAAACGACACAAAGGGACCTTACCGTCGGGAAATAGAAGAAGAGGCAAGACCAGCCTGCTTCTATTCCTTACCAACCCAACCATCATCTAGATTTCTTCCACTATGGAAACTTTTCGGATACCAGAGTTTATCTTCCTATTCAAGAATCCTTTCCTTCTCATCCCGCCTGTCCTGCAACCCAGCCTATTCCATCTACCTCCAGACAAATCCTAGTTTGTGTAGGGACGACTAGATTCTCTTCGATACAAGGCCAAAAAAACTGATGAGTGTCTGAAGAAGAAAAAAAAAGAAGTACTGCTTTCGGCTCAACAAACAGTGCATCTTTGATTCATTGTAGAAAGGAATCTGGCCACACACGATGCTTGATGGTAGGGCTGATACGACATTCTTTGTTACCGTTACAAATGACGGGTAAAAAAAAATGACTTTGAGACGCGCGTGTCATAGAGAATTAACGTCAGCAGTATCGCGAGAAATCATTCGAAAATAGACGGGAGAAAAAAAAACAAAACATAAAATATGCTTATTCTTCTATTTGCTGTGTCCCTTCAGGACGTGTACGATAATGATTCTCCACAATTCTCTATCTCATATGACGCTTAGCAAAGTTCGTCTTTTTCTTATCTCTCCTGATCTCTGTTCTGCCGACCATTTACACAAGCTCGTTGGGCAGGTTATTCGCTTCTTTTCTCTGTTCATCTTGCCTCCAGCATGCCACGTGGGTATTTCCAATCTCTCTTTCTTTATTAGGTGACCATTTCAACTTCTTAAAAACATCATTTCATTCTATGCATGGCAGTAAAGCCACTAATACACAAGGAGTCACTGAGTGTAAAAGAATAAGAAAAAATACATTAAGCATTATAAAAAAAAAACGAAGAGTAATCAAGAAGACAGGAGATAACGATTGACATTGCATTTAAATTTTTGTTGGCTGTTAGCATAGAACTTACGGTCACATTTAGCCAATTCAACAGTGGATTGATTAGATCTTTCCACCAATCTATTACTGCACTTAAATATATAAAGTAAAGGTAACATAGTGTTGTAATCTAGGGAAGATTACTGAATGAGGAATAACCAAAACGGAGGAAGGAAATGAAATGATAATCTTTATAACGACATCAAAATACAATACTCGCCAGCGGTGTAAATTAGGTAAACCACTGCTAGTAGTGGACTACATAGACACTATATTACGATATTTACCTGCCTCCCCAAGAGATAGGATGCGGCACAAGGCCAAATTTAATGTGGGGAAGTCTGAGCCCGTGGGCTCCAGCAAAAAATTTGCCGTAGGTCCCGCATACACGCGATCGGGTATCTGTCTACCTCCCCGGACGAGACTCTGCCCTTCGGCATAGCCTAGTCCGGGTTCCTCTCTGCTCAAAGGCAGAGAGTTCGACACGGCAAGAGCTCACGCTGCCAACTTAGGCAGTATAATTGACCCCACTTACAATAGTGTCCAACGTATTTATGAGGATTGGGACATACCCGTTAGTGTTCATAGGTACGCTATATAACACATTGCGAAGAGGTCATCTGAACAATTACCATGAAAGTATTCATAGAAAAGGCACAGGGAAGCTACATTACGGCGGTGGGAAAGTGACTGAAGCCGAGACGATATGTCAAGGCAAATAATATTGCTGATTAGTCGTTGGTTTTTATCAAGAATCTCTAAATATACAGCCTCTTTCTGATTCAAAGTATGTTCATTTTGTTATCATTTTCCTTAAAAATTACTCATTACTCACATGTTCAGTCCATAGTCTTCTCAGTATCCTTTTGTAGGATCACATTGTTGTTGCCTCGAGTTTCGTATTCATTTGTAAAGAGATTGTCCAGCATCCACTTCTATATAAGAAGAGCCGATATTACATAACAGTCCAGTACTCTTTTCTTTGTTTCTAACGACGTTTTCCTGTTTCTTAATACTTTGCTTAACTTTTGGAAGGCATTTTTTGCTATTCCAATGCGTCTTCGGATTTTGGCATACAATTTTCTGTTCCAACCACACATTCTGTCTTCTTACAATTGATAGTCCTTTCTTCCCGCCTTCCTTTACTACCTTCTGTAGGAGTGCTTGTCGTTTCCTTTCCGTGTCTGCTATCAACACTATGTCATTTGCATATTTTACATTGTTAAGATTATAGACCCCATTAACAAGTGCTGGTAGGACTACTAATTCTTCAGTCGCCTCACTGTAAAGGTAGAATGAATCAGGTGAGAAGATGCATCACTGTCAGAAATTTATTTTACCAAACAAATCATTAAAATAAAGAAAACGATACTTTTATTTTTTAAATGATTTTATACGAGATAAATTAGAACTTCTTCACTGACAATGGTCCAATTTATGAGAGTTCCACAACACACCTTTGCTACTTTTAATCTAATAAAAAGTAATTCACATACTTTAGCAATGTATGAAGACGAGAAACTGTTTAATATGATATTATTATGAAGAAAGAATTATAGAACAGGAATTAAGGAGACAGAAGATAACTATATTGAATTCAAACTTTTGAAGATTAAAGTTGGAAAAGTAGAAAACCGAAAGAGAGTTTCACAAGCAAGAAGTGCGATAGAAGGAACTATTGACATAGTACTTAAGGTTACGTCTAGCTAATTTCACCTGTAAAAGGATGAAACCTTGCTGCCAATCTAAGACCGCGCTTAAATTCATAAAGTCTAGGTACCATCGACGAAAGTTCATCAGAACAATTACCATGAAAGTATTTATAGAAAAGTCACTGTAAATCTACGTTACGGTGGTAGGAAAGTGACTGAAGCCGAGATGCTAGGTCAGAACCAATAACATTGCTGATTCTTCATTTGAATTTTATTAAGAATCTCTGAATATATAGCAGGAGCATCAGACCATATGTGGCAGCAATATTCAAAGCATGAACGAATGGTAGACTTATATGTGAGATAACAATATAAATATGTAAATAATATAAACGAAATTTCATTGCGAAAATATTATTATTCGCATTATTTTGTTTAACGCTAATATTCTTCCATTTTTATGTTACTGGGTGTGGAAAAGTGATAATTTACCGGTGGCTAAATACTGGTCAAACCAAGTATGTTACAACGTGATTTCTGTTGAGTAAAGAGGACACTTGAGGCAACAGAGATGTATCTCAACAGGAGGATGCTGAGAATATCATAGAAGGAAAATGTGGACAACGAAGGTGTTTTAAGGAAAACGGAAAGAAAAAGTAAACTTGTACTTCGAATATAAAAGAGAGAGTTCTAATATGAAATTGATGGAGAAAGGAGTACCAAACAGAAAAATACCCCCAAATCCAACCACTATTCGCTTATTATACTATCAGATTTGACCTTGAGCCACGGCGCCATGACATATATGAAATATATGAAATAAAATAAATGACTCAGAAAAGTATTAGAAATTATTAAAATTAAAAATATTAAACTGCTTTAATTCCGATAATACCTTTTTACAGTAGGAAAATATCTATCAAAGTAACGTAGTGCAAAGGAAAACGCTGAGTGTTATTGCTAGTATTTATATATATATATGTATATATTTATATATATATATATATATATATATATTTATGATGGACTCTCCCGTCGAACTTGACGTATGAGGGCCAGACAGATCAGTTCCCAGAAACTGAAAGCCGGACACACTTTTAGGGCCATCCACACTTTTTGGAGGGACGAATACAGGGACCTGGTGCAACGAATGCCACAAGGTCCCCAAACGACCCTCCGCAGGTTTTGAATTCAGAGTTGTCCTTCTCCTAGACCAGTTACCATCCAAGGCTATAGAACCCAGTCTGTCCTGCTATTTTACCCATAGTTGGAGGGAGAAGAAGAGGATTCACAAGGGTGTTAGCACGTAAGTGAATGTAATGGATTCGACTGGAATTCGAACTCGGCTTTCCGATTCCTCAATCCAAGCCGTTATCCATTACTCCACCGTGCCTCCTACATACATATAAAATTCTCAAAATTAACCTGTAGAAAAAGACAATATGTATTAAGGAAAGACAATAGGAAAACTGTAGTTTTAGTCGACGCGTTTTTCCCAATGTGTAATTTTTCAAGGCAAAAAACGAAATAAATTTATTGGAACAAAGTAACTATAAACAACAAACAAAATGTCGTTAGCAACTAGAAGAATTTATAAACGGTGACCATATGAATATACAATAGCGTTTCTAAATTCTTCTAGTTGCCAACGACATTTTGTTTGTTGTTCATAGATACTTTGTTTCTATAATAATATAATTATTTGCTTGATCATCGGCACGCTTCCTGGTCGAGACGGTCTAAAGTATGTCGGATGTAACGACGGTTTGCTTCCTCCAAGAGGGACGCAGGTTCGAATCCTGATGGAGAGCGCATATTATACTTTAATAACATCTTTCGAATATTCAAGCCGGTAGACGAAAATAAATAAATATACTGTGTAATAAATAAGCCAAACGTCTACTCAGATATGTGTATCCACTAAAAATAACGTTTATATACACATATATATATATGTATAATTAATAAAATGGTTTGTCCCTCAGCTGATTGATGTTACCTTCAACATCTCGGCTCCAGTATTTCGTCCATCCACTTGCCAGGGTGTATCAGTAACAGACTGCTTATACTTCTCAACTTTTCTTTATTATATGCACTTATTATTGCTGCAAGTTTATATATATATATATATATATATATATATATATATATATATATATATATATATATATATATATATATATATATATAGAGAGAGAGAGAGAGAGAGAGAGAGAGAGAGAGGGGATTAGTTAGTAAAAGATAATCAGTGTAAAAAAGGAATTTAAAAAAATATGTTTAGCATGTAGATGACGGAGACCGTTTATAAGCCAGGTAAATGTATGGACAGCATTTAAGCTGAGATTCTCTGGTGCGTTCCGTTAAAAAAAATTAGTGGGTATAGTTAATGTAAAACACGTGTTTAGTCACGGAACGAAAAAGAAATTCCTTACAACTCGTATACGATTACATATGCAGCTAGAGTTACATGAGGCATACGGAAAACATCTACACACCGGACTGAAATAAGAGCCGAATGTTGATATTCATACTATAACAGAATTGCAGATTTTATAAATATATAAATACAGAAGAAACCGTTTATTATAATCACCGATAATGTTATTAAATGTTTATTGTTATCAAAAACTGGCGGCCCCAGGCAGTTTATTAAACTCATACCCTCCTGGAGTCAGTTTAAACGGACGCCTTTTTTTCTTTTTCATATATTGGACCCATTTTGCTTAAAGTTCACCTTTTTTTTTATTCTAGATAATAAAAAAAACTTTTTAGTGAAATTATTCCTTTCTAAAATTATACTTTACTAGTTTTAATCCGTGAAAATTTCAAGGTTATCCTTTTTTAATATTTTGATGAATCTTAATTCAAAACCTACAGGTAATGATTGCGTTAGCTCATAGCGAGTTCTAAGATAATAAAATATCCGTAGAAATTCCCCTATCGCGTCGTTAAATATTTGAGGTTAACAACTTTAACAAAATATTGCAATAACAATCATAAATAAGAATGCTGGTTGTTATTTTAAGATGTGGGTACAAATGACAAGATCTGAAATTGACAACGTTTCCATTTCACTGAAACAACCGTTAAACACTTTTATCTTCACTCTTTCTTTCTTTCTTTCTTTCCTTCTTTCTTTCTTTCTTCCTTTCTTTCTTTCTTTCTATCTTTCCTTCCTTCTTTCTTTCTTTCTTTCTTTCTTCCTTCCTTCCTTTCTTTCTTTCTTTCTTTCTATCTATCTTTCTATCTTTCTTTCCTTCTTTCTTTCTTTCTTTCTTTCCTTCTTTCTATCTTTCTTTCTTTCTTCCTTTCTTTCTATCTTTCTTTCCTTCTTTCTTTCCTTCTTTCTTTCTTTCTTTCTTCCTTTCTTTCTTTCTTTCTTTCTTTCTCACTGAAACCAAATAGTGTCTTTTACCCACATTCCACGGGAGCAAAACGGAGTGGTTCATTATTTATGAGGTATTGGCAGGGCGTAACGATCGTGCGAAATAACAAAGGGAGGAGGACAAGTACAATTATAATAGGATAACTATATTTAGATGAATGAAAACGAAAAAGAAAAAAGGAACTCAGTTTAAACTGAACCCAGTAGGTTGTGAATTAAAATTTCGTCTTCTTTATTTCAAATCCTGATATTTTTTTTATGTGAAAGCTTGGGAAATTTCAAACATTTTTCAATTAAATTTTCACATTCCATTATTTGGATATATGTGGAAAAGGGACGTCACTTTATATACCGACATGGATATGGGCTGAAATTAATTCAAAATATATATCAAGGAGGGTTAATCTCGTTTCTAAGTTTTAGCGCTTATTTTAGCGGTGTGAATATTTGCTGTTTCGCAAATAACAACAAATCTACACGAGCCGTAAGGAATTTCCCACAACTGGTAAGGAATTTCTTTTTCGTTCCGTGACTAAACCCATCTTATTGCAAAGGATTTTGAGAAAATTCTGTCGAGTAGGTTTTGCCTCTTCTCGGCATATATTCGCGCGGCGTGATTTTGGTTGGCAAACCGCACCTGAATGCAACGTGTCCGAATGTTTTTTGCTGATTCGGTAAGCAGTCTGATCGCGCTGGATGTTAACATAAAAAGGAAAACGTTTCGTTCTGTCTATGGTCTTATGCGTCTAATCGCTACAAGGAATTAGTTTTTCCACTTTTTTTTCCGGACGATCCCTTGTGGAGTTGGTTAACGTTAGTGGATGATTGGAATACCAGCCTTGATCCCTACGTAGACCGCGGAGCTATAGTAACAGTACTAACGTTTTTTCCAATGAAAGAGTGTTTTCGTGGTTTTATCAACAGGAGAGATCTGTCTGAATATGAGGAGGTATCATTATTTACATTGATTTCCAGCAGACAGTTGTCCTCGTCTTTGTTATTATTATCAGAATGTTTCGGCCAGTGTGCTCTCCGACATTCTTGTAGATCCGGCTAACTTTAAGGGAATTTCGAACTGAACCCTTTATTATCTGTCTGCATTTCTGAGATTATTATTATGATTATTTACATTGTCTGCACTGTTGTCAGAATCTTTATTGCCATATTCACGACGTTTCGGACGTTGTACGCTGTAGCCTTCTTCAGGTGATTGGAATTTCGAACTGAACCTCCTATTTCGTCCACCCTTTATGTAATCTAAAGGGGTAGGCTGTTTTCGTTCTCCTGAGCATATCTCGTCTTTTAATAGTGCTCGATTATTGTTCATTTCCACTGAGACCAAGTACACCCTGCTTATCCCAGGGATTGAACTCACAATTACTATATCACCATATTCACGAACCTCTGCTTTAATCCGTAGCTTAAATGGAGGGTTTAGTTCGAAATTCCATGAATGTCACCTGTATAGAAAAAAAAACTGATGATGGCCAGTGGGAATATCGCCCGAAACGTTGTGATAATAATGGACATAGATGAGAACAATATCCCGCATGCAAACAAGACAAAATGTTCTTGATAGATTTCAAAAAGCGGGTGGAATGGATTTGTTGAAATCTTGGCTGTCTGGGATCGGCACAGAATTCCAGATGCTTCGGCCGAGTTCGAGTTAGCGAGTCTGTTGTAGCATAACTACGTTCGATAATGAGTATGTCCCCATTCACATAAATACAGTCGTAAATACTGTATGTTGGTCTGCAGTTAGAGATTCGTCTCCAGCTGTGCTGGTCAAACTCTCTGCCTCCGGGGAGAGAGGATGCCCAGACGAGGCTATGTCGAAGGGCAGAGTCTCTTCTCGGGAAACAGCTACCTGACCTCGTTTTATATGGGGTCTACGGAGAAAGGGTTACTGAGGGTGAAAGACGACGAGGATGGATAAAACTCTACTCTTGTTCAAAAGACAGGGGAGGATTGTGAACCGAACGATATTGAGGAAATTTAAATAAAATGAATAAATAAAATTTCAGAGTTTAGATAAAGACATTGAAAGTATAGAGTTGAAGAAGACTTTAGAAGAAACCAGAAACCAATCCTAAACAGGAAACAATGGAAACACCTGTTCAAAAGACTTGGGAGGGGTATGAACTGGACAATAAAAATTAAAAAATTTTCTTGCTTACTTCAAGTTAAATTAAAATCACTTCAGCGAGCTTAAATATATGATGTTTACATTTGGTATCTGTGGAATATTCCCTTATTAAGTAAAAAGATACAGAATAGAAATAAATATTCTTATGATGAAAAAATAATAAACTACTACAGATTCAGAGTTGTTTGATATTGCATTGATTCCTGCACCCACCAGATATAATCCCCGTTGAGCCTGTATGAATCATGTTGAAAAATTCACTAAATTCGCTGAAGCCTTACACAACCAACACAATTCATTTATGGACCTCTCTGGAAAATGTCTTGATAAATATGTAATGACTTCTGAAGCTTGTAGACTCCATACCACATCACGTAACCACAGTTATTCAAACTAAATGCAGAATTAGAATACGTTGCCTGCAACCTCACCCAGAAAGAACCAGATAATATTAAATCTGAAGTGGGAATTGACAGTGACTGGAAATGATTGTTGCAGCAAATTAAGAAGAATGAAGTCATTTTTTGTCAATTCAAACTAGATATATTAGCGGAGCAGACAACAAGCGAATCTGGAGTAGACAGAGCTGTTAAATCAGGATGTGAAGGTAAGATATTCATGGATAAAGCAGAAGTTGTCTCTTTGCTGAACAAGACAGGTCAAGCTAAATAAATACTCTTATGATAAAAAAAAAATCTCACAATTACTATATCACAAACAGGAAGAGGTTAAGATTGTAGTGATTAGTGAAACATCATCTCGGTAGTTTGTTAAACAAACTAGCGGTTTTGGCGAAGAAGCTGTCCAAATGGAACTTCCTCTTTACAAATGGAATATGGAGAGAATTAAGGTGAATCGATCCTGTATACGTAGCATGGTGGGTGTTAGATGTAAATTTCTGCACTTGTGAAACAAAGGAATGCAGCTCGTTAGAAAAGTTTTTTTTGTCAGTGAAACATCCTCTGTAGTTTGTTAAACAAAGTAGCCGTTTGGGGGAAGAAGCTGTGAAAATGGAACATCCACTTTACCAATGGAATATGGAGAGAATGAAGGTCACTTCAGAGATTTTAGATATTGCATTGGTCACTGCATCCTCCAGATTTCAACCCCGTTGAGTTTGTTGCAAACTCACTAAAAATGATGTCTGCCGAGGTGACAAATAAGATGCAAAATTGAATGCAGAGTGCCCCAGATAGGCATATCTCCAGTATCACGTCGCTAGATGGACGATATTTGATTTCAAAGGCATCTGCATGGAATTTCGTGATAACTTTTAGAAGCTTTTCACGGGGAATACCAGTCTGAACTCTGCTCTCTGTTCGTCACCTATTTAACGGACTTCTCTCGTCACGAGGCGTCTGCAGCAGCTAAATGTGCGGCCTTAATAAAGAAAGCATGAATCCGGTCCTGCGCAGTATCACATAGCCTGGTACAATCACCTTACGCTTGTGGCTAACAATATGGAGATTAGAGATGTTAACAAAAATACTGGATTGTATAAAACGGTGCCATGAAGATAGAATTACCCATATTAAGTCTTTTGTTTGCAGTTGGGCTCGTCGAAAGATTGTCCTCTCTTTAGTCATTTTAAATTGGAACACTTCGTGAAAGATAGACGATTACTGGTTCAGTCCCGAGTTACAGCCGGAGAAGAACTGGTTGGAATTCCTTTCTTTTAACCGTTGTACACTCAAAACTAGGATCAAATATCATTTCTGAGTAGGATGTTTTTTATTTTGAAATATTACATTTCACGTGGCACAGGACCAAACGTGGGGATGATGGTTGTCATTGACTATCCTACATCTAGTTAACCTGATTCTTGATCTCTTCATTCATTACAATTTACTCATACACCACAAGAACTCTTTAATCACCATTCAGTTCAACACATCTTCACAGGGATCCTCACATGACATGAAAAGATATACAATAGTTTTTTTGTATTTTCTCTTTTTATTTTTATACAAAATATATAAAATTATGATATTAAATGCGGGGATGTACCCAAACAGGAAAATAAAATACAGCAAAACATTCAAACTAAAATGAAAATATATTAGTAGAACCCGTTCACCTCATAGAAAAACAAGAGTGCTCAGTGTGTTCTCCAGTTAAGCAGAATCAAGCAACGCAATCGCTTGGAGCAAGGAAGTGACAAAATAGATTACTGAGTAGAGAATTTTCAGAGGCTGATCCAGTCAAGATAAAAGGGGAGGGAAGGACAAAAAGAAACTGGGGAGGTTGATTATCTTGAGATGCATCATAACAAAAGAGAATGCCGTGAGCAGGACCGAAATAACAATTACTCACATTAACTAGATAATCAAAATTAATTGAATGAGATTATGGAGAGCAAATAACAGGTTGATTCGAAACAGGAAGAGATTAAGATTGTAGTAATCAGTGAAGCATCCTCTCAGTAGTTTGTTAAACAAAGTAGCTGTTTTGGGGAAGAAACTGTCCAAATGGAACTTCCTCTTTACCAATGGTATATGAAGAGAATGAAGGTGAATCGATCTTGTATACGTAGCATGGTGGATGTTAGATGTAAATTTCTGAACTTGTGAAACCAAAGAATGCAGCTCGTTAGAAAAGTTTTTTTTTAGTCATTTCAACGCAAGCAAGGCGATAAAGCAGCTAAGACACAGGGAATTACTGAGTGCGAAAGAATTTGAGAAAAACATTATTAAAGAGAGCGAAGAATAAAAGAAATAAGACAGAAAATGACGGCTGACATTGCATTAAAATTTTTGAAGATGATAATTGATTGGAACGAGAAGTACGGGGGAGGAAACTATTAGCACAGAACTTATGGTAACACCTAGCCATTTCAACTGTAAAACGATGAGACCTAACCGCCAATCTAGTACTGCGTTTAAATTCATAAAGTCGATGTACCAAAGAGGAAAACTCATCAGAACAGTTACCGTGAAAATATTTATAGAAAAAGCAGAGGGAACGTGACTGAAACCGAAATGACATGCCGCTGCTATTTCTATTGCGAATGTCGACAGGCGCTTAGTGTTTTCTCTCGTGTGAATGTAGACAAAGCCATTATATCACTATTAATTAGGGTAACCGTGCGACACGATCTGATCGATGAGTTCAGCTTGAAGAAGTGGTAGTATTACTTTGTATAGAGATTTTCTAAGCCCAGCTTAGATGTGGTACAAGGCCGAAAGTATGGAGCACCCAGTGAGGATCGAACTCACTACTCAGTCGTAACTGATCTAGCAAGACAAGCTTTCTAACCATTACACCACGTCGAGGTGCCTATAGTATTACTTTGCATAGTCTTGGTTGCCTGGTGTTGAATTAACCCAATAACGAACCTGCGTGTTTTATGGATAGAGAAAGTCTTTTGTTGCGAGGCTAGCGAATTCAGCAGAAGGCACTCTTTGGTGACATTGTGGATTCTGCTGTGCCTCTAAACGGTCACTGCGTGTTTGTGCAACCGTTGTGTGAGCTCATTGAAAGCTACATAGTCCGCATAAGACAAAGACAGCTTTTTGCCTTCGGAGTCAGTTCCGTTTTTAATATGGTCCCACTGCTCCATAGAAAAGAAACCTTATGTGTTTATATGTTTGCGCGATTTGATGAGAATGCTAGTATAGACGATCCAAATGAGTTATCTTCAAAGAGATCATTCTCTCACCCTAGCACCTGGCTTCTTTCTTTTAGCATATCAGCTTACCGTTAAGTGAAAATAGAGAGATATTGTCCTTGACGAAAGATAAGTAAATTTTGTGCGACTGTGTTGTAGGAACTTAAGGTAGCTGGTTAGAAAAAGGATTTTGTCCTTCTAAGAGTGATTTGTCAGCCCAGACCAAGTTAGGGTAGAATTATGCTGCTTTTCTTTGGTTAAATTAGTTTAACATACCATTCTACGGCATTAACTGGGAGATACACATACTTACACATTTTTGTAAATATATTTCAGTTCAAAAAAATATGTAGGGAAGATTTTAATTTGTATAGGGTGACCCAAAAAAATGGGAACTTTTTAACAATCCAATAAAACGAAGAGTGATAGAAGAAAAATATTTAATTCATAGTAATTGAAACCTTAAAACATGCTATTTAAGAAACAATGATGAAATTTTCATTTTTTTAAAATTACGTCCTGTAGATAGCGTCCACCTGTACGAATGCATTCTTGAAATCTGCTGTTGAGATTCCTCATTGACTTCTGCAACATCTCAGCTGGGATACTGTGAATTTCATTCTCGTTACTAAAATGGCGAAATGTTTACTTGCTCAAAGTCACTGTCTCGCAGTGTTGCAACTTGCTCATGTCTGGCAATACGAACTTCAAAAATTCTCGTTTTTTTGGGTCACCCTATATATGTATTAGTTTAAACTGGGACAATCGACACAGACATCAGGACGATGGCCAGAGAAGTGTGCAGCCTCTGATGAGTGTGAAGCCACTCAGTGCGGAATCGAACGGCTCCAAAATTCTGTTTTTACTCTCACCAACAAATTGTAAATATTGGCTTAGCTAGAATTTCACGTTTGGTTCATTTTGTTTAGCGGCACATCAACGTCTCTATGGATTATTTAATGCCGCAATCGAAATATTTTGAACACCATTTTATGGCTTCAAGTAAATATATTTTGAACGCAATACCTAGGATTAACAGAGAGAACGTAACATTTTTCGTGTTTGTATCGTGAAGGTTTTCTTAATAAAGGCGATATTATTATGCAAGAAATAATGACGAACAATTTGGAAAGTAAATACGACTAACTAATTTAATGGTAGGATAATGAAGGCCCAAATTTCCCCTTTTCCAAATTTCCCTGTTCCAATTTTCGGTCTCATGTGTATTTTTCATACAATCATGAAAATAAACTTATACAGAGTCATGAAATAAAACAAGGAATTTGGGCCAGTTTTCTATGGAAGAAGAACAGTTTTTTTCTTCATTTTGCTGCTATAGATGTTGGCGTCATTTTTTACAACACTTTAGATACTTGCTACCATTCAAAAGTGCTGCAGTTTATCCAGACACGCGTTGGGTTTCGTTTTTTTTTCTTTCTTTTGCTGAGTTTTCTATCAGCCAGTTAGTCTTATGTAAATGAACCTGTTCCTCACCAAGTGGCTGCAATAAGTGGCTTCCTCTGTTTGAATTTGTCGCTGTTTGTGAGGCTTTAATGTTTCGTGTCTGATTTGCTTATCAAAGATTCAGCATCAGATTATTTTCAGGACTGATATTTTTCATCGGATAGCTCATGTGAATTTTTTTCTTTAGGAATGGAGTCTGAATGTTGTGCTCATAATATAGTTTGAAAACCTTATGATACCCATATATTTATGAAGGAACTTTTGAGTATTTCTACACAGAATCCAACTGAAGAAATGGGCAGAATAGCTGTTACGTGTACACCATATCCATAGATCATGTATAAACTTATACTCTTTCTTCTGCATGCGTTGTTGATGTTTTTTATGATTTTTTATTAGTAGCAGGACAATTGCACTGTTACTGCTAAATACTAAAATAAAATAAAACTTAGAATACAATACAAAATTGATTTACATATAAGGCTTTATAAATTTCTAGTAGATTTTTCTTTTGATTATTAGCGGCACTTACATTCAAATGATGCTTATCTACTCAACCGTCATCTTTGTGTTTTTATGTTTAAATATGACAACAGCAAATTTTTTTAAAATACCTTTTCTTTTAAGAAAAAAAAAGGGAACTCTTCAATGGTAAGCAAAATCAGAACGTCTTAAAACTGCACCTGCCGCTGGGTTTGTATATATAGGTAATATCAACCCAGGATGGAAATTTAAGAACATGTAAGGCAAAACCTGAAATGGTGAATGATACCCAAAATTCTTATCAAATTAGACACGTGATAAAACTTCGAAATTCGGGGTGGTGAGGTTAAGGGTTTTGAAATATATCCCTAACGTTATTTTAAGTGCCAAATATGCTTAAGTATAAATTATTTAAAATGTTTCTCAATATGAAGAGTTCCACGCACCGAAATAGCCATCGTCGCCGCCGTCAGTCTCCGCTCGCATCCGAGCATTGGGATCGACATTCTCTCCCCTTATTCCCTTTTTCTCCTCTGGTGGAGGTGGTGGCGGAGATGTGTGTGGAGTCACGAGAGATACAACCATCTCAAACCCACCGCTAGCGTTTGGACGTGGACCAAGAGCCTTCAGTTAACCAAGCTTACCCTCGTCACCTGCAGGGCCATCGCCGCTGTTTCTGAAGGGCGGTATAAATTTTACCAGGTGTGGCAGCAATATTCAAAGCATGGACGAATGATAGACCTATAAATATGTAAGATAGATTCTGGCGAGAAATATTGTCTTGCAAGAGACAGGAAAACAACTTCAGACCTAGCAATGGATTCATTATAATCTTTCCCCTTCATATCAGCAGAGAACATTAGCCCGAGAAAGGGCAACGAGACATTCTCCTGGAGGCTAGCATCAGCCATGCTGATGGAAGGCAGCAACGGGTCTCTCAGACGATTAATGGAGAGTTTAGTTATTGAGGCGTTAAAATTAACAAGTCATCTTTCGCCCCTGTTAACAATAACGTCGTTTTGGACATCGGCTACCATTTTGACCTTGTCGGACTGATCAGTTATACTATCGAAGCAGGCTAAATGGCTGTGTCATCACCGAGTTGAGAGCTGATGTCATGAGGAAGGCAGAAAAAGGTATCTCAGATAAATAATAGAAAGCTCTTTCGGTTTGGAGGCGTTAAAATTAAGGGGTCATTCCTCGCCCCAGTTAACCAGAGATTGTAGGTCATTTTTTAGATCAGCAGCTAATTCAACCTGATCGAACAAATAGTAATTAGTATTAAATATTCTCTTAATGGTTATTATTTATAATAGTATGTACTAATGCTTTACCTCTATTCAGAATTTAGTTAGAGATCTTCCAGAACTCTCGGGAGCCAATTTTTTTCCTATTAACCTTCGCCTGACCTGCTAGAGCAGTGCTACACTGCATTTTCTAGAACTCTCTTTCAGCGTCTATAACCTGGATTGAATTGTCCGGAAATACAGCCGTAACAGTACCCATCATGGCGCTGAGAGGTCCCAACGGAGACTACTACTCAGTCCAGAACCCATTCACAAAATGGCAGTATAATAGCCCTAATATGATACACCTGCTAAAATAATAGACACCTTCGAAGTTACTCAAATCTTCGGATCCCTGACTAAACAGTTGGATAAATTCAAAACCCAGGAAACGTTAATCTCCAGCAAATAATGGGCCAAATAATCCAAGAAAAAAGCTCCAAGCCTGATACCCCGAATGTACATGTCAGTCCGAAATCAAGGCAACAGAACTCCACCTTGGGCCATATACTTCATAGCGGTCTGAGACCGTAGGTACCGAAACAAACTCATACATATATGAATTCTAAAAAAACTGCTGGGAGAAGGGGTGACAGGTTACTCGAAGATGCATCAATATTCTCTACCTCCATTGTTAAGAGACACTAGTTGTATTATTTTTATATGATAAACATAATTATTGCTACTCCGTATCTTTTAAAATATAAGATCACTGCAAAGGTTTGTGTCCAATTAGAAAATTGTCTTGCCCGAGAAACCACAGCTACCATGGCTGCAGTACACGTGGTGCCTTTACGACCCTCAGGGATTACGGGACTCATATAGATATTCTTGTCTTGCATTCATAGATATAGACAACCACACACACACACACACACACACACACACACACACACACACACACACACACACATATATATATATGCATGCGTGCGTGTCTGTGTTTAGAGATAATGAAAGAGTAAAAAGATAAGGTATAAAAATTCTCATGGAAATAGAAAAGGAAGAAAAATTACAATTGTATGGCATATTTAAGTAAAAAACGCTTAAGTAAACACGATATGGATAGACGTACATTGAGAGAATAATGATATTGAACTGAAGAAAAAGAAAGAAAGAAACAGACAAATAAAGAATAGATAGATAGATAGATAGATAGATAGATAGATAGATAGATAGATAAGGTTATGATTTGATGCCAATCCAGCAATGTTCTCTGTTTACCGGAAGTGCATTCCAACCGATCTACCCCCTCCGATAAACAAACAAGAAAACCAACAGAGCCACTCTTTTTCGTCTGTTGAATCGTTTGTTTTCGACGTATGTGCGAAGTAGTTGCTAGAAAGCGCGGGATATGAAAAAGCTATCAAATTCTTGTCATTTGATCTTTGTAAATGGAATAGGCTTGTCAAAGAAGGATACAGAAAGAGAGTCGGAAGAGAAAGAGAATGAAGAGTAAGGGGGGAAATAAAAAAAAGAAATAGCTGTGTAAGCAAGAGAGTGGGTCAAGAAAGGTACAGATAATTGAGATCCATATATATATATATATATATATATATATATATATATATATATGAAGATAGATCGTTAGAGAAATAAAGGTGCCGTAAGGAAGAGGAAGACGCAAGAACAGACAAGAGGTAGGGAGAAAAAGCGATAAAACGTCATATATATATATATATGTATATGTATATATATATATATATATATATATGTGTGTGTGTGTGTGTGTGTGTGGAGAGAAATTTTAAGACGGATAAAAAGGCTGAAAATAATCAGGATTAGTGGCCAACGTGAATATGAAAGGATCGTATCGAAAATAAGTAGGCAGAACATGTCTAAATTATTCAACGAAACATGTCTCAATATATATATATATATATATATATATATATATATATATATATATATATATATATGAATGAAGAAATATAGTCTTAAAGTGTGCTATATTTATGGGATAAAGTACTCAATATCAGAGATAGAGCGTGTGTAAATATAAAAGTGAACATAGAAGTCAACACTTACAGACAGTCTATTTCATGCTAGTGCAATCGACAGGGAACTCCTGACGATTGCATCTAGCATGAAACAGACTGTCGCCTCTAAGTGTTGACTTCTATGTTCACTATTATATATATATATATATATATATATATATGTATATATATGTGTGTGTGTGTATGTGTATATATATATATATATATATATATATATATATATATATATATATATATACATACAGGTTGTAACAGAAAAATTGTCCAAATCGTGTAACAGTATAATTATCCATCCTACAAAATATTTAATATTAAAAAAAACCCACTAAACTGAGTTTCTTTTTCTTTTTTCCAGGTTTTTATATAAAGCCTTTTAGCCATCTTAACACCATTTGTCGTAAGAATCACGGAAAAACCCTTTGAGTTATTCATCTAGAAAGAGAACAGGTTAAAATCGTTTTGTGTCAGACCTACTGTCTTCCCAACTGTGCCATGATGAGAGGAAAAAGTTAATTCTGGCCTTCAGTAATGGTACCAACATTCATACTCTGACTTCCACCTTGAAAGTTTATTCAAAAACCATCAAGAGAACGGTGAATAAGTTTAAAAGAGGGGACAGTAGAGATAAAAACTGGACTTGCATTAAGTACTTGCATTAGGCATGCATGCATCACACTCTCTCGCCGACTGACTTGCCACCTGTCGAAAGGCAGTGCAAACTGTGCACATCATGAGCGACCAAAATATAACTATCAACATATGATAAATATTAGTAGATAACACCAAAATACTTTACAGTACCCAATGCGAGGAAAGTCTCAAAACTGTAGGAGTTATTGTTATACAAAATGAACAGCCCAGATTAAATAAAATAACATTCACCACCGGAGATGCTATCTTGAAGTGCATATGATGCAATTAATGTGCGCAGATTTTATATTAGTATTAAAAATTAAAAAAATAAAAATAAATAAATAAATCTCATTCTTCTGTGCAGCCTCGTTTTCAATAGCCGTTACATATGACGTCACGCTAGATCATTTCATACGTCTAGCTTTATGAACAACTTTGAGCACAATACTCAACGCCTTATACGAAAATTGAAAATCTAAAAATAAATTTAAACAAACAGACCTTGGTTCTTTTAAATCAAATCTGGATTGAGTTCTCTATGTCACTGCGTGTTTATGAAAAAATAAATACGTAAAAATTCGCCTTTCTCTCTGCCGAGCGTCGATAGCCTAGGGGTTAGAATTTCCGACTTGAAGCGATCGGATGTCTAGCCACACTGATGAGCTGTGATACAGTGAAACAGTCTGTCTGTGGATGACGATATTAGCTACCGAAAAAATAATTAATTCGGTCGAGCACTATGGGGAGAAAAGGGAATTTGTAAACAGTCACTATTACTCCAAGTTGGATTGAGTTCTCTAGGTCACTAGAGTGTTTATGAAAAAATAAATACGTATAAAGTTCTCTCTGTCGGGCGTCGATAGGCTAGGGGTTAGAATCTCCGACTGATGCCAAATCGGTCGGGTTTCGGTCTCGGCTTGAAGCGATCGGGTGTCTAGACATACTGATAAGCTGTGATACAGCGAAACAGTCTGTCTGTGGATAACGCTATATATATATATATATATATATATATATATATATATTGTGTGTGTGTGTAAGCAGTCTGTCTGTGGATAACGCTATATATATATATATATATATATATATATATATATATATATATTGTGTGTGTGTGTGTAAGCAGTCGCTTTTAAATTTAAATATTTAATTTATAGAATGTAATATTACACGGTGTTCCAAATGTCTTGGACACATTTTGACATTGAATATCTCGAAAACTATTAAGGATATAAAAACGCGCCTGACATATACTGAAAGAATTTAATCTCAAGTTTTACATGGAATGTTCAAAGATGTTCAATGTGCGCACCGTTGGTCACACGGCACACATCAAATCTGTCATCTTCCAACTTCTCTTGCATTGCAATGCAAAAGTCACGACGAGCTGGTTTATCAGTGTCCTGCAACTGTTGGGTTAAGTGTAGCTTGTAAGGTGTCATGCGCAGTCGTCTTTTTAAGACACGCCGAACAATTGTTGTAGGAAGCTGAACTTCCTTACTGGCTCTTCTGGTCGATTTACGGGGGCTACGCTCGAAGGCAGTTCGAACTCAACCGTATCATCTGAAGTTGAGGGGCATCCCGTTCTCTTATCTGGACACAAACGCCCATCTTTCATAAACTTACCATGCCATCTTCCTCTCTGGTGCCTCTTTTCAGAATTTTGTGTGAAATGCATGTTGAACAAGTGTCCATGATTCAGTTTTTGCAAATTCAAGGACGCAAAACGCCTTTTCTGGTTGCGTGAACGCCATTACTGGATCTGAAAACTATGAAAAAAAATCATTAGCATTACGAAAAACTTAGTGAATTTAGCTTTAAAATGGTACCAGTTTCATCTTACTACCATTCATATTTCAGCAGATATGAGGACTTGAAATGTGTCCAAGACTTCTGGAACACCCTGTATTATTTATATTGCAAATGAATGCATAGGACACAATACTTAAAGCATGATAAAAGTTATTCTGGACTTGAAAATAAATTAATAAGAACATTTCCGTGTAAAATTATTCTAGCTTATTTAACAGAAATGTTAAAATAAGGTTGTGACTTTTATAAAACAAATAATACATAAAATTTTACTAATTGTGGTACTCCCTTCCGATTTCTGGCTCTTTATCATCTGCAATCTTCAAACCTCCATTCATTTTTTAAACAGGAGTAAATGGGTCTACCTATTGCCCGATCCATACTGCTTCCGCTCCGTTTGAACAGGAGTAGAGGTTTATCCTTTATTTGCTGTTTAGGATTGGGTTTCTGGTTTGTTATTTATTTATTTACATCTTTTTCATAAATAGGGGTAGATAGATTCGTCTGTTGTCCGGTTCAGAGTCCTCCTCGATCTTTTGAACAGGAGGAGAGGTTTATTCCTTTTTTCCTGTTTAGAACTGGGTTTTTTCTTCTCTTTCACTTCCAGTGGCCCCTTGCGTCTTGTTGGCTTTATCTCCTCACTTGGGTTGGTGCCTCTTACTTTGTAACTCTCTATCGCGAGTGGCTCTTGTGCCTTATACAGGGTGGACATCATTATAGTTGTTTTTTTCGGGATGCTTCAGGGACGATTGGGAAAGAACGTTACTCTAGAATAGATATCGTGTTGTCCGAATTCCACTTGTCTAAGCAATTTTTTTATCCCACTAAAATTGGATTTAAATTTTTTAACTTTTATAATTTGGTTTTCTATCATTTTGTAGTATTTAAAAAACACATATTTTCAGCTCGGCCGAAATGAATGTCATAGTGGATTTTGTATTATATGAATCATAATGTCTGTGTTTTTATCGCCAGCTTTTTTTTTTTTTTTCAATGTCGCCAAATAAGGTGAATAGCCGTAGGACATAAATCTGGATATTTAAGGTTCAATTCTTTCAAACGGAATTAGTATGAAGTAACACAGACGGGTATTAATCATGGCTGCTCCTGTTTCATAAATTCCGTCCGTCTGCCTCGTTTGTTTCACCGGGAGTTCGCATTTATACCATTTGGTGGCTGAGGCGAAGAAAACATTTGGTACATTTGAAAGCGAGATTTGACTCCGCTATTTTGCTTGGAAATCAGTTCACCCACTCTGCAGAATATGACAGACGCAAAACTCATTGTGAATTCTAACAGCATTGAGGCGTACGGCCACATTACGTTTAAACATTGGTTCCCGTACGATCACCGAACTTAACGTCAAGCCTGGTCAATATCTAAATGGTTGACTTCTTGAGAATACCGAGTGCTGTAAGTTTGGATGTGCGGGTGGTGTTAATGGCT
>OZ038488.1:8063745-8208745 GCA_964036315.1 Acanthosepion esculentum
TCGATAATTATTATTTCTGTAGTAAAAGGGCCATTCATGTTATTCCTGTTATTATGTTATACCTTCTACAGTTAGAGTCGTGTTAGATTTTTAAAGTAGATTTAGTAACTGAGCTAGTGAACGAATTGTCATGTCCAATGTGGTTACACACAGGCTGTTTTTATTCTTGGTCTATTACGGGTTTTGGTTACTACCTATAATATATATATATATATATATATATATATATATATATATATATATATATATATATATATATATATATATAGAGAGAGAGAGAGAGAGAGAGAGAGAGAGAGAGTTATTCCATATATATATATATATATATATATATATATATATATATATATATGGAATAACAATATATAAATTATATATTAAGAATAATGTCAGGAAAAAATCATAAACCAAAACACCTCAGTTTACAGCGTCTCTCGTTCATGCTCATGTGTAGTCGCATCAACGTAAGCAAATCTAGTCTGATGAAGTTCTAAGTGACGAAACCCGTCACACGAAAACTTTGTCATATATATATATATATATATATATATATATATGTAAGCAAATATGTGGATGTAGATCCGACGGTATGATGAAAAATGTGGAAAAGACAAAGCAAAATCCGAATATGTAAGTTTACTGTTTTAATTTTGTTTTTTGTTTAGCTGTCGACGTCAGACGTTTCGGTCTAGTAGACCATCTTCAGGACATGGTTATTGGAGACATATTTATATTTAAGATAACATGAAGCGTGACCGAATCCAAAAAAGAGAACACTGACTTTAGAATTTCAGTTTTTCTGTTTCTGACTAGTCTTGTGTCTATCGTCTCTTCATGTTAACTTAAATATAAATATGTCTCCAATAACCATGTCCTGAAGATGGTCTACTAGACCGAAACGTCTGACGTCGACAGCAAAACAAAATTAAAACAGTAAAATTACATATTAGGATTTTGATTTGTCTTTTTCACATTTATCATATATATATATATATATATATATATATATATATATATATATATATAAATATTGGCTCCTGAAAAATTAATTTCGGTTGAGCTCTCTGCTTTGAGGTGTGAATTTGTAAACAGTGACTATTTAAGCTAATATTGCACGACTCTTCGGCAGAATTGAGTCACTGTCAGTCACTGTGTGTTTATCTAAATCTAAAAATAAACACGCTAAAATTCACCTTCATTCCTGCCGTGCGCCGACGGCTTAGTGGGAGAAGTTCCGACTAACGCAAATTCAGTCGGGTTTCGATCCTAGCTAGAGGCAACCGGACGTTTAGCCACACTAATGATCTGTGAAACAGCGAAACAGTCTGTGGATGACAAATATATATATATATATATATGTTATGGTGTCTAAGGAAATTCTTTTTAACTGATCCAATCTTTCGTATCAAATCGTGTAATTACACTTATCCTGAAGCGCCAACCGTCTAGATCCTTTCGTACTAACACGGATGTCCCCAAGGGCTCCATCCTTGGTCCTACACCATTTTTAATTTGCATTAATGACCTTCCTGATGACATCAGATCTCAATTCGATATCTACGCTGATGACATAACAATTTACTCCTGCCTCGGTAGTAAGGCTGACCAGTCTGACAAGGTGAAAATGGCAGCCGATGTTCAAAATGAACTCAAGTTCGCCGTTAATTGGGGCAAAATATGGCTTGTTAATTTCTACGCCTCTGAAATTAAACCTCTCCCCATTAATTATCTGAGAGATGCCCCTCTGCCTTCCATCAGCATGGCTGATGCTAGCCTCCAGAAAAGTAACTCGTTGCGCCTTTTCAGGTTCACGTTCTGTGCTGATATGTAGTGGAAAATATATTGAATCCATTGCTAGGTCAGCTGCTGAGAAATTCGGTTCACTATATTGGGTGAGACAATTTTTCTCTCCAGAATCTATCTTACATATCGATAAGTCTATCATCCGCCCATGCTTAGAATATTGCAGCCACATATGGTCCCAGTTATTTACTTTGAGCTCCTTGATAAAATTCAAAGAAGAATCAGCAGTATTTTTCGTCCTGATCTGGCGTTACGGCTCCAGTCATTTTCCCATCGTCGTAAGGTTTCCTCTCTGTGTCTTTTCTATAAATAATTTCATGGTGATTGTTGCAATGAGCTCTTTAGAGTTTTTGAATTTAAGCGCAGCACTAGGCTCGGAATCACATCAATTTACAATTAAGCTGGATAGGATGTAGCCGTAAATCCTATGCTAACGGTTACTTCTCTCGCACTTCTTGCCTGCGGAACTCCCTTCCGGCTCCATGCTTTCCAGCCAACGTTAATCTGCAACAATTTAAATGCAATATCAATCGCTATCTACTGTCCTCCTGATTACTCTCTTCTCTTTTTACTCATCATTAATGTTTCTGTTCCTAATTTCTCTACACCTCACTAAAAGGCAGTAATCCCAACTGAAACACAAGAGGTTATATATATATATATATATATATATATATATATATATATATATATTAAAGACCACAGACATTTTGCATCGATTAGTTTTATTGATCGACTTTATATATATATATATATATATATATATATATATAAAATACCAGGTTGAGAACTGACGCGGGTGAGGGTGAAAGGAGTCTCTCTGATCTTTGGTTAGCAATCCTTTTAGTGTTGGTTTCAAGATAAAATGACTTCAGATGGGAAGGAAAACTCATGACACCTTAACCCTGTCATTATATTGCATGTGTCTGCCGAGTGGCGTGTACTGGCTGATATTGACTGTGTTCCGGAGAGGTTAAGCTCCGCGATAATAGCACATGAGGACTGTCGTCCGGAGTTTCTGTGGCAAGTCTTTTGCACCGTTACTTTATCCGACACAAGCCTTCATCACTTGAAACAAATCAGTGGGTTGGTTTTCTGACAACTACATCTAATTAGTTCTACACATATCCGGCTACTGCGAAAAACTCTACGAAACAACATCAACTTCATTTTGGCACTTGGAATGTACGAACTCTCCAGGACAACAACTCAGCACCAGAAAGAAAAACAGCTCTGGTCACATTGGAGCGAAAGAAGTACACCATTGATATAGCTGCACTGAGAAGTAACCATCAGTCGACTACATGAAACGAGAAAGCAAAATAAAACATCTAACACTGTTCCTGATGCACTTGGATACAATACATTCTCTTGTACTGTTTTTGGTCTTTTGTGCAATTCTCGAGCCGGTCTCAAAAGTCATGCCCGTCATAGGCATACAGATAATTAGTGGTTGGCAGAACCTCATACGTCGAACTCGACGGGAGAATCCGTCATCATATACACTTCCGATTCACGATTCCTTGGGTACTTGTGAAAAAAAATCAAAGCACGAACTTCAACCTGAGCCAGATCTCTAAAACCGCTTTTCGTTGATATTTGAAACCTTGAAAAGGTTTTAGTTGCAATTCCTAAACTATAAAGCATAGTTCGCATAGCACAAAACAGGAAATATGTTTTCCCTAAGATTTTTAAAAAGATATTTTATTCTAACGGAGTTTGAAGAATATATAAGAGAAATTTTATTCGGCAATAATGGCCAGATATTTTATTCGCAGAATTAAGCTAGCTCTGACATTTTTTTGGTTGGTCTTTTTTCTCCAACTGCCAAAATAAATCCTATATCCGGAGTGTTAGTAGATGAGATAGTGGGGTTTACAAGTGGGGACGTCGCCGTCAAGGGCACTATTCGGAAGTTCATATATGTGTGATTAAATTCTTGAAAATCCTTTCAGCAAACATTTTAAAATATCAAGACCAGAACACACACACACACACACACACACACACACACACACACACACACATACACACATACATACATACATACATATATATGCGTGTATGTGTGATACCGTTCTATTTTATATTTGGTCTCAGATAAGAAGTGGATTCTTGTCATTACTTACCAATGACGGCTTCTCCCACACCTATTTTTTTTTCTTTTTTCTTTTTTGTGGGTGCATGTGGTAAACAGGGAAGGAAGCGTAGATCCTACAGCCCATTCCCTACCCTTATCATACCCACAATCATGCCTACGCACATTTTCTCCCAATCGTCGACTCTGACACGTAGACCATCTTCCATACAGCGAAAGTCGTTGTGGCTGATAAAAGTCGAGTTCTTGGAATGACGTTGTCAGGGTTGGTTGTGAAGCGATACGGATGAATGAAAATAGGAATTTTTTTAAAAAAAGAAATACTTCCTTACAAATGTGGCGCATGACTGTGATGCCATTTACGCTATAAAGAATGAACCGATACTTTAATGTCTGGTAAAAAGTGGGTGATTATTATAATTAATCCAACCGTAAGTTCTATGCTAACAGTTTCTTCTATCGCACTTCTTGCTACAGGAACTCTCTTCCGGTTTTTGTTTCCCAGTCAACTTTGATTCTTCAAATATGTAAATGCAATATCAATCATCTTCTGCCTTCTTAATTCTTGTTCTTTTAATGTTCTCCCACCATAATAATGATTTTTCTCATATTCTCTAACAATCAGAAAACTCTTTCATCTTCGTGGTTTATTGCCTTGCTTAGAGTGAAATTATTTTTTTTTTAATAAATGGAAGTCTATTCTTTACCAACGCGTTTCGTCCTCTGGTGAACCTTATTAAGGATATGTTTTCCTTTATAAAGTTCACCAAAGAACGAAATGCGTTGGCAAAGAACAGTTTTCATTTTGTCTGTATACATATTGTCTTTCATTTATATCTGAATTTTTAAACGTTATTATTAATGTTTGACTTGTTTTCCCTTTCACTTATTTTGTTTGCTGTCCTTTCTAATCCATAAATTCAAGTCTGCTGGTTAAATTTTGTATCTTAATTATTACAACGATATAGATAGGGGAAGCGAGTTTAAAACTGTTGTTGTTTGCAATGGAAAACGACCTGATAGTTCTGTTTAAAACAAAAAAGAAGATGCAGAAAAAAACTAGTTAAAATGAATAGTAACGACAAAGGTACCATCTCAGACCTTCCTACAAAAATGGGGGCAGGTATTTTTGATTTTTTTCTTCTCACCGGATTTATTGAACCTTTATAGGATGGTTATCCTAAGAGAATTAGAATTCCTATCATGATTTATTATTGCTGGCCACAATCTTGGCAACCTAAGATACGCAAATGACACTGTGTTGAAAGCATACGCCAAATATAAACACGCGTCCCTTCGGCGTGGTGTAATGGTTAGCAAGCTTGTCTCGGTAAAACAGTTACGATTGAATAGTGACTTCGATTCTCACTGCGTGGCCCATACTTTCGGCCTTGTGCCACATCTAAGCTAGGCTTAGAAAATCAACTCGGTATCTCGAGGCGGTGTAATGGTTAACAAACTTGTCTCGCTAGAACAGTTACGACTGAGTAATGAGTTCAATCCTCACTGGGTGCCCACTACTTTCGATCTTGTGCCACATCTAAGATACGTTTGGAAAATCACTTAGGGGCACCCCGATGCGGTGTAATGGTTAGCAAACTTGTCTCACTAGAACAATTACGACTGAGTAGTGAGTTCGATCCTCATTGGGTGACCCCTACCTTCGGCCTTGTGCCACATCGAAGATACCCGTCAAAAACATTATATTAAGAAAGTCCTTCGAGAGCCTACAAATAACGATATAGTATCCTCCTTATGCACGGACTAGTATCCTCGTCTTGGTTGTTATAATCACAGCGTTTGGGTCAGAGAACTATCTGATCTTTTTCAGAGATCTGTCATAGTTGGCAACCTAGGAATTTGAGAACAATCCCTGATAACTGAATAAATAAATTGCTGTTTAATATTCTAGTGTCAGATCCCAGAGTAAAACTTTAAAGATCTTGTATGATTTCATGTATGTCGGTTGACGATTTCTTTTGACTGTATGTATTCCAAAATATCGGGTGTTCTGCTTGTTGACGACCTTCCAGAATGTATTTGGTTCCTGGCAGATTCTTTGTCAAGCTGGGAGCGTCTCTTCTAATATTTTTAGCTTGTTTTTGTTTACTGAATCATTGCCAAAAACATTCTTAATTATTCAAATTGATTCTATAGACGAATATCCAAATTTCGGACAAATCTTTATGCATATTCACAAACCTCACTCTTGACTGAGTAATCCAACGTGAGATTTTCATTTCTTTACACATGCGCACACTGGTCTACACTGATTGGTTGTCAAATTACATGAAGTCTATGTAATCGGTTCTCGAGATATTCAAAATTGCAGAATATTTTCGATACAGATTTTGTATATTTTAATTTGATCTTGTGTTAATGTTGTCGTAGGGATTTTGTCTTTCTAATTAACTTCTCTCAACTTAGCATTTTTTCGCGGCTCTGGCTATCTTTGTCTTTTGCAGGGTAGTAGATTTGCCATTTATGCCCAAGAAATGAATCTACGAATTAACCCTGTAGTTGTAAGCATAGAAGTAGTTGTATTAAACCTAGGTTTTTTATAGGGCAGATTCTGCTGACCCACGTCACTATAAATTGTCCAATAAGATTTCTTTTTGCCTACGTTTTAAAATGTTTCTAAAGTGAGACATGGCATTATCAATGAAAACGTTTATTCTGTGGCTTGCTGCTGCTTTATCAATTTGATATCGTTCCACTAAACTTTGCACCTCAGCCCATTTTGCACAAATTTCGCCGGCTTAAAATCTCGCCATTCGAAACACCGTTTGTCACCCAAGACGTTAAATGTCCGGAAAATTTGTTCGTGGTGCAAGGCGTTCATGATCCCAGGTTCCACTGACTTTCCAAATCTAAATAATATTTCTAAATCTCTTCATATATAGATGCAAAATTTGGCTGCATTTTCTTTTGACAAAATGTTTTGTTCATATAAATCCATAGCATCATCATTCAGGTATCAAATTGTTTTCCTTGTTTTCGATGAATTGATACGACTTGGAAGTTAAATAGATGGATTCCATAATAAAATATGATTCCTGTTTTTGACTCGATAAATTCTTTGGTATCTTGAATTCTTTCGATATCTTGGTATTGTTAGAACCGCTGTTTAGACAAGGAATGCTGAAAATGACAGACTTGGAGAATTCACTGCATTCAGAATTTCTCATCGCTTTATAATATTTGGTTGGGCTGCGTTTGCCAATACGGAGGACGGGTTCATGTTATAAGATCCTCGATTATTGGCCCAGAAAAAAGTCGTCATTCAGACGAATTAATTGCTCAGTATAGCGCAGTAACATTTTGTTTATCTGCCACCAGTTTGTACTAAAGAATACATCTTGTATCCTATCAAACACGGTCATTTTTAAGCACCGTTTTGGTTCCAGGTATGAGTTTTCAGTGTTTTTATTCTCGCAAAGAATGAAAATGAGTGACTTTTTAAAAAGCCCTTAATATTTATTTTATATCTATTCATTATGAGTCTTAGTTCATGTCGAATGCTGGAGAAAAATATATATTTCATTACAAGAGACGCAAAAAAAAACCGTTGAGAGGAATCTGATCACTTGTGAGATAAAATGCCTGAGGAAAGCAGTGAACAATACCAGGTGAAACAAGATAAGGCAATAAGAGATATGGTAGGATCAATACCAATCATACAACACATCGAACGACAGAGGATCAAGTGGTTCGGACACCTCACTCGTATACCTATCAAACAACCAGCACTATGAGTATACACCCTCAGGTACTCTGGTTGGAGAGCGACAGACAGACCAAGAAGACTCAGTTGCAGATACCCTCAGAGCCTATGAGATATCTCTCCTACAGGCCACTTGCATTGCCGCGCACAGGCCACCGTGTCTCCTCGCGACGCCTAACAGCACAAGCGGAAAGAAAAACACAAACGGAAAACGCCAGCTTAGGGAAAAAGTACAAATGATTCATTATTTAAGCATAATCACAAATAAAACACACACATATTTCTTTCTTTCGTTTTTGGATCTGGTGAAGCCTAGAAATTCTGAGTGTAAGTGATCTTTTTGGTATCTGTCTATATTTTTGAGATGCGGTACACTATTTACATTATTCGGACTATTTTCCTCATCTTTGTTACCATATATATCACAACGTTTCGGCCGTTGTACGCTCCGGCCTTCTTCAGGTGGTTGGAATGTCGAACTGAACCCTTTATTTCGCTCGCTGGGGTAGACTGTTCTAGTTGTCAGTTCGATACCTGGTTAAGGCAGTGGAGAACTTGGAGAGGTGAATTAACAGGAGATAATTGATAACTGACATCCATTCGACATGGCACATTGTTATTATTGCTTTTCTCTGGCACTCCTTATTATTGGTTCCCATACTGTATTCATTTCAATGTGCTGATTACGTTTGATTACGTTTACAAATTTTCCAATGAAGTTCTTTGTCTATGATTTCAACCTGATCCCACAGAGGGCGGTGATTTCCCTTTTCTGTCCATATGTGGTCAGCCACGCCTGATCTTTCCACTTCCTTTCGTGTTACAGCTTTTTGGTGTTCTTTACCTTAAGGGGCGGCCTGTCTCCCTTTTATATTTCTTTCCACAACTGCACGCGTTGACGTACGCACAGTCTTCAGTTATGTTTTCTCTATGATAAATATGGCAACAAAGATGAGGATGATAGTCCGAACATTGTAAATAGTGTAAATAACTGACTCTCCTCTCAAATCTTCTGGAATGCACCGCTCCATATTTCCACAAGCCGCATATTAAATATCAAAGAGCTGCATGTGGCTTGTGAGCCATATTTTGGCCATCCCTGGTATATATGAACAGTCAGTTAAGTAACCAGTAATCTATTGATTTTGGTACCAACAAACAACCATGAAAAAGATATGAATGACATCAGCAAATGTCTTGGCAACTTTGCTATGACAACAAAACCAGAATTCAATTACAGAATTAATGACACCGGCAACAAGGTAGGTGGTAAAGATTGCTTCGTTGGTAAATAATTAATACGCTACCAAAGTTTTAGCATCAATGACATCGCGGCCATTGTGTCGAACAACATGCAATAAGAATTGTGCAATGTTTTTTGATGTGATTTCGCTTTTGAAAATATCAAACTTGTTTTCAGAACAGTAGATGGCTTGTCGCTGAAAATAGGTTATGAAAATAACAAGATCGATTTATTCTTCGTCTGTTTTTGCGAATGAACGCTTTTACTGTTCATTTCCGTTGTATCATTACCCACTTCCGTTTGTTCTCAATTTTAAAGCCAATCATAGTAGAATTTATTCTGTAACAGAATATCATCCTAATACTTTATTTTCAGACTATTTTAGTTTCATTTTTGCTATACTTGTTATTATTTTTATGGCGCTTGACGATCCTTCGGAAAAAAACAATCGATAAACTAGAAATAATGCACTTGACTTGATCTAGCAGCCAATATAACTAACTGGGTGCCTGAAAGGAGAGATGTTTTACCGAATTAGCTAAGATGCCAATCAAAAATCGGAGTTTTCTTATTTTTCTCATCGGAAGCTGTTTCTTTATTGCCAATCGAGCCATGCTACTCACAAAGATACCGGAAGTTAACAAACAGATCTTTCGTACTGAAACTGAAATAAACCCATTTATATTTTAGGTATATTTTTAACCACGATGCACCAGGTTTCTGTATTCGGCTCTTCAAAACGTGTCGTTGGTTCTGAATGAAACCATCACCACTATAATCAAATAATACAAGTTAAACAAAAAGTACTTGCTATTTTTGATTTATTAGGGAAAAAAAGGTATACGCCAAATACTGTTAGTCCTCAAAGTAATCCCGAACGGCATACAGAGACCTTTGCCAACGTGCCTTGAGCTGCGCATTACCCCTAACGGTAAAAATCAGATGTCTTGTGTGCAAAGAAATCTGCCACAAGTCCACTTCATCTGCGAGGGATATCCCACAAAGGTGGTCGTTCCGGAAATGGAGGAGATGGTAGTTAAGATAGGAAAGGCACATACGAAATATTTTCAAAACACAATATACATTTCTGCATCTGCCCATGATATGTTTTACTTTTATTTACGTCTGTTCGTTTTTACAGCACACACAAGCGCGTGCGCTTGAACACACACGCACACACAGATATATCAATTTCAAGTCACTCAAGGTTACATACCTTATATATTATTATTGAACAATTTAGTGCCACTTTTCTCCAGTACAAGAACGCACCTTTTTCAAATTAAAAAAAATTCAACCTCAGCGTTGTGTCTGCAGCGCTCCAAAATTATTCTTACATTTAACAATATCTCATTACTAAAAAAGCACTCTTTCGGACCACAATATCTTTCGATGTCGCATTACTATTCGGAGTTTAACAAAAACACACTAATATGTCTACCTGATGATGGTCGTTCGAAACGACTGAAAGCCGGCTCGTACAAAAAAATAAGACCAGATAAACCCGGAATTTATGAACAAGGATCACACCATTCATTAACAGATTCGAAGTTGGTTGTAATTTATTATTAAATATTGTTTGTGAGAGTGATTCTCGCCATTTAACTAGCTTCAGTATTTGTTTTTCGTTTGAATGATTTACGTTACATAAATTGAATACGCACTACAAAACCGATATATATATATATATATATATGTATGTATATGGCTGCTACCTCAAACATATAGATATTATATATATATATATATATATATATATATATATATATATATATATAATTTATTTTAGGATATTAAATCGAAAACATGTAAAAATGCTACGCATCTGCAATAGTGTTTCGATGCATATCAACGCATCTGATCAGGCGATTGTAAATTAGTGGTGAGTGAACGATTTATTCAGATTAAAAGCAAAATACGGCCACTTTTTACGAAAAAAACATTACTTAAACCTTATTTTTAGTGGATACTCGTATTTGAGTAGACGTTTAATTATTAAACAGTATATTTAATTATTTTCGTCTACTGGCCTGAATATTTCTTTAATATTGTAAACTTCCTCTAAAATAACGTTCTGATATATATATATATATATATATATATATATATATATATATATATATATATATATATATTCTGATGGAAAGCACAATTTCTTTATATATATATATATATATATATATATATTCTGATGGAAAGCACAATTTCTTTATATATATATATATATATATATATATATATATATATATATATATATATTCTGATGGAAAGCACAATTTCTTTATATACATATATATATATATATATATATATATATATATATATATATATATATATATATATATATATATATATATTCTGATGGAAAGCACAATTTCTTTATTAAGATTTCTCGAGTGAGCAAGCCGATAAAAGCTATTTAAAATAATAACGGGCTGTTTATTTCAAACAAGGGTATCCACTGAATATAATGTTTGATATATATATATATATATGAGACATAATTAACGTAAAACAAAATAATAATGTGCTAAATCTTGAACTAATTTATTCTACCACCTGTAATACTTTAAATAAAATATGATATTAACACAAAAGAGATCTGTGGCAAAATAACACACCCAATGCATTAGATAAGGAAGGCTAAAGATGTTGGAACGCTGAAATTTTAAATTAAAAACTTTTTTTTAGATGTGTCTGGGCATGCTGATTTTATTCTTTTTCCTTATTCAGTTTGTTTTAGTTTTTATCATTTTCACCATTAAGTCTCCCACAATCAAAGTACATTCTGTTAACTTTCGCCTTAGGAAGCTGTATTAATTAAAATAGCATTTTTAAATTGAAATTATCGTCAGATTCATTATGGTGAATAACTAATGCACTCTCATAAATTTCTATTCTCACCAAAACAACAAAATAAAATCTGGAATAATTATTGGATTCTATTTACGAGCATTCAGAATTTGTAACTCTCATATTGATATGATGAGGAGAAATACATTGAAAATATTTTTAAGCGCTTCCAGTACCCTAATTATTTCATATTCAACGCGAAACAGAAGGATCATCGAATATTTAAAACTAAAAGCATGAACCTTTCTATCAAATCAAATGAATCAAGATATATTAATTTACTTAACAACTATATCACAACTACAAATGAAAAGGATTTATCTCAAAATTAACATAAAATTTGTTCTAACTACTTCTAAAACAATAAAAGACATAATTAAAATAAAATAATAAAAAGCCTAAAACCTGGAACAGAAATTTACTCAGTTGCCTATAATGAATGCCACAAGGAGTACATAGGAGAGACCTCGAGAAATTTAAATAAAAGATTATATGAGCACATAAGAGATTTGTTATAAAACAACACATCTAGTGCATTAGTGGATCACAGTAACGTGTCTGACTAAAATTATGAAATTTATTTTTAAAAATGCTACTTGAATTAAAAGAAAAAGCACTTTACTAAGACAAAAATGTACAGAAAGTGCACTGATTGCTAAATCATCCACGGTAAATTTACGTCCGGCTTCTTACATTTCACTTTTCTTGGCAGATATGTTGTGATGTGCGATATTTAAAAACAACGATGAAAAGAGTAAAAAGAAGACAAAAACAGAAAATCCTCTCTCTCTCTTTATATATATATATATATATATATATATATATATATATATATATATATATATATATATATATATAGAGAGAGAGAGAGAGAGAGAGAGAGATACAAAGAATAACTATTCTTAGCCGGTGTATTTGGTCCTCTGATGGACTTTATAAAAGCAAATGAGGACAAAATGTGACGGTTAAGAATAGTTTTCCTTGTTGGTATTTTATTTATTTTGTTCCTTTATCAATACACTCTAGCTGAAAATAATTCATCTCTCTCTCTCTCTCTCTCTCTCTCTATATATATATATATATATATATATATATATATATATATATATATATATATATATATATGGTGGACTCTCATGGAACCGACATCCCAGACACCAGCACATATGATTTGATTATAGTCGTGAAGGCTTTGTGCAGAACCAAGCCCACTTTTTGAAGAGTCGAATACAGAGACCTGGTGTACTACGTGCAACAAGGTTCCCAAACGGCCCTCCGCAGGTTTTGAATTCAGACTTGTCATTATCCTTCACCAAACCCTCCAAGGCTATAGAACCTAGTCTATTCTGCTATTTACCCATAGCTGAAGGGAGAAGAAGAGGATTAATACCTTTCCCAATGGTATTAGCACGTAAGTGAATAATAATGGATAAGAATTAGGGCCTCAATCCGACACGCTATCCACTATTCCACCGTGCCTCTTCATATATATATATATATATATATATATATATATATATATATATATATATATATATATATATATATATATATATATACACGTTTTGCATATATATATATATATATATATATATATATATATATATATATATATATTGTCATTCACAGACAAACTGTTTCATCAGTGTGGCTAGACGTCCGGTTGCCTCTGGCTAGAATCGAAAACCGGTTGAATTCGCGTCAGTCGGAAATTTTACCCTGAAGCCGCTGGCACACGGCAGAGAAGAAGGTGAATTTAAGCGTATTTATTTTTAGATAAACACACAGTGACTGAGAGAACTCGATTCGATTTACGGAAGAGTCTTGCATTATTAGACGTAATAGTGACTGTTTACAAACCCACACATTCTCCCCAGAGAGCTCAACCGAAATAATTTTTTCAGGAGCATATATATATATATATATATATATATATATATATATATATATATATATATATATAAAACGTAATCAGTTATTCGGACTATTAATCCTATTTTTTTTCTTTTTAATTATATGTAACATTTTTGAGGCGTTGAGAATGATTTACTTCCTACCGGACTATGTTTGCTTTTAGCCAATCTGACTTTACAAACACTGTCATTCACGTCACCACGGAAGTCACCTGCCGATCGAATGACAATCTGTACCGTTTTCCGATAAGAACAGGCACTGCTTTTGTGTAAATATGGGCAGCGATAGCTTACTGAGTGAATTCACTCACTACATTCTACTTTATGTGCCGTGTCCCTTCAGGATGTAGACGATCATGGCTCTCCACAATTTCCCTTTCCTTCGTAGCACTTAATAAATTCTGACTTTTTTGTTATTTCTCCTAAACCTTGTTCCGTCATCCATTTCCTCAAGCTCAATAAGTAGGTCATGCACTGTTTTCCTCTGTCCCTCTTGCTTTCAATCTGTCCTGTGAGTATCAGATTTTCCAAGCCCTCCTTCCTCATTATTTCCAATTCCTGGCAGCATGTGCGTGCCATAAGGTAGAATTTTATTTGCCTTTAGTGTTTTGTTGATGGAACGTTAAACAAAGACATGTAAGTCCAGAACATTCTTCAGTCCATTCTACTGCCCTTCATTCAATCGGAAGACTATGTTCCAGCAGAGTAATACCCGCCAACATCTTGCCCATACTAGTCAATATACTCTGTAAGGTCTTCTACAACTATCCTAGTTGACACGATTGCTAGGCCAGTATCTCATTGTACATATATATGGCATTATATAATGATACATGATTCTTTTAATTAGCCCTCTTACATATGTTGTTGTATTGCGTGAACAAGCAGTGTCCGATAATGTGTCGCAAGACATACGCGAGATTATAGGCCAATATTAAACCCTAAGATTTTATATAGTGTACGGAAACGGGGTCTACTTAATTCCTGTCATTTTATTGCTCTCTCCCCTTAATAATGTTTTCTTTTTCTCCTATCCTCTCACACTCAGTAACACCTTGCGTCTTCATGGGTTCATTGCCTTATTTGAAGTGAAAATTAATCCGCCAACAAAGAAAATGCTTTCAACTTATGGGTTGTCTTCAACAAAACATGTTTGATTGAAATTTTGCATCCTCAACACACACACACACACACACACACACACACACACACACACACACACACACACACACACACACACACACACATATATATATATATATATATATATACATATATATATTCAAGTATAGGATTGGTGTATACGTAATAATTTCCAATAACCAAAAAATACTATTCTTAAAAGAGTTGCTCAATACAGAGTAGAGAAAATGTAATTTATTCGAAAATTATAACAAAAATATGTTATAAAATCACTACAAAATAGTTATTTTGTTTCAGCACTTCTGGTGTTTTATCAAGTGATGGTGGTGAATGTAGAATAAAGTGTTTTAAAGGGTTCAAATCGACCAAACACCCCTCGATAGGGAAAATGCTGTTACATTTCCTGTTTCGTTTTTGCGTGTTTATATGTCTACGTATTTGTGTATTATGATCTGATTGTGTATGTATCGTCTTTTGCAAGATTTCACCCTCCCCTGCGCATATCACCACTTCAGATGTATCTAAGTTGTAACGATGGTTCACATCAACGTTAGATTTTAACGTTTATTCTGAATTTTTGGCCTTTCAATTAAAACAAAATAAATAACAAAATATATTTTTTCCTCAGTTTCTTTAAATAATTTTATAATATTTTAAACTTAATACAGATTAAAGTTAAAATTGGTAAATTTTAATTTTCAATTTCATAGTAAAATTTAATATTAATAAGTTAGAATGATGTCTATTTTAGTCTAACCCTAACATTAAGGCATTAATTATTATAACCAAGATTTGTTGTCAAGTTTTTTGAATTCTCATATACTTGTATTTTGATTGGTCATTGCAGCTTATGTAACAGCGTTTCCCCTAGCGAGGGGTGTTTGGTCAATTTAAACCTTTAAAACCCTTTATTCTACATTCATCACCATCACTTGATAAGACACCAGAAGTATTGAAACAAAATGGCTATTTTTGCAGTGATTTCATAACATATTTTTGTTATAATTTTCGAATAAATTATATATATATATATATATATATATATATATATATATATATATATATATATATATATATATATATATATATATATGTTCACCTGTCATTATGTTAGGTATACACATCTAGTAGAGGGGTTGGATCTCGTTTTGCATTTAGAACGACCTCAGTTCTTCTTGGCATGGATTCGGTGATGTTCTGGAAACAGTCTTTCGAAATTTGGGGGTCTATTCTGCTATTATGGCCTCCCACAATTCTTCTAGATGCACACCCAGAATTCGAAATTCATTCTCCATCATGTCCCAAAAGTGTGCATGAGTCAATCTGACATTATTTATTGTTTGTGACTGTGTGTTGTACTACTGGAAGTAGCACTCTGTAGTCATAAATTGAGGCACGTGTTCAGCTACACTTCCTAGGGAGGCAGCGATATTTAAATGATCGTTTATCTGTACAAAGAGTCCCAATGTATGTCAAGAAAATATTACCCATACCATTAAACCACCACCAGCAGCCTGATAGAAGGCAGGATGGATCTATACCTTTCATGTTACTTATGCCACATTCTGGCCTTACCATTCAAATTCCGCAACAGAAATCGAAACTCATCAGATAAGGCGAAGTTTCTTCAGTTTTCTCTTGTCCTATTCTTGTGTTCCTTAGCGAATTGTAGCTTCAGTTTTGTGTGTGCTTACCTGACAGGAGTCGTACCCAGAGAGGTCTTCTGCTGCTTTAGCTCATCTGCTTCAAGACACAGAAGGGAGTTTCACAAGCGAGAAAAGAATCTGTTAGCATAAACGTTACGGTTACATCTAGCCAATTCAACTGTAAACTGATAGGATCTTATTGCTAATCTAGTACTGCGCTTAAATTCATAAGGCCTAGTTACAATAATGAGGAGCTCACCCGAACAATTACCATGACGCCAAGTTAGGGCCAATAATATTGCTGATTCGTCTTTGGATTTTATCAAGAATCGCTAAATGTAAAGCACCAGACCATGCGTGGCAGTAACATTCAAAACACGGCGAAATGGTAGACTTATAAATATGTAAGATGAATTCAGGAGAGAAAAATTGTCTTGCACAACACAGTGAAACAACTTTCTTAGCAGCAGACCTAACGATGGATTCAATATAGTCTTTCCAGTTCATGTCAGAAGAGAATGTTATCCTGAGAAGGTGCAACAAGTCATTCTCGTGAAGGTTAGCATCAGCCATATTAATGGAAGGCAGAAAGGTTCTCTTAGATGATTAATAAATAATAGTTTGCTTTTCGAGACATTAAAATTAACAAGCCCTTCTTTGCCCAGTTAACAATAGACTGAAGTTCGATTTTGACAAAACCTGCCAATTTGTTATCATCAAACATATGTGTGTGTGCATGTGTGTGTGTGTGTGTGTATGTGTGCGCATGTGTGTGTGTGTGTGTGTGCGTGCGTGTGTGTTTGTGAATTGAATATTTAGATTTTCAGCTATTTGAAAATTTAGTTAGCATATTTAATATGTATTTCGGAAAATATACATTCTATCATTAATATAATATCCTTACCTGACTCTGAGGAGCGCCAACATCACAAAAACATTTAGTTGGTCATAACATAGAAAAGACACAAGGTGGCAACTTCATGGCAGTGGGGCAGTTACTAAAACTGAGATGCCAGATTGGGGCCAGTAATATTGCTGATTCTTCTTTGGAATTTATCAAAGATCTCTGTATATAAAGCCGTAGCTCAGAACCATATGTGGCAACATTATTCTACGCATGAACGAATGGTAGACATAGATATTCAAGATGGATGCATGAGAGAAAAATTGTCTAGCATGACACAGTGCACCAATTTTCTGTGAACTAGCAGCTGACCTTGCAATGGATTCAGCTGAGTACATTATCTCAATTATTAGTTATTAGTTCAATGCGTTGCTCTCTCGTGGAGGTTAGCATCAGCCATACTGATGGAACACAGAAAAGGGATCTCTCAGATGATTAATCTAAAAGAAAATTTAACTGGCATAATTTCCCGATAAAGACTCAAAGACTGATTGCCGTTTCATAAATAAACAAACCTCTTCCCCGCAACCCATAATTCCGAATTTTTCAGTCAACATTCCCATGGCTTAACCATGTTGGTAAAAGCGAACAGGAATCTGATATGAGAAATAAATATTCTGGGTGTATTCCGGAGAGATATCTAAGATTTCAGTCAATTTTCTCACTCCTTTAGTTGCTTCCTTTGTCTCTTCATTTGAAATCTACGAGTGGATATATCTGTAGACCTCTCAGCTATTCTATCTTTCTGTTGGTAATTTCTTCATGTCTCCCTGTCATATCGCAAGGGGGCGTATCTATCATTTTATTCCTACGAACATTCTGTAGTGCATGAGATTAGGCACACGCGCAAACGTTTCAGCTATGCGCTCGGTGCACGTGGCCAGAGAGATAGATTCGAGCCGACTCGAAAGATACACGGTCTTCTGAAACTAATCCTTGCTTCCAGATGTAGACACCAACATTTTCACCAAAAGTAGGGGCCAAAACCTACATCGTCTACATCTTTCGGTTTAGTGTGCTTCTCCGTTTCTCGTTTTGACACGCGGTGTCAGTTGCAAGGTTATTCTTATTCATGCATTGCAATGGACTAATCAGGTGAAACCAAGTAAATCTGAAACGCTTCGTACAGATTTCTAGTGAAAGGGAGAGAGAAATGCAAAGACAGAAAAGGATTAAGAAAGAGAGAATGCTAAGAGAGAGAGAGAGAGAGGGGCAGAGAGACAGAGAGAGAGAGAAAAGAGAGCAAGAGAAAGAAGAAAAATGTGAGAGCGACAGAAAGGAAAAATATAGTGAGAGAACAGAAGAAAGAAAAAGAAAGAAATGGGGAGATGGAAATTACTACAAGATCAAAATTTTATATTTACTTAGCTTTGTCTGACACAAGGCAATAACCAAGGTAATTGGGCACTCAAAGACGATTGAATTCAAGAGTTCAATTGCCTGCAAAAATAGCTTGCTAAACATCACTCAAAGAATTTTAAAAAAAGGAAATAAAAGACAAAAAAAAAAAATAAAACGATTTCTGTGACGTCTCCCTGGGAAAATCGAAACGTGTCGACTTGTGAAAAGAGGAAGGAGACAAAACCGACAAAAAAGTTAAAGAGAAGAGGGGATGGCTTTTAAATTCAGTGTCTGCCTGTATCTCTCTCTCCCCCTTTCTCTTTCTCTCTCGCTTCTATCTCACTCCCCTCTTTCTCTTTCTCTCCTATCTCTATCTCTGTATTTCTTCTTCGGGTTCTTCATGGATGCACGGGTGGTGTAATGGATAACGACTCGCATTGAAAAATAGAAGAGTCAAGTTCAAGTTCCACTTGTGTTCGTTACATTCACCTATACACTTGGAAACGGTGTGTTGCCGTCACCTCCTCCTCAGATATGGGTTAAGTAGTAAAACTTATATCTGTAAAAAAAATCATCGTTTTTCTCAAAAAACTGTTTGTTTTATGGCATATCAACCTCAATGGTTTATTTAATGCCGACAAGATTTTTATTGCTGGTAATATTTTTTTTTTAAATGTATTGCTGGTAAAAAAATTTTCCTTCAAAAATCTATTCCTGGTAATATTTTTTCTTCAAAAATGTATCGCTTGTAATTTTTTTTTTCTTTCAAAAAAGTATAGCCGGTAATATTTTTTTTCAGAAATGTATTGCTAGTAATAAACTTATTGCTGGTAGCAACTTTCTTTTACAGAGTATTTCAGGTATTAAAACCTATTTTTACACTTTTATAGTATTTTGACCCCAGTTCGTGGCTTATCTGTTAGGGTCCCATAGCTGGGACCCTAACAGGAGCTACCACCCCGGATCAGGATGGACCTGGGAACACTAGAAATTAAGAGGTGGTTCCACGCCCCTCAAAACGTCCTGATCAGAGACGTTGCTGTTGGGCGTAGTTTATCGTCTTACCCAGGACGCGGATGTAGTTTATCGTCTTACCCAGGACGCGGATGTAGTTTATCGTCTTACCCAGGACGCGGATGTAGTTTATCGTCATACCAAGAACGGTCAAAAAACTGTTAATGCAATATTCCTACAAGCCAAAATATGTCTAGGTTTTAAATAAGCCACAGAGAGTTGATAATCCGTAAAAAACAAATTAATCATTCAATCCTCTGTTTTTCTTCATCTGCCTCCTCTTCTTGCTCTCTCTATTTGCTTGTATCGTTAATACATTCTGACGTCTATGTCACGTGTGGATTCGAATCATTACTACGAAACTCTCCTTTAAATGCGATGAAGGTGGAGAAGTGCAAGAAAAGAAATATAGTTTCAAAATTTTTTTTGTAGTTTGATTTCTGACGTAGTCGGACTTTTTCTCTTTCGGCTAAATAATTCGAGATTTCTATAACACTGACACTGCCACCTGGTGTCGCCAATGCAAGAAAGATAACTCTAGTATCGTAACAATTTGATTCTTATATGTCTCTATTTTTATAGCAATTTTTGATCTGAAAGAATAGTCAAATTTTTCTACTCAAAATTTTAAAAGTAATATTGGTGACCTTCTAATTTTAAACTTTCTGTCAGGTCATCCATCCACAAATCTGTTTTCCTGTCTATTTTCTGTTTGCCAGTGATCTTAATCTATCGGCGTATCCGGTTTATCTATCTATCTATCTATCTATCTATCTATCTATCTATCTATCCTGTTCTTATCTGTCTATCTATCAACAACTTCACTGTTTTTCTCGTTATATTTCTCTCTTCTTGTGATTTCTCTCTGCAAATACATATTATTATATAAGTAGAACAAGGACAAACTCAATTAGAATTCATAGATTACAACCAAAGTTACCCTGACACCGGAAGAACCGATTATTTTGCAAACTGTTCCCATTCTGTTCAACAAAAGCCGAACGAAATTGCAGCGATAAGAACAAAGTCACCACTTCCTTTTTGCGCGCCACAACACCGATAGAATCCCTGGCTCGGGAGCGTGAGACCTGTGCGCTCTCTTTACAAAGGCCAATTCACTGTTTGTTCTCAGTCTTGCAACTTCGTCCCAACTAAAGTTATTCTGTCAACCACTCTCAATCTACCACCCTGTCTATTCCTGTCGATTGTCGATGTACTGTTACTTACTGACAGGAACAACAGCAACTCCAGGCCTATTAATATACATGAGTCTTAATACACGGGCATTAATCCGAAAGAATTAGTTTTCTTGACAGAAATTCTACATAGATGTCTTACTTAAAAGAACAGCGTGCCGCTTGTTAATTAATTGCTTTCAGAAATACTTACGTCGCTCCCTTTTGTTGCATGGATTCTGTGCATACCATTCTGATAGATTAAGGACAAAGAAGACATAATATATAGTCTTCAGTAATAAGGACAGACAAATATGTGAAACATCAGGATCAAGTTCTTTTTTAAAATGATGATCACGTTGTACAATGCCTAAGAGCCACTCGAGGTAGAGGGTTACAGAGAGAGAGGCACAGTTTATGGGGATATGTAGGCAAGATAGCCGTTGATCTTAGCCTTGAACAGGTTAAGGTCGTAGTGACCGGGGAAGCATCCTCTTGGCAGTCGGTTACACGAAGCAGCGTAAATACAGAAATTTAACTTTGCGACACTTGCATATATTTTAAAATCAGGAGTCTTTTCTTTCTTTCTAAAAGAATTTCCACATGTTTCAATAAATTGCTCAGTTGCTATTGGGTGGTGCTGGTGTATAATTATCAGGCGATTTTGTGGGCGAGTTATTTGTTAATAAAAATTGATGTTTTGTTTACTTTTTTAATAAAGATATGATTTTATTTTCAGGTTATAAAAATGCATGATAACCATAATCATTTAAAAATAGTATTGTTGAATTACGTTTTTTTTTCATAATAAATATCGTTTTAAAACGCCTGATAATTATGCACCAACCCAATAGAATGCAACTTTCACTATTACGATGCATGTTATTACATTAGCATACATACACTTCAGAGAAAAAGTTTTGGAAAACCCTGCGTTTTCTTTAAAACACCTTAAAATGAGAATCTTTGTATTTTTTAAAGTAAGAGACAAAAGTTTAGTAGCTACAGTGCATTTGATTTTATTTTGACAAAAATAAGCATTTAACTATAAAAGGATAGCATCATATTTTTTTTGTCAATAAAACCACCACCTGCCTTAATTACTGCTTTAAAAATTCTTAGCAATGTTTCCCACAGTTTTTGATAAATTCTTCAAGTACTGAAAAGCTCACTCTCACGCTTTGTGTATTCTCTTCGAATACACCTATCTAATTCACCGCATATTAATTTAATGGGAGAGCGATCAGGAGATTGAGGCGGCCAAGTCATAATTAGCAAAATACAAAATTATCTCATTTTAAGGTATTTTTAAAGAAATGCAGGGTTTCCCAGAACTTTTTACTTGTAGTATATCTCGGTGACTTGCGACTTTATGCTAGCTCAACTCTCGATGACCCCAAAATAGTTGCTTCTACTGAGTTTTCCTCATATGGAAATAGCACGTGGCCGAGTGATTAGAACGTCCTTTTTCCGACCATGAGACACAGGTTCGAATAGCACTATGGTGACTTCTCGATGCTAGTGGTTATATACATTTTTGTCATGGTAACTTGTATATTTCAATGTAGCAGTTTATAATAAATATATATGTGTGTGTGCGTGTGTGTGTGTTACAAATTTTAAATAACATTTTCGTTATGGGTTTCGCCAGTCATTATAACGGAGGAGCATTGAGATTCTGTCACCTTCCTGACAAATCGACCGTGGTGAGATTCGAACCCGGATCTCATGGCCAGAATGCGAATATTCTAACCACACAGTTACGTGCCCATATTATTAGGTTGGTGCAAAAATAATGTCGTTTTTTGACGTTCAAATTCATATGAGAAAACGACATTATTTTTGCACCAACCTCATAGTTCGTGGTATAATAATCTAATAGAATCACCCTAGAATGCCCAAACTTTACGGTCCCTAAAACCAACATATCTGGCATCCACATTTATCGATAGCCTAACGATTGTGAGTTTTAGGTAAGCGTGAAATACTTGAAGTTAAATTTCACGATAAATACAACGTAAATGCCCTTTTATATGATTTTAACCACCCAGTAACCTTAAAAATGTTAAATATTTTAAACATTCGAATATTTTGTTGAGTTTTAGGTACGTTGGCTTTATAGTCTTAATTATGAAGATTCTTATTGAGGACATTTTAAATTTACTATAGTTAACGCTTTTGCTTTCTGATAATGTTGTGTATGGACATCCGTATTTACAAAAATCAGGCATGTTTATACAGATATACAAAAAATTCTTTAAAAAAAACTGGGGTAGTTGAATTGTAGTAATCTTTTCCGTTTATGATTAGTAAATATAGTTTTTACTTGATAACAATATCACCTAACCGCTACAAATTAATACGGAATTTTTAAAAAATAATTTAATTTTAAATTTAAATTTAATTTAATTTAAAATTAAAATTAGAAAAAAATACGAAAACAATTCTTATAAAAATCCAACGATATTTTTTCTTAAAACATAAAATACTTGATTCATCAGTGAGTTATGTGCCACGCTTAGGCGATCATATATCTTTCGATAAATGACTGACGAGGCAATTTTTTCGCACAGTAGGATGCTATTTCTTTCCGCGGTAGACCAGTTGCCATCAAAGGTTATAGATCGCTGGAGGGAGAAGAGGATTAATATTTTTCCCACGTAATTGAGTGTAATGAATTCAACTGGAATTCGAACTCGGCTCTCCGATTCCTCAATCCGAGCCGCTATCCATTACTCCACTATGCCTCCTAATACCCTAATGCTTAAAAGTTTTTCTAATTAAATAATTCCTTAGTTTTATTGAATTTTTTATTTTACGATTCAGAACAGATTTTCGTTAACTGAGGTTCTTGTTTGACCAATTATATTTGATGGTTTAATTTCTTCAAGGACTTGTTCTTATAACTAATATAAACATTAGGCTCTACAAAAATGAATTTCTAAAATTTCGTAAAATTAAATAAGTAGGAGCAAAAAATATTTTACCAAGATTTTCTAAAAAAGAAATATTTCAGAAATAATTTAATTCATCTGTTAATAAATCCTGAAAGTTTCATTAAAATCCGTCAATTATCTGACTTTTGCAATAATTTCCAAATCAACTGGTTTTTCTTCGCAAAAATGATGCACAAAAAATTCCCATACTTTATTGTCCTCCTTTGAAACAAAAAGAAAAACAACATTTTTAACCAATATTTCAATGTTTTTAAAAAGGATTAAAAAATATAATTTAATATTTAAAAACTCCTGTGGTCTTTTCTCTTAATAATAACATAAAGATTTGATTTTATGAGGTTTTGGTTATTTTTTCATCGTGGATGCTCATTTTTTAGCGAATCGTTAGACAGAGTGATTGGTGGAAACTCTAGAGTCGAGATGCTGAAGATAACACCAATCAACTAAATGATAAACTTTATATTTGTAAATATTTACGTTTTGTTCTTTAGGACTTCATCGGACAAAGTTTATGTTTACTTTGATGTGACTACGCATGCGCACAACCGAGAGACGCTGAGAATTTTATATTTAAAGCTGATTTTTTTTGTAATATGTGTTTTGGGTACATAATCTAGCCGACTTCTAGATATATATATATATATATATATATATATATATATATATATATATATATATATATAATATTAGTAAGTATATAATATTATTAAGTATATATATATATATATATATATATATATATATATATATATATTACACGTGAAAATTTTGCGGATTTGAGAAGATTTAGCACTAAGCGCGCACGCTTTTTTCTTCGCTTGTTACAAAGTGAATAATCACATCATTACTAGAGAAAATAATGAGAGTAACAAAAAATTTCAGTGATATATATATCAAATCCCAAGTCTAAAGTTAATGTATATTCGGTCTTTATTATTTTATTGGGGGGGGGGGGCTTAAAAATTTTATATTTAAAAATTTTATATTTAATGATGATTTTTTTTGTAACATGTGTTTCGGTACATAATCTAGCCGACTTCACCTAGATTCTTTTTCTTTTTTGCTTAGTCCTATGAAGTCCTACAGGACGAAACGCGGTAAACTTTTTCCACTTTATCATACTTCTTTCCCGTAATTGTTCTTGATATATAAAATATATGTATATATGTATATCAGCATAAGATCTTAAGTTTGAGGTGCCCAGTGTGAATCGAAATCATTGGTCTGACCACCTATTTTGCTAACAATTGATTGGCCCACAGGAGAACCGTTAAGCTTTTCCTATCATCTGCTGTGATACTTATTGTCGGTATTCAGCTTGCCAAGTTTCTTATACACCTGTATTTTCTTTCTATCTTTTGTAGGATGACTATAAAAAAAACGAACTTCCAAGTGTATTTCACATCTGCATTTGTAAAAATAAAATGCACCTATTTCCACCCCCTTTACTTTGATGTACTTTCCAAAATGGATTGCATCGGTGACTCCGTGTGAACATTGACGGAACAAGTGAACAGTAAGTAAAAGCAATTAGATAAAATGTCTGGCTGCGGCAAACGTTTGGTGTCGATGTTCAGAATGATTCATTCACATATACAAGCCATTTGCATCGACACACCCAGATTATTAAATGATGGCGTCTGACTACCACAAAAAGTAACCTTAGACAAGCAGGTCATATAGTTTCAGTCTTATCTCACTTTCCCTCTCTCTCTCTCTTTCTCTCTCTCTCTCATACACACTTTCTCTCTTTCCTTCACTTTCTCTCTCTCCCCATCACTTTCTTTCTTTCCCTCACTTTCTCTCTCTCCCATAACTTTCTCTCTCTTTTTCCCTCCCTTTTTCTATCTCTTTCCCTCACTTTCTCTCCTTCTCTCTCTCCCTCAATTTCTCCTTTTCTCTTTCCCTCACATTCTTTCTTTCCCTCACTTTCTCTCATTCCCACCCTTTCTCTCCCTTTCTATCTCCCTCTCTCTCTCTTTCTCTTTCTCTCTCTCTCACTCTCTTTCCTTCACTGGTTGACACTCTCTCACTCTTGATTCTTTTATATTTTATGTTTTTCGTTCATTCAAATTGAAATTCACTCTCTGTTAAATCGTTTCCGTCTTTCTATCGCGATTTCATTCTTTCATTATTCAACATCTTTTATTCTTCAAGATCATTTAATCTTTTATTCTTGTTTTATTCTTCCTTCAAAATAATTATTTTTCTTTCTTTATTTTTTTGAAATTATTCATTCTTTTTTCTTGAAAGTTATTATTTCTTTAACCTTTCTCTCTTTCTTTCACTCTTTCTTTCTTTTTTATTTATTTCTCCGAAATTAGCTTTCCTTTCTTTCTTCAAATTCATTTATTTTTCATAATTCATTACTTATTCTTTCTTTCGTTCTCTCTTTCATTGTTTTTTCTTTCTTTCTCCAAAATTTTTCTTTCTTTCTTTTCTTTTTCTTTCTTTCTTTTCTTTTTCTTTCTTTCTTTCTTTCTTTCTACAAATTCATTTATTCTTCAAAACCATTCTTTCTTTCTTTTTCTCGAGACGCTATTCCTTTCCCCATCACACACTCTTCTTCGCATCACTTGCTATCCTTCTTCCCTCTGGGAAGTATATGTGAAAACCAGTTGGATATTAAAAAGGTCTAAACTGATTTTCACATATACCATCTTACATACTTTGTTCGAATATTACTTATCACACACACACACACACACATACCCCCCCCCACACACACATATATATATATATATATATATATATATTTATAAAGAGCAAAATAAACAAAGTAAGCTGTATTAAAAGTAAGTAAACTGTATAAAAATGTAATAAAAATGTAAACTGAATCAAAAGAAAGAAAGCGAAAAGACTGTTTTAAATTAACTAAGCGACTGGGTTTAAACCAAATCAAAGTAAAAATACCATTCCGTATGTGTTTACACAAAGGGCAATGTACTGATCAGCTCGATTCTTGTTTAAAATAAAAGAACCCACTCTTTTGACGCAGAATCTGTTTTATGCATGGTTGGCTGATTTTATACGCGACTTATAACCATTCCCTTAGTCAGTCACGGAATTCAATAAATTAAGTATTACAACACCAACCAAAAAAAGGAAAGAAAAAACCTGACATTGCAGTAAAATCATTAAACAAAATTTCTTCCTTGCTCCTTTCTTCGCTGAAGAGGGGTGCGGAGATTAGGGCTTCTTTTGTTTGCTGCAGGCCTTTGTGTGCTTCCTGATGTAATTGCTTTGGGCCACTTAAATGAACGAAATGGATTTACATTTTAAAATAGGATACGCCTGAGTGCACAATTACATTTATTTTCAAATCTCAGACATTTACTTAGCTGTTTACTACTTAGTTATTTGTTGCTCCAGTTTAGAAAAAAATGTACTTCATATACCTACATTATTAATCAGAATCAAATAAAGAATTTAGCCTGGCTGTCTGTTCATTTCCCATTATTTCTGTCTGCTAGGGTGGTGAGCTTATTCCTGTTGTAAAACTGAATATATGTCCTAATGAATGCAGTATTTTAAATGGACAAACAATTTAGATTTGAAATTTGACCATTCTGCCGTCAGAGAAGCGACAGCTACATTGCCGCTATATAGGTTCCTGTGCTCGAGATTCTTGACAAAATCCAAAGAAGGTGTTTTGATGTGATGAAATGATAAAAAAGAGTAGCAAAATAATAATTTATTCACTTACATTGAATATTGTTTTAAGCAAGTTTTTGTTTCTATGGCTTATACACCCTTGTGTAAATTAATTGAAACAACCACTTTTGTTTCCTTTCTTTCACCATATGGTCAGTTTTAGGCCCACTGGATTGACAGGGTGTAATCGATTTCTATTTTTCCTCAGATTAGATCATTTGCAGTGATGTGCAGTAGTATGAATCTATTTTCGGGGTGTATGAGAAAATTTGTTTGGCCTTGAAAAATATTGCGTCATCCGGAATTGTATCAGATTTTCTTCACGTCCAGACACTATTGTCTCAACTATCGATTAGTTGTCCTACGGTCATTGTCTGCGATGGACGTTACTCCAAGGAAGTGTACGAAAATTGTAAGGCTGCACGAACACATTGGCAAGCCTTGAAAGTGAGCAAATCGGAGTACTATTGACTGGCTCGGAAACTCTCTTGGTTCTAGAATCTGGTCAATTTGCAAGGAAAGACTTTGTGGAATGGACATACAAAATACTAACATCTGCACTGGGTAGTATTTCATTGGAAAAATTTGAAAAAAAGTAAATAATCACAGAATTATTCGTTTTGTTTCAATTCTGATATAGGTGCAGATGTTCCGCATTTATCTAAATAAATAAACTGCAAACTTTGTCCATCTGTGTGTCTGAAACCCCTCTGTCTCGAGCCACACTTGCTCTACATAGACATAATATACATTTTTGGAATCAGGATGATCCCAAGATTGAAAATTTGCCCATCGTCTGGTGCTTGAATATCCAACATTGGGATTTGTGTCAGGATGAGGTGAGACAAGTTAAAAATTCAAATTTCAAAATAACTGAAAAGTTTTTCATGATTTTAATATTTATATTCAGTTTAACGTAACTCAAAAACTTTGTAAATTTAAAAAAAATTGTTTTATATCCAATTTCAAATATTGCTAGAACTTTGTGAATTGAGGAAATCAATTTTATTTCTTCAAAATATCAAGGAATCAGAGTTAAAGTGACAGATTTCGTGACTTGACGTTTTTTATTTCCGAGGGTTTGTGATTTGAAGAACTCAACACAATTGTAGCCCCACGGAGTTTGTCGTTTGAAGAATTCATTTTTTGGACTGAATTGGAATTTCGGCCTAAATCGAACTTTCGCCCCAAATCGTTCGGAATTGGACATATAGCCCAAATCAGAGTTAAAGTGGTGCTTTTGAAGTTCCATAGAAGTTCTTCAAGATTATCATTGTTGTTTTCTAAGCAAACTTATAAGATAAAGATTGGTGCCACAAATATATCCTGAAAATGTTACCAACATCGATTGCATACAAGCAATTGTATTGTAAGGACGCACGGCGGAGTAATGTATGGTGGCTCGGATTGAGGAATCGGAGAGCCGAGTTCGAATTCCAGTCGAATCCATTACATTCACTTACGTGCTAATACTCTTGGGAAAGGTATTAAACCTCTTCTTACCAGCTATGGGTAAACAGCAGGACAGACCGGATTCAATAGATTTGGATGTCAACTGGTCTACCGCAGAAAGAAATGGCAACCGACTGCGGGAAAAAATCTGCGTCATGTAAACGTGTATCACGCATGGCACATAACTGACCACATACAGATCAAATATGGATTGGATTCCGACAGGATGAACAAATATGAAAACGTATAACATATAAATATCGTATAAATAACAGAATCCCCTATTTAGATGTACTAATTGATTCAAGGAGGATAGCGGCTGAGGAATCGGAGAGCCGAGTTCGAATTCCAGTCAAATCCATTACATTCACTTACGTGCTAATACCCTTGGGAAAGGTATGAATCCTCGTCTTCTCTCTCCCACCCCGCCAGCTATGGGTAAATATAAACTAGTCTACTGTAGAAAGAAATGGCAACCTACTCCTGGAATTAATTTGCCTCATCAGTCATGTATCGAAAGATACATGATCGTCTAAGCGTCTATCACACATGGCACATAACTGACTGATTGTAAAAACATTGGCGGCAAGGCCTCATCAATTCACAGTTGAATGGGCTAGATGTAACCGTAAGTTCTATGCCAAAAGTTTCTTTTTTCGCACTTCTCATTTGTGGATCTCTCGGCTCCATGCTTCCCAGCCAACTTTTATCGTCAAAGATTTAAATGCTATGACAGTCGTACTCTACTGTCTTCTTGATTACTCTTATATTGTTCTTGCTCTTTAATAATGTTTCTCTTTTTTCTTATTATTTCACTCCTTGTGTCTTAGTAGCTTTACTTCCTTGCAAGAGGTGATATGATATTTTTATCATATCAACAACAACAACAACAACAACAACAATAACAACAAACTGTTACTTATATATATATATATATATATATATATATATATATATACATATATATATGTCAACAACAACAACAACAACAACAACAACAACAAACAGTGACTTAATATATATATATATATATATATATATATATATATATATATATATATATATACGTGCACGTAATAGTTATTTGTGGGGAATTCAAATTTCAGCCTTCGCCCAAATACTCTTGGGAAAAAGTAGGCTCTCTAGCTTAGATTGGCTGCCGGTCTAGGAGAAGAACAGCTGATATCAAAACCGTTTAGGTGTGATACATTGTTTAAGCATTGATCTGAGAAAAAGTTTATATAGAGCAGACAGTTTAGACATTTCTGAACGAGTTGGACACCATGGATGATATCCACATGCGAATCTCGATCTGACGTGTCTATGTAAGAACATGAATTGAATTATTAGGTTAATCTTTTGGTTTTGTAGCAGCTAGCAGTGTTGGGAAAAACTAACCATAACGCAGCTTACGCCGTGTTCTAATTTCCTTATAGCCTCTATCTTTCTAAAAAAATTTTAAACATTTCACCCCAAACAAGGCGGGATGCCACTAGAACGCAAGGGGTTACAGGGAGTGGGAGCGAGAGTAAAGTGGCGTGATAGAGGACAGGATGAAGAGAAGTAATAGGAAGGGAATTCCATAGACGGAAGGTGCAAGACATGAAGCTATTGGAGTAGAAGAGACGGCCACATTTAACCGTTTCAACAGTAAGAGGGTGGGACCAAGATGCCAGCCTAGTAGCACTTTTAAATTAATGCAGTTTGGGAACTAGGGAAAGTAGCTCGTCAGAGCAGTTACTGTGAAAGTATTTGAATAAAAGACAGAGGGAGGCGACGGCACGTCTGTGAGAGAGCGACCGCAGACGAGATGCCAGATCAGGGCCGATCACATTGCATATCCGTCTCTGGATTTTGTCGAGAACCTGAAGATGAACAGCGGGGCCTCCAGACCATATATGACAGCAGTATTCTATGTAAGGGCAAATGTTGATTTATAGATTTGAAGGATGGACTCAGGCGAGAAAAAACTTTCTGACGCGACACAGGGAACCAACTTTCCTCGCAGAGGATGGCGCTATTGATTCAATGTATTTGTTCCATCTTAGGTCAGCAGAAAGTGGGAAACCAAGCAGTTTAATTCGTTATGGCGTTATATTAGCGAATTTGTCTCGCTGTTGGAATAATGGATATTGGCTCGGATTGAGGAACTCCAGTCGAATCTGTTACATTCACTTACGTGCTAATACCCTTGGGAAAGGTATTAATCTTGTTCTCCCCCCCCCCCAGATATGGGTAAATAGCAGGATAGAATTGGTTCTATAGCCCTGGATGCGGAAAGAAATGGCAGCCTGCTGCGGGAAAATAATCTGCCTCGTCAGTCATGTATCGAAAAATACATGATCGCCTAAGCGTGTAACACGCATGGCACATGACTGAGATCAGTTACAACTGAGTAGTGAGTTCGATCGTCACTGGGTGCCCCATACTTTCGGCTTTGTACTACATCTAAGCTACGCTTAAATCGATATATTTAATTCATGCACTGAGTTATTTGAAATATTTAGTATCTATTAATTCCATATTCTGAAGTTTTACGATGATTTCGGGGTTAGTACCATCGCTGTTTTTATTCCAATTCCAGATCATAGTTTCTGAATTGGAAAAGATTATCTTAAGACATATTTCATGAAGCATTTGGTAAAACGTTCAGTCTATTCTAAATATTAACTAACACCGTTGATTTGGAATGTTTTGACCTAGCAAATTCCTGGAAGAGGCGAAAGTATTAAATTTCATGCTGCATTGCAGGAATGGAGTTATTTAAACTCATCCTTAAATGTTCGTTCAGGTCAATTTACTGCCAGACATGAATATCATAATTACTTTACTCGAGATTAAATCTTCATACGTAAAAGTTGTGGTATCGGAAATTGAACAGGTCAACGATTATTTTGCGTTCAGTTAACCTTAATTCCTACCCAATCTACTCCGTCCGTCAGTCTACCAATAGGTTTCGTGTCATCTACTATTACTCTATTATTAAGCTATCTATTGTTATACGCAATCATGAAACATTGCGCTCGATCGGTTCTGACATCTTTACGTTATTTGAAATATCCGAGAAATGAATTTTGCATAAAGTTCGATAAATTTTCTTCGGAGACCTTCGAAATGATTCATCATTTTTTTTTTTTGGCAATATATTTTATATAAAACAGTTTTTCTTTTCTTTTTTAGTAGAAAGTTTCAAGAGCCTTCGAATGTTTCACTTACTAATAACACACAATCATCCTTCATAAATACCGCAACTGAAAACATTTCGTCGTGAGAGAAGAACTCTAGATAAAATATCTGGAACCCAGTATTAATCTCACTTTATTTAACAACAGAAATAATGTGCTATTTTTTTTTTTCAAATAGAAAGACGCCAACGCGAATTCCAGTCACGTTCCTTTCGTGGGGCTCGGAATAAACGCTACTATCATTAAATTGTCATCACACAACGACATCTTGAAAGACAACCGTGAAAAATTAACAACGATTAACGACAAACCCCTTGAAAAGGGTTAAAGAAGTGACCGAAAATGCTTGGGACAATGGACAGTATGGACAATTTTTACACCCCCTTACAACTATCAAACTGAAAAATGTCCTTGTCTGTTATATTCAACGAAACACGTTTGAAAGAAAGGTTACAACATTTTTTAAATATATATATATATTTATATATATATGTGTGTGTGTGTGTGTGTGTGTGTGTGTGTGTGTGTGTGTGTGTGTGTGTGTGTGTGTGTAAAGTCGGATACTAAGATCAGCACCAAGCGGCAAAAGTCTGTTCGATGCTTGACCGCAATCTTCAGGCTATGAGGATGATTACGTTGATAGATGAAACCGACCGTCGCCATTTGTGTTGATCTGTATCCACTTTTACATACTCTCTGTCTTTGATATTGAGCATTTTACCGATAAATATAGCGTACCTTAAAATTATATTTTTATCATTTTATATATATATATATATATATATATATATATATATATATATATATATATATATATATATAAAAGTGGACAATGAGGTCAACAGCGTGCGGTGACAAACTGTTTCGTGTCATAAGAGTACTTCGAGCAGAAGGCCAAAATGACTCAAGCCAAATGCAGAAGATAATCATCGAGGGTGGAATCAAACTTGTTATCGATATGTTTTTAACAAACGTTTAAAAGAAACATCGTTAAAAGAAGAAAGCTCCTCATATTGTCCGACTAATTTTCTTTCACATTAAAGGATTTGATCATATTAAACTTAATTTTATAATGTGCAACGCTATTCAACAAAACGATAGTATTCAAAATAACTTTTTTTTTTAATTACAAACAGATTGTTCCATAAATACAGATTACTAAGAAATTCATGGTACAATGATAAAAACTTTCAATTGATGCACATCACTATTTAAGAACGAAAATACCGGTCGTACAGTTACAGGTGATCTCCGTATGATTGAAAAATCTGAGCTTCTTCAATTGATCAACAAATGGCACCTAATTATTGTGACCCAAGGACAATAAATTGAAGGAAATGTAGGGAAGATAATGCTGAGGGTTTGAGTAAATACTAGGTTGGCCAGAAAGTTCTGACTCACCTAGAAAACGGAAATAAACCAGCAAATCTTGATATCTGTCTGGTGGAATTTCCAAGGAATACACGGTCGCGCCATCAACGCTAAACTCTGTTGTCAGCAGCTAGGCCATGTATACGACAAACTAAAGAAGGAGTATCCTGCTTGGTCAATCGAGGTCGGGCTTTGTTTCAGCAAGACAATGGGATGCCACACACTGCCAGGTTGACTATGTTCAAACAGATGGACGGTGTTGAGATTTTCCACTTCCACCATTCAGTCCCGATTCTGCTCCGAGTGACTAATGGCCTATTCTGCTCAATGGCGCACTTCCTCCGCAACCAGCGATTCAACACTTTTGATTAAGGGAAAGAAGCTTGTTTACAGTTTTTTTATTCAAAGCCAGTGGGCTGGTATCTGGGATAGATTCGAATGCTGGCTGATCGCTGGCAGAAGATCGTCGAAAATGATGGACTTTATTTTGAAGAATAAATGTTGATATTGCTCCATAAAATTTGATTATTTTCTTTCCGCTTCCTAAGTAAGTCAGTACTTATTGACCAACCTAATATATTGACAAAATGATATCATCTTGTAGTGGCATCCATGAAGAACACATGACACCATGGAAAGGAATTATGATTAAAAAAGCTAATGCTAAAATTTCTTTTCTTAAACAGACTGTCAAAGCACAATAACTAACACGATCCTAAAACAGCCTAATGATGAATATGAACAAATACGATGTTTTAGATCCTGTTGATAAGATAGCAAATAATATTGCCATCCTTTATGAAAATATTATGTTGTCATTTTAAGGGAAACAGAAGCACCATATTTTGGTAGTGAATCATATTCAAAGGCTCACAAAAGCAGTGTTGAAATTATCTTTGATAATATTTATTATTCAAAGAGATTAGGTCTCGTTTTACAAAATGATGACTCAGTGCTCCTGGCCATGTACTGGATTTTAAAAAATTATAAGACACCATTTGAACGTCGATTCATAATTGCAAGCAAAGCACGTTCATCAAAGGTTCTTCCAAGAGCAATTTCAAGTGCTTTCAAATTAATTATTAACCAAGTGGAAAACTTGCAAAAAAAAGCAAAGATTTTAAGTGAACAAAACAAATATTGGGTCCTACAAAATTCTGATCGCATTACTGATATTGTAAAAAACATTAATCTTAAGAAAAGAGCAAAATTAACTGCGATCAAGCTGCCTCACGATAAACTGATATTTCAATTGTGCAGGATAATAGATTGTGTTTTCAAAGCAGGTGAAAGAAAATTCATTAAAATAACTAATAAACGGAAAATTTTCTTGTCAAAGAAAAAAAAACAAGCGTTATTGTTGAAACTTGACTAATGCATGGAATAATAATGCAACACAAAAGGTACGTAGAACAAAATGTATTGAAACAAGAAAGTGTACACAATATTTACATATAGTCATTTGTATATTCCTGGGAAGACCGTTCCTGGAGAATGTGTTGACTGAGTCGCAGTCGGGCAGAGTCTCTGGTTGAATCTCCTGATTCCTCCCTCTCTTCCCGGTACCAACCATATTTATATGGTCGGTACTCCACTATGCAAATTAGGTGGATCTTACCACAACAGTTATCAATTTCAAAATCAGCATTGAAGATGACTATCACTCATCTAATAGAGAACTGCCTCTTCACAGCTGGCTGTATTATCTTGAGACAGGCTATAAATGTATCCATTGGAATAGACCGGGCCCCATTATGGGCTAATCTGTTGTTGCATAATTATGAGCAGGAATATATTTCAGACTTGATGCCTAATGATGCAGCAAGAAAAGAAAGACACTTTCATGTGACCAAAACATTTATTGATGACTTATGGGCGATAAATGATGGCGATGATTTCAGTCAGGATATTCGGAATATTCACACCGAGGAACTGAAATCGAGGCTCGTATCAACTTGCCGTATTTCTCAATCATTCACATATCTATTGAAAACAAAATATTTGGTTACAAACAGACAAAGGTGGTACTCAAGTGAAAGGAACAGCAACACGGACGTAGATGAAAGAGAGAGAGGTTTATTGTAAAAGAGAATACACTACTGAAAGACAGAGAATCGGTTAGCAAGCTAGTAATTCCCGAAGCAAGGATATCTGCCAACCGCCCCATGCGGTCAGATGTGGTACCTTTCTTACTACATCCACCATAATACATCATGTCTCTATAAAAGTCCTCACTAGTCCTCATATGTACAATTCACTCTCTGTGGTGGGAGGGGAATAAAACAATAGATTTAAAAACCATAGCAAAGAGCTCATCCAAACTTTTACCATAAAAGTATTCATACAAAAGGCACAGGGAGGCAATTTTACGGTGGTGGGAAAGTGCCTGAAGCCAAGACGCCAGATCATGACCAATAATATTGCTGATTCTTCTTTGGATTTTATCAAAGGTGTCTAGATACATAGTAGGAGCATCGGGCCATACGCGGCAGCAATATTTTAAGCATGGACGAATGCCAAATACAAAATACCGTTTTTAACCGCATGAAAAATCAAAGAGCAAATGGTGGAATCTGAAAAAAAGAAACCTCAAGTATATCATTATCAGCCATCCTGAAGCTTTCAGCCACTTTTTCCTTTCCCAAAGGATCTTTTTCAAGTGTTAAACCGATAAACCACAAAAATGCTTTCCCCAACTCAGAAACAACTGCTTGTGATACAACATGGCCTTGCAGATGTTCATCTTATCTGATGGTCGGTCAATTTCCAGAAATGATTGCTGGCCCCCTTACATGATTCGATCAATGGATCTTCAAATCAAAGAAGCCGAAATCCTGACGTAGTTTGGAACTGATGATCTGCTACCAACCAATTATCTTATCGTACCTGAGTATCCACAAATATGACAGAATTATCTTAACCGTCGAACTGTTTCATATGTGTTAAATTTCATATATATTCAATATTTATGTGCTCGTCGTGTTTTGTGATTATTGTGTTTGCTTTTTTCCAATGATGAAAGCATTATCGGAATAGTCGTACATATATATATATATATATATATATATATATATATATATATATATATATATATATATACTTGATATATATATATATATATATATATATATATATATATATATACACATACACGTCAGGATAAAGAACAAATAGGAAAGGTTTATAAATCTAACATGTTTTGCATTTACTAATCCTTCTTCAGAGAATGAGATATGTAAAAAAATTATTTTTATTTTTGTGTCGTTTAATTTTGATTGGTTAAGTATATTTCACGTGCATTTGATTAGTCAAGCATCGTTCATGTGTATAATTTATGTGTGTAAGCGTATCATAATTCTAGTTTGGCTATACCGAATTCGGATTATAATATACATATATATATATATATATATATATATATATATGTGTGTGTGTGTGTGTGTGTGTGTCTGTCTGTCTGTGTGTGTGTGTGTGTGTGTGTGTGTGTGTGTGTGTGTTTAGTAGTCATTATTTATGTTTGCAAGTTGTTCTCATATTGATTTGGGGGCGTTTTTACGTCAACACCGGTTGTGGTAATTAAACAGTCGTGAGATTCTTTAAGAATGAATTTAATAAATGTTGGTGATTTCGTGGTGTTATATAATGTATTTGACGGGTCTTCATCGCTGGTAACATTTTTAGCAGGACTACCTCGAAGTATTTTTGACATAAAGAGTTATGTTCTTTTTTTTAATTAGGCTGTTGTACTTCTGAGTAAGCCGTATAGTGTGGGTGTAGTAGCATGATATTCTATTAGTTGGAACAACCATTTAAACACATTTCTAATCCACACGAACAAAACTGGCCATAACTATGATTTTACAACTGCTACCCCAATTAAAAAAAGAGCATAATTCTTTACATCGAAAATACTACCAGGGAGTCTTGATAAAAAATGTTACCATACTATATTACATCATAAACTTTTATTAAATTCATTCTTAAAGAATCTATCCTATACACACACATACATCATTATGATACACTTACACACAAATAATGATACACAGGAACGCTGCTTGACTAGTTAAATGTACATGAAGTCTACTTAACCAGTGTAAATCAAACAACACACAAATAAAAAATATATAAAATTTTTAATGTCTCATTCTCTGATGAAGATTTAATAAAAGCAAAACATGTTAAATTTATAAACGCTTCATAATTGTGCTTTCTCATCTAATTCTGTCTGATTCCGATCCATATTTGTTCTGTATTTTATCCCAATTCATATATATATATATATATATATATATATATATATATATATATATATATATATATATATATATACATATATATATATATATATATATATATATATATATATATATATGACAAAGTTTGAGTTTTGCCACGCTCCCAAAAATGCATATTTGTGTATATGTGGAATATAGGAATTTTTAAGGATATATATATATATATATATATATATATATATATATATATATATATATATGTTAATAAATTCAATTGAACTATCTAAACCCTGATAAGCAGACGACACGTTTATATATATATATATATATAAGGGGTCACAAAAATGTCTGCTGAACTTACCGGGTCATTAACCAAGAAATGGGATGAGGCTAGTTAATAAATGTATTCCTGCTGTTTGCACAAATGCTGATGTTAAGTGATGCTTAACATGTAGAGTGACTTTGGTTCCTCTTACACGGAGAATTGCAATGCTAATGATGAGATTAGCCGTTTCCATACAGGAAACATTCGCTATTAATTGACCGAACAGTTAGCATTACAGTCGGTTGACATTTATAAAATCGGTTTTTCAGGAAAATAGGTTTCACAAATCCATTATTATCACTCTTTCTAGCATTGATGAGAGTTTCCTTCCTAACCTTTTGTTTAAGATAGTGTATAAAGTCAACATTACGTCATTATTTTCCATTCTAGTTACATGTGTTAGCCATTTTAGTTGTTGTTGCTGTTGGAAGTCTTCAAGTGACGTGGTATTTGCTATTTGGCAAAGTTCTCTGCGATTCTGTATCGCCGGTCTCTATATGATGAAGGGTTTGTCTTCTTTATAACTGAAGTGTTCATCAGCTTGAGCCTATTTCTAATCACTGATCTGAGAAAACGGTTTTATGTAGTTTATAGATTTGATATTTCTGGCCGTGTTTTATGCCATGTGTAGCATTCACGCGTGATGATGAGGCTATTTAACAACCTGACTCATGTTCTTTGCTTAGTATTTTTGCTTTGTTGCGTCTTGCACTGTTAAACAATACAAACCCAACTTGGCTTATTCGGCGTTCAATTTCCTTATCTTCTCTACTAAATTTGTTATAACTGATCCATGCACTATCGTATTTGAAGTGTTTAGATTTTTTTTATTTCCATATTCTGAATGATTATGACGTATCCAGTTTATGTGCCAAATCCAAATCACTGTTTTTGTTTTTTGTTCTCACTTTCTCCACAAGCCTTCTCACTAATACTTCTTCTCTCTATCACCCTCTTTTACATATATTTCTCTTTGTTTCTTTTCAACTCTCCAATATTTTTGTTTTTCTTTCTTGTTTTCGATTTCTTTCTTTCTCTCTTTCTTTCTTCAAAGTTATTCTTTCATTCTTTCTTTTTTCATTCTTTCTTTTTCATTCATTCTTTTTTTTTCTTTCTTTATTTTAAGATCTCCATTCTTTTCATTTTTCTTTCTTTCTTTTGATCCATTTCCTTCCTTTTGTTTTGGAACTTTTGGTAAAGAACTCTCATGTGTAGATGAGCAGTTCCACCAGGGCTAATTTTTAATTTCTTGTAAACATATGTTACCAGTGAACATGCTTGTATGCTTGTCTGCTCCATCTGTGACCATATCCAGGGTTCCGATTATTAAAGATACAACAGTAGTTTTAAAGGGCCACAAATTTTCATCAATTTCAAGATTCTTTTATTTATTTTGACATCTACTTTAACCGATATTTTTTCTCCGGAGACAATGTCATACATAGATGACATTTTTTCTTTCTTTCTTTCTTTTTTTCTTTCTTTCTTTCTTTCTTTCTTTCTTTCTTTCTTTCTTTCTTTCTTTCTTTTTTCTAGTCTTTAATCTTTATGCCTGCTCTATAAACTTTTATATATGTCATTATAAATGGTAAAGTCCCAAAGAATAGGGATTTCATAGCCTTTTATGACTGATTCAGATTGATATTAATACTACTTTCCATCATATGGCGCACTGTAATACGAACATATCTCTTAAGGAAAGCACTGCCCAATCTTAACATGTAGCTCTTTGTATTTATTTAGTGTTAGGATTGGGCAACCTGACACTAAGTGGTTAATAATCTCCTCAACATGTTGTTCTCATATTGTTATGATGGTGCCGAAATACGAACCATCAAATATGGCCATTGAAATGTTGGAGATCACTAACAATTGAAATCTTGGAGTGATCAAGCATTTAGAAACTGAATATAGCTAAGAAAGATGACAATGAGGGGGGAGAGAAGGCGTGACACTTGATCAAGAGGAAAACAAACGGAAAACAATACTTAACAACAAATATGAAAATTCCAAAACAATATTACCAACCCTTAGACATATAAGCGCATGCACTTGAAATTATATAGACGCACAAAATATACACTTTAGGTTACATCAATGTAAGAAAATCTACACACATTCATCCGTGTAAACACTGATATTAACATTAACATTAACACACATGCACATATATATAGGTACCGCCAAAAAAAGGTGATACCTAAGATTTAAAATGATGTTTTAAGAATGGGAAATCTTTTTTGAAGCTTTTATTAGTTTTTATTTCAATCAAATAGATTAAATTTAATATTTCTAATACGCAAAATACTTTGTTGTATATTAAAACAATTTAAATTGATTAGATTGATTTTTTTCATCGCTAAAAATGGCTGATTTTAGCCATATTTACAAATCTCTCAACACAACGTAATATTCTTTATTAAAAATATTTCAAAAATTAAATATGCTTTGCTGAAACTTAACTGATTAACTGATTTAAAGTTTAATCAATCAGATTTGAAACAAATATTACTTTAAGTTTAAAATATCGCAGAAAAGCAGGTTTTTGTGCGTTTACTAGGTGTTGACAACTATCTCGATAGACGTGTTTGACAATGGTAATAGCGCATGTTTTGTTTTAGATTGTTACAGCAGACTTAGCAATTGATTTAATATAGCGTAAGTTCTCGAAAATAATACGCAACCATAAATAATACGCAGCCATAAATAATACGCACCCCAACAAATGATCCAAAAATTAAGAAATATATCTATCCCTATGTATAATACGCATCTATAAATTTCGTTAAAAAAAAATAATAATAATTACGAAGAAATTTTGTCAACCATGACATTAAGAATAAAATCGAAACTAAGCGGCTAAAATAATGTTGAAAATTACTCGATAAATATAGCATTTTATTTTACCGTCAAAATGTTATCAAAACGTGCGAATTATAGTGCAAATTTTAAACAAAAAGTAATAGAATTAGCAGAAAGAAAAGGAAACAGAGCTGTAGCAAAAGAATATGAGTTGAATGAGGCTAACATATGTTTATGGAGAAAGAATAAAAAATGAACTAAAAAAGTGTAAACCAAGTACCAAAGCTATAGGTAGAGAAAGAAAAAGCTCAATATCCAGATATAGAACAAAGTTTAGTTGCATTTGCGAAAGAAAGACGATCAAGTGGATGTTCCATAAGTACAGTGGAAATAAGGATGACGGCAAAAGAACTTATGAAAACCACGTATCTTGGAAACATATTTAAAGCTTCAGCAAACTGGTGTTTTCTTTTTATGAAGAGGTTTGATATATCTATTAGAAGAAGAACATCCATAGCCCAGCGTTTGCCTGATGACTACGAAAATGAGCTTTTGAATTTTCAGCGTTTTGTTATTCAGCTAAGAAAAAAGCACAACTATCCTTTAGGCTGCATTGGAAATGCTGACCAAACACCCTTGATTTTTGATGTGCTTTGTTTTCAAAGTCTGGAATTCAAAGGGGTGAAGTTTGGTCCAATAGAAACAACTGGAAATGAGAAGAATAGGTTCACAGTCATGCTTGGTGCTTATGGTGATAGTAAGAAGATGCCCTTTTACGTCATTTTTAAACGGAAAACTCTGCCAAAAAACGTTGAGTGCCCAGCCGGTATGATAGTAAAATGTCATGAAAAAGGGTGGATGGATGAGAATCTCACAAAGGACTGGCTGCTGAACAGAACAGAATTTGCAAGAAGTAGACGTATGTTGGTTCTTGATGCATTTCGTTGCCATAGGATACCTTGCATGAAGAATATACATCAGGAAAAGAGGACTCATCTTGTTATTATACCAGAGGGAATGACTGGCCAACTTCAAGTAATGGATGTTGTCTGAAACCGTCCATTTAAACAAGAGATGCGTAAAAAAAATGGAATGACTGGATGTTTTCTGGTGTTCCCAGTTTTACTGCTGGTGGCAACAGGAAATTATTGGAACTTATTGTAAAATGAATTCAGGAATCTTGGGATTCTATTAGTGAGGATGTTATAAAGAGAGGTTTCAAGAAGTGTTGTTTCACTGGTTCTGAAGATGACATCCTTTGGCAAGAGAATGAAGAGGCCAAAGATAATTTTGAACAGGACGAAGATAATATTGATTCTATAATAGAAAGTGATGATGATGATGATGATGATGATGATGATGATGATGATGATGATGATGATGATGATGATGATGATGATGATTAAAATTTGGCTAAATTGTTAACTTGATATCTTCTTTTCTTCGAAATTGGCCTTTTATAGATTTTTTTATATTTCGCCAAATAAAAAGTGCGGTTACTGATAAACAAATTTATTGACAAAAAAATGTTACAATTATTATTGTTGGATTTAAAATGAAAATTGGGATAATATCTTTCTTATTTTAGAACAAGTACGTATTTATTATTAAAAATCAATAACGAAAAAATATTTTTGTTGAAACCTATTTATAATACGCATCCCTACTATCACCTGTAATTTACAGTTAATAAATACCTATTATTTTCGGGAAATTACGGTTATCATTTCACTTTATGTCTGTGTAAAATATGGGAACAAATTGGCGCATTGAGTTGGTCTCCTGATGAAAGGCAAAAAAAGGTTCATTCCGATGATTAATAGGGAGCAGTTTCATTTAAGAGGCATTAAAATAAACAAACCACTTCTTGTTCAATCACAACAGATTGTAGGCCATTTTTCGAGTTCAGCTGCCAATTTAATTTATCAAAAGTCTCAGATTTGATATTAAGACAGTAGTAAATAGTTGTGTCATCAGCATAGATACCGAGTCTGGAACTAATGAAAGGTCATTTACGCGGTTGGCCCAGGGAAGCGAAAGTCATATTGTTTGTTTAAAAGAACACTCTGTGATGTGAGTTACTTAAGCAATTCAGAGTTGATTAGAGAATTTAGTACTTTGCCAAAGAGATAGAGAAGACTAATAGGTCGAAAGTTTGAAGGATTAGATGGTTCACCTAAGTTCTTAAAGGAACTGCAGAAGAAGATTTCCAACAATCTGGAAAGCAAGAATCAGCAAGGCATCTATTGTAGAATTTGGAGAGAACTGGTGCCAATTCAGTGTCAGGATACCATCGAGTTGACATACTTTGTGGATTACAAAATTTGAAAATCATAACGGAAACCATGGACATAATTATATGTGCATAACACACAGTAGAGACTCGGTTCTAAGTGGATAGACAAGCAGAGGTATTACTGGTGAGTCGAGAGTAGAACTGGAAGAGAATCTGCGGGCAAAGCATTCTGCTTTATTAGCAGATGATAACACATCAGATGATTGAAGAGAGAACTCGCCTTTATTTAACACATTCTTACAGTGCCACCAGTAGTCAGAGAGACCAAACTTGTGAGAGGACATACGGTGCCTCACTCTATCAGCAAACAACTTAGCATCTTTGAGGGCGCGTTGGCAATTAAGAGCGGACGCAAAGATGCGGAAATATTAAGATGGTAGAGCCGGAAATCGGTGAGTCAACTTCGAATTCTAGTCGAGTTCATAACATTCACTTAGGCACCAATACCCTTGAAAATGTATAAATCCATCTCGTCTCCTCCCTCCAACTATGGGTCGAATAGCAGGACAGACTGTATTCTTTAGCCTTGATTGGTAACCAGAAACCAAATGGCAACCTATAGCGGGAAAAATCTTCTTTCTATTCAGTCATATATTAAAAGACATATGATCGACTATATATGTCACAACTGACTGAGAGCCGGAAAATGATTCCTGTGAGCCACAGAAGCTGAGCAAACAGGTATTAGCCAAGACGATTATTGGTTTTATATGGTATTTACGAGAAGGCACAAAAGTCTCGATACCCAATAAGAAGCCTCAGAAGCACAATTTTCAGTAGGAAGACTAAAGATTTCACGCCAAGGAGCATGAATCGCGTGCAGCTAGTAGCAGAAAGAAGTCTTGTGAATAGGTGGTTCGTGCCTAGTAGGCAAGTCAAAGGAAATATCAACCGACATTACAATGTGATCCGAATTGCCACGAGAACAGAATTGCAAAGAAGAAGAGTCGGGAGAGTAGTGCAGGTGAGGTGACGCTGAACTGCCCTCTCCAGGCCTTGGCAGGATTTTATGAAAGGTCGACAGTTACCCATTCGACACCTATCCCCTCTCCACACCACCGAGGTTATCCAACGTAGAGGCAGTGACCGATACGGCTTTGCAGTGGTGTCGTTAGAGGAGTTGCCAGAATGAGATCAGATGGAATGTCAAACTGTCTTTGGGACTATGGCTACAACCATTTTTGATCATTAGTATTCTATATAGATCTTGGCTGTAAACCGAAAACCCAGCAAAAGATGTTTCCAATTGAGCCTCGCGGCTTCTAAGAACTGTCCTGTTGATACAGTTATATACTTAAAAAAAACTTAATAACCAGGGGCCATAAATCTCTCTTCCTATTTTTTTAACAATTTTTCACGCAATACAAGGCCCAAGATCCACACAAGGTAGAGGGTTACTGAAGGAGTTTGTTGTTTGAGCAATAAAATCACGGGGCGTTGTTTATGAAGATATGTAGGAAAGATAACAGTTAACGCTAGCTAAGTGAATATACAATTTTGGTTTTGGAATAATTTCTATCTACTCACTTTTCATTCTTCAATCTCTCTTCTCTCTTTTTATCCCTTTCTCGCGCTCTCAAAATATTTTCAGTTCTCTCTCTCTCTCTCTTCACATTTTAGTTAATATTGTACTGATCGGGAAGCATCCTCTCGGGATTCGATTCCACAAGACAGCAGCAGTTCGTTTGAAGAAGCTGTTCGAGTGGAACTTCTTTAACTAAGGGAATACGAAGGGAACGAGAGTGGTTCGCTACAATGTACTTGACATGACGAGTGTCAGCTGTGATGACTAGAATTCAAAGAATTAAGGATTAAATTGGAACTAAGCAATGCAGTTCGTCTGAACACTTTCCATGGAAATAGCGATAGAGGCTCACGTCTAATCGGTGGAAAAAGAGGTTGTAGGGTGGAAAAACTCATCACCCACAAGGCCGCGTAGAAACTTTTTAAGTCAGACAATTTTTGTATCCCTAAGTCTCATGCGCCAACAACTGACCTATCACATATCAACGAAAAGTTTGTAAGAATTAGCATTTTTTTTTGTTTATTCCATTGCAGGATGATAAGACATTGTTTTCAAAATTCAACAAGGATGTCAATTTTTTTCTTCAAGTAAACAGGAAAAGGAAGGCTACATCTTTTTCCGACTCAAAAGATTCTGCTGTACATTCCAAAAAACAATAGCATTTCTATCAGTTTTCTTCAATGTTTCGTTTCAATAATTTTATCATGCATTGCTTTAGGCGCGCCTTCTTTGACCCACATTAATAGGAAAAAATATTTTAAAGAATTTCATCCAAGACATTCTAGCTTGTGAACGTCATAAACACATTTTATATCTGAAGTACTTTTTTGTTCCCCGTAGCCAAGCATTGTAATATGCGTAATAAAGAAAGGTTGTTTTGATAACGCTTCTCGGGAGTAAAACGTCAACAGGGTTTTCAGCATTTGAACATCCAATCTGTTTTCACTAGGTATGTCCAATATTTCGCTAAAAAGTGGTATACCTTGACGACAAAAGGTTCCCAAATTGATAAAACAATTTTTAACGTTTAAATATTTATGTTGTTATTAAAGAGGAAAGACCAAAGTATTTTCTGAATATTTTTCAGATTTTTTAATCCTTCCTATAAATGTTAAAAATTTTATTAAAAATCTTGTTTTTTTTCGAGTCAAAAAATTTCGTAAAATCGAACTTTTCGACATTTCTGTCGGAAAGATCATAGTTTGTTAGTTAAAAAAATCATGAAAAATCAATTACACCTTTTTCTTTTGTTATCTTAGGAAATTTAGAATGATTAAAGTATACTTAATGTAATTTGAAAGAAACATTACTTACATTTTTAGCAGAAAATTTTTTAAGAGAGATATTTCCCACCAGGGTAGTCTATTTTGACAGGCGTTGATTGATGTACGTCAATATATTCACAACTTACAGTACTGAAATTTATTGTACGGTACCGCCAAAGTGATATAATTCGTTCTAATTTTAAGTGAATGTGGTTAGTAGATTTTTTTTTTTAAAATTCACTTTCAAATTTTTTTTTTTTTTTTTTACCTTACGTTTGAGGAAGAATTCTGCACTGAAAATAACATTTAAATTATGAAAGAAAATCAAATTTTACAAGTAAAAATAAAACAGTAAAAAAAATACATTTTTTTAAATTGAGGTTTATTATTTCAGTCATGAAATATTTTTCTGAGAATATAAAAATTACATGAAACACCATTAATTGAAACGGGTTAACTTAATGAAATGAGATTTTATTTCTTTTTTATTAAGGCAGATTTTTTTCTATTTATTAATAATTATATGGCAGTAATATGAGTTTTATTTTATTTATTAATAAAATTAACATGCTAATAGCAGCTATGTTGGTTTTGTTTTGACTCGACAAGTATTTTTTAGTTTGAGTAGTAGCGAGCTAACTCCAGAAAATTTAAACTCCAAAAATCGTTTTAATTGATAATTTGTCGTGTGGATAATAATTCCAAAGTAATGTACAATGAATTTATGCATTCGATTTCAAACTTGAAAATTTGGGTGGACTTCCAAGGGCGTTTTTTTTTTGTAATTGTAAATAGTCGATATTTTCTTTTATCCCACTATTCGATTATATTTGAATAGAAAAAGAAAAAAATTGAAAATAATACGACGATATTCAGAAAACTTGACAAGCGTTGTTTTCTTGTTACAAAGCCATTTCTGAAGTAAAAAAAAACTTGCTTCTATCAAAGGAAACTACTCATGTGACATTATTTCAACAATGTGCATCCGTACTTTCGTTGTAGACGATTTTAAATACAATTTTGGAATATTAAAAATTATTTTTAAAATAATTATGGTTGTCAGATTTTAATAAGCTTTCAAATTTATGATCTTTAAAAAGTAGAGAACATAATATATCATTTCCATAAGATTGCAGAAAGAACTTAATGTATAAATATATAACAACCTTTTGTCATATTGTGTATTTAAAATTGAAAAAAAAAAGAAAATTAATGTAAAAATTTATTGTTCATCAAAAAAATTTTTTTCTTTCAGATAATAATTACCTTCGTATATATTATTCAGAAAAGCCATTAAAAACTTTCTTAATTAAATATTGTCTTAGTTTTATTGGGTTTTGTATTTTTACAATTGAGGTAAAAGTTTGGACAATTTCGGACATTTTTTTAACAAAAAAATCGATGATTTAGATTTTTCAGAGATTTGTGCATTTAATTAAAAAAAAAAATTGAGGTTGCAAATAAATTTTTTTTTGTGTTTTCATAAAATTAAGTTCGAGGGGGGTAACAGATATAAAAAAAAAATATTTATACCATGACTTTCAAAGAGACAAACATTTCTAAAATAAGTTCATTCATTTCTGAATAAGTTCTGAAGTTTTCATTAAAATCCAACAAGTAGTTAATTTTTACAAGAATTTCGAAATTAATGTGTCTTTCAACTGATGAAAAAACAACTAAAAAAAAAACGCTAAAAAGGTCAAAATTGGACATACCTAGTTTTCACCTATTCCGTCTTACCTACTTTGTTCGGATATTTTTTATCAATTATTTTATCATTTTCTTGATCATTTAAGGATATTTAGTAAAATTGGCACACTTGAACCTGCGTGCCCCGCAACAAGATTTAGTGTAAAAAGGACAGTTCTTCCCTTGACACCGCTATTATTTTAACTACCTTCCCTCCTCGGCAATGTTTATTGTTTTAAAAAGCGATGATTAGAAATTTAATAAAAACTAAACATATAGAAATTAATTTATACATTTTTCTTCGTTCTTCAGAATTTTTAACAAAAATATTAAACACTATTTATCGGTGGGGGAGGGGGTTAAATGAAATGTACATATTTTCTTATGTACATTTCATTTACCCCCACCGACACATTTCCAATACCCTTGCTTTGCTCCTCCTCGGCCCCTTCTTCCTCCCCTTCTATCACACTTCACGTCGTGTGTTTGTTTATTTATTTTTTAAACAATAAGCGTTCATTAATTTTAAAAAATATAAAGCGTTAGGAAATCAATAGGTCGAAATCGCCTGAAGATACCGAAAGGTTGAAACCAAGGTAGCGGAATCGGCTGATTTTCTAATTTTTTATACCTAAATGCTCTACATGTTAATTTTTTTTTATACGTGTATTATAATACTACTGTTATCTGGTCTAATTCATCTCTGACCATTAACATTTTTATTATATACATATATATATATATATATATATATATATATATATATATATATATATATATATATATTTGATAGTTGTATATTTAGGCAGCAATCCTTCTTTTATGCGAGTTTCATTAAAAACGACAGACAAGGTACTACGGTTAAGTTTTTTATTTAATTTTTCTTGTGTACGAACAAGTGCTTTCTTTGCTGGACAAAGGGCGTGTAAGAACTGTCCAAATGTTTTATTTTTCCGAGCGCTTTCGGCTATACCTTTAGCCATTATCAAGGATGATTTGATTTTTCAGCTTAATTGAGTGTGTGCATTATGTATATGTCTTAGTGTGTAGTAGTGGTGTTTTAATTACCAAATACGGTTAGCACGTTGTGGCTTTGTTCGTAGTTAATATTGTTAAGGGTAGGCTTTTTCTTTTTTATTATTAAAGCCTCCATTATTTTTAACCCTTTTTTTACAGGTGGAAGCAATTAATATATTTGTGTTTTCTACTAGTATATTTCTAATGGAGTCTGGTAAATTTTTGTGTGTGTTTAAATGGGTTCTAATGGAGCTGTGATCGTATAGGTGTAACGTAAGATGTCTGGATAAGCATGTGGTTGTGTAACCGATGTAATTATTTATGAGTCCGGTTTCGTTAGGAACGCAGTTCCTTAAGGGGCATTAGAAATATACTGGAATAATGGAGGCTTTAATAATAAAAACGAAAAAGCCTACCCTTAACAATATTAACTTTTAATCGTCTGAGAGAACTCTTTTTATCTTCCATCACTATGGATGCTAACCCCTAGGCGAGTGATTCTTTGGACCGTCTCTTTGGACGGAGCCTCATTTGGAGTTTCAGTGCCAAGAAGACGGAGCCCTTTTCACAAGCTCTCACTTTGAACACAAAAAGAAATCGATGTAAAATCACAGAACACAGCAAACTATCATACAAACCGCCATTGAATGGCTCAGATGTGCAAAAAATGCAAAAAGCAATCTGACTGGTTGGTACAAAGACCAGCCAGCTAATCGCGAGGCTTGTATTATCGGACCGATACGATGGATCGGCCGGACCGATGGATCGACACAGTCATCTTCTTCTTGATTCGACTTTTCGGCTGTTGTCTCCTAAGGGTCAAGCTGTATGTCTGGATACATCGGACGCCAGAAATTTAAAATTCAAATTGAAAGGTTTATCGCTCCTACATCGTGAACGTTCCTCTTGATGTATAACGATAACGGACGTTATGTTCATATATATATATATATATATATATATATATATATATATATATATATATATATATATATATATATGTATGTAAGCAAATGTGTGGATGTAGATCCGACGGTATGATGAAAATGTGGAAAAGACAAAGCAAAAACCGAATATGTGAGTTTAGAATTTCAGTTTTTCTGTTTCTGACCAGTCCTGTATATATCGTCTCTTCATCTAACTTAAATCTAATATAAATATGTCTCCATTAACCATGTCCTGAAGAAAGTCTATTTGACCGAAACGTCTGACGTCGACAGAATAACAAAAACAAAAACAAAATAAAAACAGTAAACTCACATATTCGGATTTTTGTGTGTTTGTGGTGATTTTCTAAGACTAGATTACATGTGCCACAAGACCAATAGATTTTCTAAGCCTATCTTAGATGTGCCAACTGGAATTCTCCCAGGTTTTTATAACACAATCAGATTCTACATTGAGCAATAAGAATGTATAATTACTCTCCAAGATTAACAGAAGAATCGTGATGAAATCGATCGTAAACGAATATGACATGTTCATCATTTATTAATCATTGCTAAGGATTGGAAGCTCATGAAGGATTGAAATAAAGTTCAAATATATATATATATATATTATTCCAGGATAATTTTCCAACTTATTCAAAATGATTCTCCGCTCTCTACCCTTCTAACTTTCTGTCCTTGAATAACAAGTTGCCTCAGAGGTTTCGCGTACGATTTCATTTTCAAGTCTTTTTTCACTGCTCTTTGGACTCTCATGGTTGAAATTCCTTTGTCACGTACGAATGTTTTATGGATTGAGGTGGATCTTTTCTAATTGATCTGTTTTTGTTTGTTGTGACCTCCTGATCCAATTTTCCTCTCTGCTGTTCCCTCTTTTTTAAAATTATTTACCGTTCTCCTGATGTTTATTGACGAGACTTTGAAGATGGAAGACTATGAATGTTGGCAGCATTATTACTATAAAAGATTGGTACTGTTGTGTAAAGTAATATAAAAAAGAGACATAACACTTTAACTTTTTTCTCCCTTCAAAAACAGGATGCCGTAATGACAAAACGTGTTTCTTTTCCACAGCTCGAGGATTTCTTAATACCCAAACGAATTACGTGTCGTATACAGCAAACTACACTATCTCTTGTTTAAAGAAAAATCCTCATACGATCACAATCTCTCCACCACACACACACACACACACACACACACACACACACACACACACACACATACACACACACACACATATATATATATATATATATATATATATATATATATAATTATTTATTTGAATATTACAACATAAATATGTTATAAAATCACGACAAAAGTAGCCATTTTGTTTCAACACTTCTTGTGTCTTGTCAAGTGATGATATAGAATATAATAATTATATCTGCTCTACTCTGTATTGAGCACTCTTTAAAGAATATTAATTGCTGGTTATTGGATTTCACTCCGTATATACCAATCCTAAACTTGGGTATATATATATATATATATATATATATATATATATATATATATATATATATATATATATATAGTAAAGTTAATAAATCCGTTGGTATAAAATCGAAGTGGATCCTAATAATATAAAATTAATATGATTAAACCATGAAATCCAAAATTATTTCATATGGTGTATAGATCTCTTTCAACCGACGAAAACTTCGTCAGTCTTATTCAACCCTGGTATATAGACGGAGTTCGTGTCAGAATTAGAAATTTAACTGTGACAGCTGTCGAAAAATAAATATAGAATTTATCCATTTAAATGTTTCAGTTAGACGAAAGGCACGAGGCAGTGGCTAGGTGAGGGTGTGAAGTTAATAGCCTTAAAGAGAAGAGGTTTTATAAAATTAAACCCGGATATTAAACTTATGACATTAGACTAGGGTTATACGATGAATGAAGTGTTAATTTGAAACTAAGAGAGGAACGAAAAGGTTTCTTTTTATTTTATGGATATGGTTAATTTTAAAAATACAAGTGCCTATTTAAAATACTCTTCCAAAGATAAATTATACTTAAAAGTATAATATATTAATAAATTAAAAATAAGTTATATTTAAATAATTTATAGTAGAATTAAATAAAATTATATTTAAAAAAAAATTATAATTAATAAAATAAATTTGTTATATAAAAGGTCTATACTCCATATGAGGTAATTTTGGATTTTATGGTTTACTACTATATATATATATATATATATATATATATATATATATATATATATATATATATATATATATATAACGAACACAAGAAAATAGCAAATGAGACGACGCCCCTTACAAGCTGATGACTCCCGTAACAAATTGGTAATTTAATACCATTAGAAGTTTTTCCAAGAAACATATTGTCACTAACTTTCTCATAGCAGAAGATACGTAGTTTTTTAAAGAATGGTTTTCTCTTCCCTTTTCCGATATATATATATATATATATATATATATATATATATATATATATATATATATATATATATATATATATATATATGTATATATATATATATATATATATATAATCTACCGAATTTCGTTAAGGGACTCACGGATAATCTAAACGAACCTCCACTTAAATATTAGCTTAGTTGAGTTCCTTTCACACACACACACACATCTCGAATGTTAATGGTCTAAACATCAAAGGTGTCTTCGTGTGAGGTAAGTATACCTGCGGTAAACGAACGTGCTCTCATCTTTGATAGTAGGAACGAGAACTGATTAAAACGAGATCTTGAAATCTGAACGGAAACGAGATTACATTTGCCTCGCTTTGAGTTAACTTCTATTTCTATTGCTCTCGTTTTTTGTCTTCATATTTTCTGAGACATCATTTCCTTCCGATCAACACCTCAACCCTTTGATGATTTTTTTTCCATTTCTTTCCTTCGTGTCATTACTTTGTATTCTCCAGCTATCTCGCCTGTAAATGTTACTACGTCATCATCAATTTTCTTTCTTACTTGTTATCTCAAAATCTCGCTTTTATCCTTTCGTCTTTACTCCTTTCCCTCTAAATTTTCTTCTTCTTCTTCTTCTTCTTCTTCTTCTTCTTCTTCTTCTTCTTCTTCTTCTTCTTCTTCTTCTTCTTCTTCTTCTTCTTCTTCTTCTTCTTCTTCTTCTTCTTCTTCTTCTTCTTCTTCCTCCTCCTCCTCCTCCTCCTCCTTGTTAGGATACTTAACTTTAAGAGTGAAGAGAATACATGTTAACCTATATTACACTATCAGGGCTTCTATTGTAGCGTGCCGGCATTTTTTCCCAATATGTCTGCGACTGGCGGGCGTAGATTTCCTATCCAGCGGTCATTTCAGTGTCATTTTATCAAGATTTTCTAAAAAAGAAACATTTAAAAATAATTTCATTCGCGTATGAATAAGTTCTGAAAGTTTCATTAACATCCAACAGTTATTTGATTTTTGCAAGAATTTCGAAATCAGTGTGTTATTCACTGCAAAAAAAGACTTTTTATATGAAGATTATTTTATTCAAATTTAAACTCTGGGTAAAAAAAATAAATAAATAAACGCTGACTAGCATCCTAAAAAGAAAACAAAATCGAAAAAACACTTAATTTTATATGCTGTCACGTGATGTCAAAGCCTTTAAAACAAAAGATCTCTGGAAGAGTTTCATTAAGTTTGTCTGTGAAATCTGAAAGGAGTCTTCTGTAAGACTATGAAATGAAAATGTGACAATTCCAATATCCAAGAATCTTTTTTAGTACACTTTGATTTTTTTATGGTATTGTATCACTCCCCACCCTTCATCCTTTCTTTCACTACCCGCTTTCTTTTTCTCACTTCGATGTAAAAACAAAACAACAACAAAAAAAAAACAACTCAAACATGAAAAATCAAAGGGCTGGTGCGAATGCTTTGAACTTCTCACATAGGTGTGAAAAGTTTGGCTTCAAGCTTTTCCAGATGAATTCAGAATCCATAGAAATTGTGTTTTATTGCTGTCAAAAGTAAAATTAAAGGGACAAATGTGGAATTCGAAGAAAGAATTTATTTACCAGCTTTTTTGTTAACGATTTTCTTTAGTTATTTTCTATTGTATTTTAATTTTAATTCTTTTTTCAAAATGTTTTTATTAGAATTTTTCTTAACTTTGATGCAACAGCTGCAAAAGAAAAAATATACGAAATTTCTGTTAAGATTTTTTTATTAAGTATTTTAAAAGAATGTTTTGCTTATTGAAAATATTTAATCTATTAGTTTGAAATTAAAACTAAAATAAAAACTTCAATAAAGATTTTCATTTTTTTTAATTAATTTAAACCTTAGGTATCACGTTTCTATGGAGGTAACTATTTTTTTTTTTACTTATTTAGCAACGAAAGTATCTTTAAGAAAGTATATGGCTGTAATAAAAAGAAAATATCAGTTTATATAATAAACTTTTATGTATTATTTTTTGGATTTAAGATTCCAAAACGTTTCTTTAATGAATTGTAATTCAAAAATAAATAACTTAGCTAAGCAATCCCAACTGAATAAATACTATTTACGAGGTAACCTAAATGCAGTATTTATTCACGAGATAATAATCATTGTTAACTTATATTTATCTAATAATAAAAAATATTATTATATAATTATTATTAAAATTATAATAAAAATATTAATATTTATAGAAAATTTAAATAAAAACATATAATTTTTATAATTTTCTATTTAATGCATTTTTCCTTGTTGCAGGCTTTTGTCCGTTTTTCAAATTTCCATAGCAAATTTTTTTTGTAATGTTTAAATCCAAAAAAGATTTTTTTTTTAAAATAACGATGCTGCTTCTCTTTCGAAATTCTGCCATAACATTGTGTTATTGTGTTATTGTGTGTAGGTGAAGCTTGTGTTGTCAAGGTTCCGTCTTTTTTAGACGAATTTTCCGATCAAAGAGCAAGGCTGAGGGGTGCCGGAACACAGAAGAAGACTTTGTTTATCCGTGTTTTTTTAAAATCACGTATGTGGACGAACGGCAGTTCCCCGAAATGACATCAAAATTCATACTTTCATATTCAGTTGTGCTTAGTTTAATTTGTAACGTAAATGTAGGTAGAAACTCTCCGCGTACCAGCAGACAATGGCACACGTACCAGCTCTTGTACGAAGACCACCCTTTGAGTAGCACTGTACTAGCTAGATGACAGATACACGCTTCGTTCAATATAATGGACAATGTAATATTTGTAAGTTTTTTATTTAATTGTATGTGTTGTTAAAATGTTGCTTTTTTCAGAACTGGGTGCTCAAAGAAATTGTCTACTAGTGTTTATTGTCCCGTGACCTTTCGGCTAATAATTCAGCCATTTTCAAAGGTGTGTGTGTGTGTGTGTGTGAGAGAGAGAGAGAGAGAGAGAGAAAGAGAGAGAGAAAGAGAGAGAGAGAGAGAGGTGGGGGAAATTTCGTGGTAACTTTCGTGATTTATGTTTCCGGTTTATTTCTTATATACTGTTTTGTGATGGGCATTTTGTAGCATTAATTTCAATCTTGATGTTTTTGCTTAGTTTCGAAACAACCAAGACAATATGGTTCCGTTCATACGAGCTATTAAAGGCTGATATAATCAAATAAATAAATGTACATGCAAGTGTTCATATTCAAATATATATACAGTGTAACCCGGATATAAGAGAGTTGTCGGGACTGGAGAAGAAATCTCTTATATCCGGGTCTCTCTTATATACGGGTTTGGTCTATTATATATACATTAACACAGGCTCTAATTTGGGACCAGATAAAATCTCTCTTATATCCGGGTTTTCTCTTATATCCGGGTCTCTTATATCCGGTTTACACTGTATATGACGATTGCGTGATACATGAAACTCCGAGTCGGAAGTCTGCGTGGGGTATTATGTATATTTATTAATATGTTTGTATGGATATGGGGAGAGATAACAGTGTTTGCAATGATCGAGGAAACATCCTCTTGGGAGTCGGTTCCACAGAGCAGTTATTCGAAGGAAACTGTTCGATTAGAACTTACTTCTTACCGACGGAATATGAAGGGGATGAGGGTGGTTTGCTACAATGTGAGTGACATGGCGGGTCCTTGCCGTGAAGATTAGGCCTATCAGATGCATGGAATGTAGTTCTGTAGGAGATTTTGTAATTTCTTTTCCGTGTCTGCTATCAATACTGCGTCATCTGTGTATCTTATGTTAAGATTTTTGCCGCCAGTTCTAAATCCCGGTAGGGTTTCCAATTCTCTCAGGATTGCCTCGCTGTGTAGATTGAACAGGTCGGGTAAGAAGACTCATCCTTGCCTTACGCTCCTTTCTATATTTGTATATTCACTGAATTCGTTCCCTATGCGCATGCAAGATGTTTGCTGCCAGTATAGGTTCTTGATTATTCTGATATCTTTCCCGAATATATCAAGGTTGCTGAGCAGTTCCAGGATATCCTTGTGGCGTACTTTGTCGAAAGCCTTTGCGTAGTCTATGAAACATAAAGACACGTCCTTCTGCATTTGTATCGCTCTTTCTGATAACATTCTGAGCATGAATATTCATGCCAATCTAGCACCACGCTTAAATTCTTAAAGTCTGGGTACTATAACTAAGAGCTCATCGTTCACGTAAGTATTTATTTAAAAAAAAGGTTTAGGGAAGCAACCTTACGGCGATGTGGAAGTGGCTGTAGCCGAGCTGCCAGATCAGAACCAATAATATTGCTGATTCATCTTTGGATCTCATCAAGAAGGTCATGGTAAATAGCAAAAGCACCGGACCATATGTGGCAGCAATATTCTAAGCATAGACAAATGGTAGACTTATAGATATGTAAGATAGATTCCGGAGAGAAAAATTGTCTTGCACGAAACAGCGAACCGACCTTCTTAGCAGATGACCAAGCAATGGATTCAATATAGTTTTTTTCCATTTCATGTCAGCCGAGACCGTTAGCCTGAGAAAGTGCAACGAATCACTTTCCTGGAGGTTAGCATCAGCCACATTGATGGAAAGTAGAGAGGGGTCTCGAAGATGATTAATGGAGAGAAGTTTAGTTTTGATTTGTATATAAATATGACTTTTTCGGTAAAGCTTAACATACCTTAAAATCGGTGTGACAAAAGGACGATTATTCTCTTGACACCTCTAATCCCTGAAGATTGCGTTCAAGCATGAAACACACTGTCACCGCAAAGTGTTGACCTCAATGTCCTCTTTTGTATTTATATACGCTCTATCTCTCTGATATTGACCTCTATATTCCATCAATATGAGACTATATTTTTATGCTCCCTGTCTTAGCTTGATCACTTTGGAAGAAAGGGAAATTGTTGGCTACTGACGATTAATGCTAAAAGCTCTTCGCTATAAATTGAGCCCTCTGGTAGTCGGTAATACTTATATCTCGTATATAATGCGTTAAAAAATGCCGTAGCGTACGCTGATGGTGAGAGTCTCCGTAAGAGTGAAAGTCTTCGACTGAATTCAAATCGGTCGGGTTTCGATCGGCTTGAAGCAATCGCATGTCTAGCCACACTGACGAGCTGTGGTACAACGAAACAGTCTGTCTGTTGATGACTATATATATATATATATATATATATACTTATGTACTTATACACACTCACACAAATATATACACATACACACATCACGCACATTCTCAAATAACTAAAAGATAATATACAGTTAATATGCACATCCCATTCCCAGCAATCAATAAAACTGTCAAAATGACCAAGGAGGGAACTCTTAGTCAGGAATCTGCCATCCTCTATCTTAAAAAAACAACTTCAAAGAGGCCGTTTGACCAACACAAGGACTGACCAAAATTAATGATAAAAAACAAATGAAAACTTCAGATAAAATTCATTTTCTTCAGAAACGGTCATTCACTCCTGTAGCTCACTGTTACTAACAAGCAGGGATTTTTTCTCCTGATGATGTCCGAAACTAGTCGAAGAATATAATTAAAATAATAAAGCAAAATATATTAATATACAACCCAGTGTGTCTGAAAATTTTAATCTTTTAATATTTTTTATTGTTCAAAACCTATATATATATATATATATATATATATATATATATATATATATGAAGAAATATAGTCTTAAAGTGTGCTATATTTATGGGATAAAGTGCTCAATATCAGAGATAGAGCGTGTGGAAATATAAAAGTGGACATGGAAGTCAGCACTTAGAGGCGACAGTATGTTTCATGCTAGTGCAATCGTCAGGCGACTCCTGAGTTGCCTGACGATTTCACTAGCAATATATATATATAATTTTCCCCCAAGCAAGGCAATAAAGCCAGTAAGACGCAAGGAGTTAGACAATATTAAATATTAAGACGAGTGAACATTAAAAGAACAGAAATTAAGAAGACACAAAACAACGATTGATTTAAATTTTTAAAGATCAAAGTTGATTGGAAAGCAAAAACAGGAGGAAAGTTCCACAAGTGCGAAGTATGAGCGAAGAAACTGTTAACATAGAACTTATGGCTACATCTAGCCATTTCAACTGAAAATTGATGAGACATTGCCGCCAATCTTGTTCTGAGCTTAAAATCATAAAGTCTAGGTACCATAATGGAATAATTCATCAAAACAATTACCTTAGAAGTATTTATAGTAAAGGTATAGAGAAGCAACGTTACGGCAGTAGGAAAGTGACTGAAGCCGAGATGCCACGTAAAGACCAATAACATTGTATATTCTTTTTTGGATTTTGTCAAGAATCTCTAAATAATATATAGCAGGAGCAACAGACCAGATGTGGCAGCAATATTCAATGCATTGCCGAATGGTAGACTTATAAATATGTAAGATAGATTCTATCGAGAAAAAATTGTCTGGTATGACACAGTGAACCAACTTTCCTAGCAGCAGACCCAGCAGTGGATTCAATATAATTTTCTACTTTGTGTCAGCGAAAGACGTTAGTCCAAGAAGGCGCAATGGGTCACTCTCTTGGAGGTTAACATCAGTCATGCTTATGGAAGGCGAAAGACGATTAATATATATATATATATATATATATATATATATATATATATATATATATATATATATATATATATATATACTTTTTTTTTTGTTTTCTTCCATTTTTTTATTCTTTGTGAAAGCCATTTTGTACTTTCAGTTCTGGTGTACTTGAGTTCTTTATAAACAAACTATTTATTAACCTGACTCGAGGATCACCTACAGTGTTGTGAATTTATTATAGCCATAATAGTAAGACGAATGGTGATGCTGGCCTTTTCTTTATAAAGAAGCATTCAGAATTTATTAACTGAACAATACATGGATATTTACGGCCTTTATCGGATTTGTCCTTTCATTCATTTGCATGAACTTATCAAATATGTTACTCACTGGTTTTCTCTACTTCACTTCCGTCGATATACTATGGCAAAATCAACTACAATTCACTGTATATGGTGCAATGGGTAAATTGTCTCCATTTCATATTTTTAATTTCGCGCATGCGCATTGTTTGTTTTTGATTTTGTCAACTGCACTGTAAAGTAGGGTCAATTGGGCGCTGTCTGTGAGAAAAAGAGCACCAAGACGATATTCACTCCACCTGAAATTTGGAAACGGCATGCTGTATTGCTTGGCATTCTCACCGGAAGCTTTAATACGAACATTTCACAGTATTTGGGTGTCAATGTGAGGACAGTGCAGAGGATTCGAAAAGAGTCGGATGAGTCTAATGGTGATTAAGAATGTGTTTGTAGTAATCACTAGTGATGGCGACTTATGCCTCTATTCATCTTCCCACAGGCTCTCAGACTGAACACGGAGGCCTATATCAAGTGCCTTGAGGAGGTAGTGCTGCCCTGTGTCAAGAGGGTGGCTGCTGGAAGACCCTAAAAGGACTCTGCATCATTAAATTTTTTTAAGGGTCATACAGTATGTACTTTTTATTTCGGTATTTTTACTTTTTTATCTTATTAAATATTGCTTTTCATTTTTAAAAAAATAATAATATATCTACAACCATTTGGTACTTGGTACAGTTCTTAGTTTTCAATTCTGTAATGCAAGTCCACATGATTCGAAGAAGTGTGGTCTTCACTCAAAGCTATTTTTAACCATAGATCTTAGAAAGCAGTTGCATACAGGCGACAATTTAGATATTTGTGAAGATTTGGTGCGATGCATGACATCCATATGAAAGTCTCAATTTGATGAGGCTTTTTAAGAACATCACTCGAGTTTTCAGGTTAATGTTTTGGTTTTGTAGCAATTTGTGGTGTTGGGAGAAACTACTAGCAATGGTTCAATTTCCTTTTCTCCTATGCCAGATCATAGTTTCTGTTTTGGAAAATGTTTATCTTGAGTCTTATTTCTTGGAATACTTGGTAGAGGGTGTTGATATGACACAGCTGCCGCGCCTATTCCATGTTCAATTTCCTTTTCTCCTACACTGAATTTGTTATAACTGATCCATGCACCAAGGTATTTGAAGTGTTTAGTATCCAGTAATTTCATACTCTGTATTGTTATGGTGATTTCAGAGTAGGTGTCATCGCTGCTTTAATTCCAATGCCAGATCATAGCTTCTGTTTTGGAAAGGTTTATCTTGAGTCTTATTTCTTGGAATACTTGGTAGAGGGTGTTGATATGATACAGCTGCCGCGCCTATTCCATGTTCAATTTCCATTTCTCCTATGCCAGATCATAGCTTCTCTTTTGGAAAGGTTTATCTTGAGTCTTATTTCTTGGAATACTTGGTAGAGGGTGTTGATATGACACAGCTGCCGCGCCTATTCCATGTTCAATTTCCTTTTCTCCTATGCCAGATCATAGCTTCTGTTTTGGAAAGGTTTATCTTGAGTTTTATTTCTTGGATTACTTGGTAGAGGGTGTTGATATGACACAGCTGCCGCGCCTATTCCATGTTCAATTTCCTTTTCTCCTATGCCAGATCATAGCTTCTGTTTTGGAAAGGTTTATCTTGAGTCTTATTTCTTGGAATACTTGGTAGAGGGTGTTGATATGACACAGCTGCCGCGCCTATTCCATGTTCAATTTCCTTTTCTCCTATGTCAGATCATAGCTTCTGTTTTGGAAATGTTTATCTTGAGTCTTATTTCTTGGAATACTTGGTAGAGGGTGTTGATATGACACAGCTGCCGCGCCTATTCCATGTTCAATTTCCTTTTCTCCTATGCCAGATCATAGCTTCTGTTTTGGAAAGGTTTATCTTGAGTCTTATTTCTTGGAATACTTGGTAGAGGGTGTTGATATGACACAGCTGCCGCGCCTATTCCATGTTCAATTTCCTTTTCTCCTACACTGAATTTGTTATAAATGATCCATGCACCAAGGTATTTGAAGTGTTTAGTATCCAGTAATTTCATACTCTGTATTGTTATGGTGATTTCAGAGTAGGTGTCATCGCTGCTTCAATTCCAATGCCAGATCATAGCTTCTGTTTTGGAAAGGTTTATCTTGAGTCTTATTTCTTGGAATACTTGGTAGAGGGTGTTGATATGACACAGCTGCCGCGCCTATTCCATGTTCAATTTCCTTTTCTCCTATGTCAGATCATAGCTTCTGTTTTGGAAATGTTTATCTTGAGTCTTATTTCTTGGAATACTTGGTAGAGGGTGTTGATATGACACAGCTGCCGCGCCTATTCCATGTTCAATTTCCTTTTCTCCTATGCCAGATCATAGCTTCTGTTTTGGAAAGGTTTATCTTGAGTCTTATTTCTTGGAATACTTGGTAGAGGGTGTTGATATGACACAGCTGCCGCGCCTATTCCATGTTCAATTTCCTTTTCTCCTACACTGAATTTGTTATAAATGATCCATGCACCAAGGTATTTGAAGTGTTTAGTATCCAGTAATTTCATACTCTGTATTGTTATGGTGATTTCAGAGTAGGTGTCATCGCTGCTTCAATTCCAATGCCAGATCATAGCTTCTGTTTTGGAAAGGTTTATCTTGAGTCTTATTTCTTGGAATACTTGGTAGAGGGTGTTGATATGACACAGATGCCGCGCCTATTCCATGTTCAATTTCCTTTTCTCCTATGTCAGATCATAGCTTCTGTTTTGGAAATGTTTATCTTGAGTCTTATTTCTTGGAATACTTGGTAGAGGGTGTTGATATGACACAGCTGCCGCGCCTATTCCATGTTCAATTTCCTTTTCTCCTATGCCAGATCATAGCTTCTGTTTTGGAAAGGTTTATCTTGAGTCTTATTTCTTGGAATACTTGGTAGAGGGTGTTGATATGACACAGCTGCCGCGCCTATTCCATGTTCAATTTCCTTTTCTCCTATGCCAGATCATAGCTTCCATTTTGGAAAGGTTTATCTTGAGTTTTATTTCTTGGAATACTTGGTAGAGGGTGTTGATATGACACAGCTGCCGCGCCTATTCCATGTTCAATTTCCTTTTCTCCTATGCCAGATCATAGCTTCTGTTTTGGAAAGGTTTATCTTGAGTCTTATTTCTTGGAATACTTGGTAGAGGGTGTTGATATGACACAGCTGCCGCGCCTATTCCATGTTCAATTTCCTTTTCTCCTACACTGAATTTGTTATAACTGATCCATGCACCAAGGTATTTGAAGTGTTTAGCATCCAGTAATTTCATACTCTGTATTGTTATGGTGATTTCAGAGTAGGTGTCATCGCTGCTTTAATTCCAATGCCAGATCATAGCTTCTGTTTTGGAAAGGTTTATCTTGAGTCTTATTTCTTGGAATACTTGGTAGAGGGTGTTGATATGACACAGCTGCCGCGCCTATTCCATGTTCAATTTCCTTTTCTCCTATGCCAGATCATAGCTTCTGTTTTGGAAAGGTTTATCTTGAGTCTTATTTCTTGGAATACTTGGTAGAGGGTGTTGATATGACACAGCTGCCGCGCCTATTCCATGTTCAATTTCCTTTTCTCCTATGCCAGATAATAGCTTCTGTTTTGGAAAGGTTTATCTTGAGTTTTATTTCTTGGAATACTTGGTAGAGGGTGTTGATATGACACAGCTGCCGCACCTATTCCATGTTCAATTTCCTTTTCTCCTATGCCAGATCATAGCTTCTGTTTTGGAAAGGTTTATCTTGAGTCTTATTTCTTGGAATACTTGGTAGAGGGTGTTGATATGACACAGCTGCCGCGCCTATTCCATGTTCAATTTCATTTTCTCCTACACTGAATTTGTTATAACTGATCCATGCACCAAGGTATTTGAAGTGTTTAGTATCCAGTAATTTCATACTCTGTATTGTTATGGTGATTTCAGAGTAGGTGTCATCGCTGCTTTAATTCCAATGCCAGATCATAGCTTCTGTTTTGGAAAGGTTTATCTTGAGTCTTATTTCTTGGAATACTTGGTAGAGGGTGTTGATATGACACAGCTGCCGCGCCTATTCCATGTTCAATTTCCATTTCTCCTATGCCAGATCATAGCTTCTCTTTTGGAAAGGTTTATCTTGAGTCTTATTTCTTGGAATACTTGGTAGAGGGTGTTGATATGACACAGCTGCCGCGCCTATTCCATGTTCAATTTCCTTTTCTCCTATGCCAGATCATAGCTTCTGTTTTGGAAAGGTTTATCTTGAGTCTTATTTCTTGGAATACTTGGTAGAGGGTGTTGATATGACACAGCTGGCGCGCCTATTCCATGTTCAATTTCCTTTTCTCCTACACTGAATTTGTTATAACTGATCCATGCACCAAGGTATTTGAAGTGTTTAGCATCCAGTAATTTCATACTCTGTATTGTTATGGTGATTTCAGAGTAGGTGTCATCGCTGCTTTAATTCCAATGCCAGATCATAGCTTCTGTTTTGGAAAGGTTTATCTTGAGTCTTATTTCTTGGAATACTTGGTAGAGGGTGTTGATATGACACAGCTGCCGCGCCTATTCCATGTTCAATTTCCTTTTCTCCTATGCCAGATCATAGCTTCTGTTTTGGAAAGGTTTATCTTGAGTCTTATTTCTTGGAATACTTGGTAGAGGGTGTTGATATGACACAGCTGCCGCGCCTATTCCATGTTCAATTTCCTTTTCTCCTATGCCAGATAATAGCTTCTGTTTTGGAAAGGTTTATCTTGAGTTTTATTTCTTGGAATACTTGGTAGAGGGTGTTGATATGACACAGCTGCCGCACCTATTCCATGTTCAATTTCCTTTTCTCCTATGCCAGATCATAGCTTCTGTTTTGGAAAGGTTTATCTTGAGTCTTATTTCTTGGAATACTTGGTAGAGGGTGTTGATATGACACAGCTGCCGCGCCTATTCCATGTTCAATTTCATTTTCTCCTACACTGAATTTGTTATAAGTGATCCATGCACCAAGGTATTTGAAGTGTTTAGTATCCAGTAATTTCATACTCTGTATTGTTATGGTGATTTCAGAGTAGGTGTCATCGCTGCTTTAATTCCAATGCCAGATCATAGCTTCTGTTTTGGAAAGGTTTATCTTGAGTCTTATTTCTTGGAATACTTGGTAGAGGGTGTTGATATGACACAGCTGCCGCGCCTATTCCATGTTCAATTTCCATTTCTCCTATGCCAGATCATAGCTTCTCTTTTGGAAAGGTTTATCTTGAGTCTTATTTCTTGGAATACTTGGTAGAGGGTGTTGATATGACACAGCTGCCGCGCCTATTCCATGTTCAATTTCCTTTTCTCCTATGCCAGATCATAGCTTCTGTTTTGGAAAGGTTTATCTTGAGTTTTATTTCTTGGATTACTTGGTAGAGGGTGTTGATATGACACAGCTGCCGCGCCTATTCCATGTTCAATTTCCTTTTCTCCTATGCCAGATCATAGCTTCTGTTTTGGAAAGGTTTATCTTGAGTCTTATTTCTTGGAATACTTGGTAGAGGGTGTTGATATGACACAGCTGCCGCGCCTATTCCATGTTCAATTTCCTTTTCTCCTATGTCAGATCATAGCTTCTGTTTTGGAAATGTTTATCTTGAGTCTTATTTCTTGGAATACTTGGTAGAGGGTGTTGATATGACACAGCTGCCGCGCCTATTCCATGTTCAATTTTCTTTTCTCCTATGCCAGATCATAGCTTCTGTTTTGGAAAGGTTTATCTTGAGTCTTATTTCTTGGAATACTTGGTAGAGGGTGTTGATATGACACAGCTGGCGCGCCTATTCCATGTTCAATTTCCTTTTCTCCTACACTGAATTTGTTATAACTGATCCATGCACCAAGGTATTTGAAGTGTTTAGCATCCAGTAATTTCATACTCTGTATTGTTATGGTGATTTCAGAGTAGGTGTCATCGCTGCTTTAATTCCAATGCCAGATCATAGCTTCTGTTTTGGAAAGGTTTATCTTGAGTCTTATTTCTTGGAATACTTGGTAGAGGGTGTTGATATGACACAGCTGCCGCGCCTATTCCATGTTCAATTTCCTTTTCTCCTATGCCAGATCATAGCTTCTGTTTTGGAAAGGTTTATCTTGAGTCTTATTTCTTGGAATACTTGGTAGAGGGTGTTGATATGACACAGCTGGCGCGCCTATTCCATGTTCAATTTCCTTTTCTCCTACACTGAATTTGTTATAACTGATCCATGCACCAAGGTATTTGAAGTGTTTAGCATCCAGTAATTTCATACTCTGTATTGTTATAGTGATTTCAGAGTAGGTGTCATCGCTGCTTTAATTCCAATGCCAGATCATAGCTTCTGTTTTGGAAAGGTTTATCTTGAGTCTTATTTCTTGGAATACTTGGTAGAGGGTGTTGATATGACACAGCTGCCGCGCCTATTCCATGTTCAATTTCCTTTTCTCCTATGCCAGATCATAGCTTCTGTTTTGGAAAGGTTTATCTTGAGTCTTATTTCTTGGAATACTTGGTAGAGGGTGTTGATATGACACAGCTGCCGCGCCTATTCCATGTTCAATTTCCTTTTCTCCTATGCCAGATCATAGCTTCTGTTTTGGAAAGGTTTATCTTGAGTTTTATTTCTTGGAATACTTGGTAGAGGGTGTTGATATGACACAGCTGCCGCACCTATTCCATGTTCAATTTCCTTTTCTCCTATGCCAGATCATAGCTTCTGTTTTGGAAAGGTTTATCTTGAGTCTTATTTCTTGGAATACTTGGTAGAGGGTGTTGATATGACACAGCTGCCGCGCCTATTCCATGTTCAATTTCCATTTCTCCTATGCCAGATCATAGCATCTCTTTTGGAAAGGTTTATCTTGAGTCTTATTTCTTGGAATACTTGGTAGAGGGTGTTGATATGACACAGCTGCCGCGCCTATTCCATGTTCAATTTCCTTTTCTCCTATGCCAGATCATAGCTTCTGTTTTGGAAAGGTTTATCTTGAGTTTTATTTCTTGGATTACTTGGTAGAGGGTGTTGATATGACACAGCTGCCGCGCCTATTCCATGTTCAATTTCCTTTTCTCCTATGCCAGATCATAGCTTCTGTTTTGGAAAGGTTTATCTTGAGTTTTATTTCTTGGATTACTTGGTAGAGGGTGTTGATATGACACAGCTGCCGCACCTATTCCATGTTCAATTTCCTTTTCTCCTATGCCAGATCATAGCTTCTGTTTTGGAAAGGTTTATCTTGAGTCTTATTTCTTGGAATACTTGGTAGAGGGTGTTGATATGACACAGCTGCCGCGCCTATTCCATGTTCAATTTCATTTTCTCCTACACTGAATTTGTTATAACTGATCCATGCACCAAGGTATTTGAAGTGTTTAGTATCCAGTAATTTCATACTCTGTATTGTTATGGTGATTTCAGAGTAGGTGTCATCGTTGCTTTAATTCCAATGCCAGATCATAGCTTCTGTTTTGGAAAGGTTTATCTTGAGTCTTATTTCTTGGAATACTTGGTAGAGGGTGTTGATATGACACAGCTGCCGCGCCTATTCCATGTTCAATTTCCATTTCTCCTATGCCAGATCATAGCTTCTCTTTTGGAAAGGTTTATCTTGAGTCTTATTTCTTGGAATACTTGGTAGAGGGTGTTGATATGACACAGCTGCCGCGCCTATTCCATGTTCAATTTCCTTTTCTCCTATGCCAGATCATAGCTTCTGTTTTGGAAAGGTTTATCTTGAGTTTTATTTCTTGGATTACTTGGTAGAGGGTGTTGATATGACACAGCTGCCGCGCCTATTCCATGTTCAATTTCCTTTTCTCCTATGCCAGATCATAGCTTCTGTTTTGGAAAGGTTTATCTTGAGTCTTATTTCTTGGAATACTTGGTAGAGGGTGTTGATATGACACAGCTGCCGCGCCTATTCCATGTTCAATTTCCTTTTCTCCTATGTCAGATCATAGCTTCTGTTTTGGAAATGTTTATCTTGAGTCTTATTTCTTGGAATACTTGGTAGAGGGTGTTGATATGACACAGCTGCCGCGCCTATTCCATGTTCAATTTTCTTTTTCTCCTACACTGAATTTGTTATAACTGATCCATGCACCAAGGTATTTGAAGTGTTTAGTATCCAGTAATTTCATACTCTGTATTGTTATGGTGATTTCAGAGTAGGTGTCATCGCTGCTTTAATTCCAATGCCAGATCATAGCTTCTGTTTCGGAAAGGTTTATCTTGAGTCTTATTTCTTGGAATACTTGGTAGAGGGTGTTGATATGACAGAGCTGTCGCGCCTATTCCATGTTCAATTTCCTTTTCTCCTACACTGAATTTGTTATAACTGATCCATGCACCAAGGTATTTGAAGTGTTTAGTATCCAGTAATTTCATACTCTGTATTGTTATGGTGATTTCAGAGTAGGTGTCATCGCTGCTTTAATTCCAATGCCAGATCATAGCTTCTGTTTTGGAAAGGTTTATCTTGAGTCTTATTTCTTGGAATACTTGGTAGAGGGTGTTGATATGACAGAGCTGTCGCGCCTATTCCATGTTCAATTTCCTTTTCTCCTACACTGAATTTGTTATAACTGATCCATGCACCAAGGTATTTGAAGTGTTTAGTATCCAGTAATTTCATACTCTGTATTGTTATGGTGATTTCAGAGTAGGTGTCATCGCTGCTTTAATTCCAATGCCAGATCATAGCTTCTGTTTTGGAAAGGTTTATCTTGAGTCTTATTTCTTGGAATACTTGGTAGAGGGTGTTGATATGACACAGCTGCCGCACCTATTCCATGTTCAATTTCCTTTTCTCCTATGCCAGATCATAGCTTCTGTTTTGGAAAGGTTTATCTTGAGTCTTATTTCTTGGAATACTTGGTAGAGGGTGTTGATATGACACAGCTGCCGCGCCTATTCCATGTTCAATTTCCATTTCTCCTATGCCAGATCATAGCTTCTCTTTTGGAAAGGTTTATCTTGAGTCTTATTTCTTGGAATACTTGGTAGAGGGTGTTGATATGACACAGCTGCCGCGCCTATTCCATGTTCAATTTCCTTTTCTCCTATGCCAGATCATAGCTTCTGTTTTGGAAAGGTTTATCTCGAGTTTTATTTCTTGGATTACTTGGTAGAGGGTGTTGATATGACACAGCTGCCGCGCCTATTCCATGTTCAATTTCCTTTTCTCCTATGCCAGATCATAGCTTCTGTTTTGGAAAGGTTTATCTTGAGTCTTATTTCTTGGAATACTTGGTAGAGGGTGTTGATATGACACAGCTGCCGCGCCTATTCCATGTTCAATTTCCTTTTATCCTATGTCAGATCATAGCTTCTGTTTTGGAAATGTTTATCTTGAGTCTTATTTCTTGGAATACTTGGTAGAGGGTGTTGATATGACACAGCTGCCGCGCCTATTCCATGTTCAATTTCCTTTTCTCCTATGCCAGATCATAGCTTCTGTTTTGGAAAGGTTTATCTTGAGTCTTATTTCTTGGAATACTTGGTAGAGGGTGTTGATATGACACAGCTGCCGCGCCTATTCCATGTTCAATTTCCTTTTCTCCTACACTGAATTTGTTATAAATGATCCATGCACCAAGGTATTTGAAGTGTTTAGTATCCAGTAATTTCATACTCTGTATTGTTATGGTGATTTCAGAGTAGGTGTCATCGCTGCTTTAATTCCAATGCCAGATCATAGCTTCTGTTTTGGAAAGGTTTATCTTGAGTCTTATTTCTTGGAATACTTGGTAGAGGGTGTTGATATGACACAGCTGCCGCGCCTATTCCATGTTCAATTTCCTTTTCTCCTATGCCTGATCATAGCTTCTGTTTTGGAAAGGTTTATCTTGAGTCTTATTTCTTGGAATACTTGGTAGAGGGTGTTGATATGACACAGCTGCCGCGCCTATTCCATGTTCAATTTTCTTTTCTCCTATGCCAGATAATAGCTTCTGTTTTGGAAAGGTTTATCTTGAGTTTTATTTCTTGGAATACTTGGTAGAGGGTGTTGATATGACACAGCTGCCGCACCTATTCCATGTTCAATTTCCTTTTCTCCTATGCCAGATCATAGCTTCTGTTTTGGAAAGGTTTATCTTGAGTCTTATTTCTTGGAATACTTGGTAGAGGGTGTTGATATGACACAGCTGCCGCGCCTATTCCATGTTCAATTTCATTTTCTCCTACACTGAATTTGTTATAACTGATCCATGCACCAAGGTATTTGAAGTGTTTAGTATCCAGTAATTTCATACTCTGTATTGTTATGGTGATTTCAGAGTAGGTGTCATCGCTGCTTTAATTCCAATGCCAGATCATAGCTTCTGTTTTGGAAAGGTTTATCTTGAGTCTTATTTCTTGGAATACTTGGTAGAGGGTGTTGATATGACACAGCTGTCGCGCCTATTCCATGTTCAATTTCCATTTCTCCTATGCCAGATCATAGCTTCTGTTTTGGAAAGGTTTATCTTGAGTTTTATTTCTTGGAATACTTGGTAGAGGGTGTTGATATGACACAGCTGCCGCACCTATTCCATGTTCAATTTCCTTTTCTCCTATGCCAGATCATAGCTTCTGTTTTGGTAAGGTTTATCTTGAGTCTTATTTCTTGGAATACTTGGTAGAGGGTGTTGATATGACACAGCTGCCGCGCCTATTCCATGTTCAATTTCCTTTTCTCCTTTGTCAGATCATAGTTTCTGTTTTGGAAAGGTTTATCTTGAGTCTTATTTCTTGGAATACTTGGTAGAGGGTGTTGATATGACACAGCTGCCGCGCCTATTCCATGTTCAACTTCCTTTTCTCCTACACTGAATTTGTTATAACTGATCCATGCACCAAGGTATTTGAAGTGTTTAGTATCCAGTAATTTCATACTCTGTATTGTTATGGTGATTTCAGAGTAGGTGTCATCGCTGCTTTAATTCCAATGCCAGATCATAGCTTCTGTTTTGGAAAGGTTTATCTTGAGTCTTATTTCTTGGAATACTTGGTAGAGGGTGTTGATATGACACAGCTGCCGCGCCTATTCCATGTTCAATTTCTTTTTCTCCTACACTGAATTTGTTATAACTGATCCATGCACCAAGGTATTTGAAGTGTTTAGTATCCAGTAATTTCATACTCTGTATTGTTATGGTAATTTCAGAGTAGGTGTCATCGCTGCTTTAATTCCAATGCCAGATCATAGCTTCTGTTTTGGAAAGGTTTATCTTGAGTCTTATTTCTTGGAATACTTGGTAGAGGGTGTTGATATGACACAGCTGCCGCGCCTATTCCATGTTCAATTTCCTTTTCTCCTATGCCAGATCATAGCTTCTGTTTTGGAAAGGTTTATCTTGAGTCTTATTTCTTGGAATACTTGGTAGAGGGTGTTGATATGACACAGCTGCCACGCCTATTCCATGTTCAATTTCCTTTTCTCCTATGCCAGATCATAGCTTCTGTTTTGGAAAGGTTTATCTTGAGTTTTATTTCTTGGAATACTTGGTAGAGGGTGTTGATATGACACAGCTGCCGCGCCTATTCCATGTTCAATTTCCTTTTCTCCTATGCCAGATCATAGCTTCTGTTTTGGAAAGGTTTATCTTGAGTCTTATTTCTTGGAATACTTCGTAGAGGGTGTTGATATGACACAGATGCCGCGCCTATTCCATGTTCAATTTCCTTTTCTCATATGTCAGATCATAGCTTCTGTTTTGGAAAGGTTTATCTTGAGTCTTATTTCTTGGAATACTTGGTAGAGGGTGTTGATATGACACAGCTGCCGCGCCTATTCCATGTTCAATTTCCTTTTCTCCTATGACAGATCATAGATTCTGTTTTGGAAAGGTTTATCTTGAGTCTTATTTCTTGGAATACTTGGTAGAGGGTGTTGATATGACACAGCTGCCGCGCCTATTCCATGTTCAATTTCCTTTTCTCCTACACTGAATTTGTTATAACTGATCCATGCACCAAGGTATTTGAAGTGTTTAGTATCCAGTAATTTCATACTCTGTATTGTTATGGTAATTTCAGAGTAGGTGTCATCGCTGCTTTAATTCCAATGCCAGATCATAGCTTCTGTTTTGGAAAGGTTTATATTGAGTCTTATTTCTTGGAATACTTGGTAGAGGGTGTTGATATGACACAGCTGCCGCGCCTATTCCATGTTCAATTTCCTTTTCTCCTATGCCAGATCATAGCTTCTGTTTTGGAAAGGTTTATCTTGAGTCTTATTTCTTGGAATACTTGGTAGAGGGTGTTGATATGACACAGCTGCCACGCCTATTCCATGTTCAATTTCCTTTTCTCCTATGCCAGATCATAGCTTCTGTTTTGGAAAGGTTTATCTTGAGTTTTATTTCTTGGAATACGTGGTAGAGGGTGTTGATATGACACAGCTGCCGCACCTATTCCATGTTCAATTTCCTTTTCTCCTATGCCAGATCATAGCTTCTGTTTTGGAAAGGTTTATCTTGAGTCTTATTTCTTGGAATACTTCGTAGAGGGTGTTGATATGACACAGATGCCGCGCCTATTCCATGTTCAATTTCCTTTTCTCATATGTCAGATCATAGCTTCTGTTTTGGAAAGGTTTATCTTGAGACTTATTTCTTGGAATACTTGGTAGAGGGTGTTTATATGACACAGCTGCCGCGCCTATTCCATGTTCAATTTCCTTTTCTCCTATGACAGATCATAGATTCTGTTTTGGAAAGGTTTATCTTGAGTCTTATTTCTTGGAATACTTGGTAGAGGGTGTTGATATGACACAGCTGCCGCGCCTATTCCATGTTCAATTTTCTTTTTCTCCTACACTGAATTTGTTATAACTGATCCATGCACCAAGGTATTTGAAGTGTTTAGTATCCAGTAATTTCATACTCTGTATTGTTATGGTGATTTCAGAGTAGGTGTCATCGCTGCTTTAATTCCAATGCCAGATCATAGCTTCTGTTTCGGAAAGGTTTATCTTGAGTCTTATTTCTTGGAATACTTGGTAGAGGGTGTTGATATGACAGAGCTGTCGCGCCTATTCCATGTTCAATTTCCTTTTCTCCTACACTGAATTTGTTATAACTGATCCATGCACCAAGGTATTTGAAGTGTTTAGTATCCAGTAATTTCATACTCTGTATTGTTATGGTTATTTCAGAGTAGGTGTCATCGCTGCTTTAATTCCAATGCCAGATCATAGCTTCTGTTTTGGAAAGGTTTATCTTGAGTCTTATTTCTTGGAATACTTGGTAGAGGGTGTTGATATGACAGAGCTGTCGCGCCTATTCCATGTTCAATTTCCTTTTCTCCTACACTGAATTTGTTATAACTGATCCATGCACCAAGGTATTTGAAGTGTTTAGTATCCAGTAATTTCATACTCTGTATTGTTATGGTGATTTCAGAGTAGGTGTCATCGCTGCTTTAATTCCAATGCCAGATCATAGCTTCTGTTTTGGAAAGGTTTATCTTGAGTCTTATTTCTTGGAATACTTGGTAGAGGGTGTTGATATGACACACCTGCCGCGCCTATTCCATGTTCAATTTCCTTTTCTCCTATGTCAGATCATAGCTTCTGTTTTGTAAAGGTTTATCTTGAGTCTTATTTCTTGGAATACTTGGTAGAGGGTGTTGATATGACACAGCTGCCGCGCCTAGTCCATGTTCAATTTCCTTTTCTCCTATGCCAGATCGTAGCTTCTGTTTTGGAAAGGTTTATCTTGAGTCTTATTTCTTGGAATACTTGGTAGAGGGTGTTGATATGACAGAGCTGTCGCGCCTATTCCATGTTCAATTACTTTTTCTCCTACACTGAATTTGTTATAACTGATCCATGCACCAAGGTATTTGAAGTGTTTAGTATCCAGTAATTTCATACTCTGTATTGTTATGGTGATTTCAGAGTAGGTGTCATCGCTGCTTTAATTCCAATGCCAGATCATAGCTTCTGTTTTGGAAAGGTTTATCTTGAGTCTTATTTCTTGGAATACTTGGTAGAGGGTGTTGATATGACAGAGCTGTCGCGCCTATTCCATGTTCAATTTCCTTTTCTCCTACACTGAATTTGTTATAACTGATCCATGCACCAAGGTATTTGAAGTGTTTAGTATCCAGTAATTTCATACTCTGTATTGTTATGGTGATTTCAGAGTAGGTGTCATCGCTGCTTTAATTCCAATGCCAGATCATAGCTTCTGTTTTGGAAAGGTTTATCTTGAGTCTTATTTCTTGGAATACTTGGTAGAGGGTGTTGATATGACACACCTGCCGCCCCTATTCCATGTTCAATTCCCTTTTGTCCTATGTCAGATCATAGCTTCTGTTTTGGAAAGGTTTATCTTGAGTCTTATTTCTTGGAATACTTGGTAGAGGGTGTTGATATGACACAGCTGCCGCGCCTAGTCCATGTTCAATTTCCTTTTCTCCTATGCCAGATCGTAGCTTCTGTTTTGGAAAGGTTTATCTTGAGTCTTATTTCTTGGAATACTTGGTAGAGGGTGTTGATATGACACAGCTGCCGCGCCTAGTCCATGTTCAATTTCCTTTTCTCCTATGCCAGATCGTAGCTTCTGTTTTGGAAAGGTTTATCTTGAGTCTTATTTCTTGGAATACTTGGTAGAGGGTGTTGATATGACAGAGCTGTCGCGCCTATTCCATGTTCAATTACTTTTTCTCCTACACTGAATTTGTTATAACTGATCCATGCACCAAGGTATTTGAAGTGTTTAGTATCCAGTAATTTCATACTCTGTATTGTTATGGTGATTTCAGAGTAGGTGTCATCGCTGCTTTAATTCCAATGCCAGATCATAGCTTCTGTTTTGGAAAGGTTTATCTTGAGTCTTATTTCTTGGAATACTTGGTAGAGGGTGTTGATATGACAGAGCTGTCGCGCCTATTTCATGTTCAATTTCCTTTTCTCCTACACTGAATTTGTTATAACTGATTCATGCACCAAGGTATTTGAAGTGTTTAGTATCCAGTAATTTCATACTCTGTATTGTTATGGTGATTCAGAGTAGGTGTCATCGCTGCTTTAATTCCAATGCTAGATCATAGCTTCTGTTTTGGAAATGTTTATCTTGAGTCTTATTTCTTGGAATACTTGGTAGAGGGTGTTGATATGACACATCTGCCGCGCCTATTCCATGATCAATTTCCTTTTCTCCTATGTCAGATCATAGCTTCTGTTTTGGAAAGGTTTATCTTGAGTCTTATTTCTTGGAATACTTGGTAGAGGGTGTTGATATGACACAGCTGCCGCGCCTATTCCATGTTCAATTTCCTTTTCTCCTATGCCAGATCATAGCTTCTGTTTTGGAAAGGTTTATCTTGAGACTTATTTCATGGAATACTTGGTAGAGGGTGTTGATATGACACAGCTGCCGCGCCTATTCCATGTTCAATTTCCTTTTCTCCTACACTGAATTTGTTATAACTGATCCATGCACCAAGGTATTTGAAGTGTTTAGATCCAGTAATTTCATACTCTGTATTTTTATGGTAATTTCAGAGTAGGTGTCATCGCTGCTTTAATTCCAATGCCAGATCATAGCTTCTGTTTTGGAAAGGTTTATCTTGTGTCTTATTTCTTGGAATACTTGGTAGAGGGTGTTGATATGACAGAGCTGTCGCGCCTATTCCATGTTCAGTTTCCTTTTCTCCTACACTGAATTTGTTATAACTGATTCATGCACCAAGGTATTTGAAGTGTTTAGTATCCAGTAATTTCATACTCTGTATTGTTATGGTGATTTCAGAGTAGGTGTCATCGCTGCTTTAATTCCAATGCCAGATCATAGCTTCTGTTTTGGAAAGGTTTATCTTGAGTCTTATTTCTTGGAATACTTGGTAGAGGGTGTTGATATGACACACCTGCCGCCCCTATTCCATGTTCAATTCCCATTTGTCCTATGTCAGATCATAGCTTCTGTTTTGGAAAGGTTTATCTTGAGTCTTATTTCTTGGAATACTTGGTAGAGGGTGTTGATATGACACAGCTGCCGCGCCTAGTCCATGTTCAATTTCCTTTTCTCCTATGCCAGATCGTAGCTTCTGTTTTGGAAAGGTTTATCTTGAGTCTTATTTCTTGGAATACTTGGTAGAGGGTGTTGATATGACAGAGCTGTCGCGCCTATTCCATGTTCAATTTCTTTTTCTCCTACACTGAATTTGTTATAACTGATCCATGCACCAAGGTATTTGAAGTGTTTAGTATCCAGTAATTTCATACTCTGTATTGTTATGGTGATTTCAGAGTAGGTGTCATCGCTGCTTTAATTCCAATGCCAGATCATAGCTTCTGTTTTGGAAAGGTTTATCTTGAGTCTTATTTCTTGGAATACTTGGTAGAGGGTGTTGATATGACAGAGCTGTTGCGCCTATTCCATGTTCAATTTCCTTTTCTCCTACACTGAATTTGTCATAACTGATTCATGCACCAAGGTATTTGAAGTGTTTAGTATCCAGTAATTTCATACTCTGTATTGTTATGGTGATTTCAGAGTAGGTGTCATCGCTGCTTTAATTCCAATGCTAGATCATAGCTTCTGTTTTGGAAATGTTTATCTTGAGTCTTATTTCTTGGAATACTTGGTAGAGGGTGTTGATATGACACACCTGCCGTGCCTATTCCATGTTCAATTTCCTTTTCTCCTATGTCAGATCATAGCTTCTGTTTTGGAAAGGTTTATCTTGAGTCTTATTTCTTGGAATACTTGGTAGAGGGTGTTGATATGACACAGCTGCCGCGCCTATTCCATGTTCAATTTCCTTTTCTCCTATGCCAGATCATAGGTTCTGTTTTGGAAAGGTTTATCTTGAGTCTTATTTCATGGAATACTTGGTAGAGGGTGTTGATATGACACAGCTGCCGCGCCTATTCCATGTTCAATTTCCTTTTCTCCTACACTGAATTTGTTATAACTGATCCATGCACCAAGGTATTTGAAGTGTTTAGTATCCAGTAATTTCATACTCTGTATTTTTATGGTAATTTCAGAGTAGGTGACATCGCTGCTTTAATTCCAATGCCAGATCATAGCTTCTGTTTTGGAAAGGTTTATCTTGTGTCTTATTTCTTGGAATACTTGGTAGAGGGTGTTGATATGACAGAGCTGTCGCGCCTATTCCATGTTCAATTTCCTTTTCTCCTACACTGAATTTGTTATAACTGATCCATGCACCAAGGTATTTGAAGTGTTTAGTATCCAGTAATTTCATACTCTGTATTGTTATGGTGATTTCAGAGTAGGTGTCATCGCTGCTTTAATTCCAATGCCAGATCATAGCTTCTGTTTTGGAAAAATTTATCTTGAGTCTTATTTCTTGGAATACTTGGTAGAGGGTGTTGATATGACACACCTGCCGCCCCTATTCCATGTTCAATTCCCTTTTGTCCTATGTCAGATCATAGCTTCTGTTTTGGAAAGGTTTATCTTGAGTCTTATTTCTTGGAATACTTGGTAGAGGGTGTTGATATGACACAGCTGCCGCGCCTAGTCCATGTTCAATTTCCTTTTCTCCTATGCCAGATCGTAGCTTCTGTTTTGGAAAGGTTTATCTTGAGTCTTATTTCTTGGAATACTTGGTAGAGGGTGTTGATATGACAGAGCTGTCACGCCTATTCCATGTTCAATTTCTTTTTCTCCTACACTGAATTTGTTATAACTGATCCATGCACCAAGGTATTTGAAGTGTTTAGTATCCAGTAATTTCATACTCTGTATTGTTATGGTGATTTCAGAGTAGGTGTCATCGCTGCTTTAATTCCAATGCCAGATCATAGCTTCTGTTTTGGAAAGGTTTATCTTGAGTCTTATTTCTTGGAATACTTGGTAGAGGGTGTTGATATGACAGAGCTGTCGCGCCTATTCCATGTTCAATTTCCTTTTCTCCTACACTGAATTTGTTATAACTGATTCATGCACCAAGGTATTTGAAGTGTTTAGTATCCAGTAATTTCATACTCTGTATTGTTATGGTGATTTCAGAGTAGGTGTCATCGCTGCTTTAATTCCAATGCTAGATCATAGCTTCTGTTTTGGAAATGTTTATCTTGAGTCTTATTTCTTGGAATACTTGGTAGAGGGTGTTGATATGACACACCTGCCGCGCCTATTCCATGTTCAATTTCCTTTTCTCCTATGTCAGATCATAGCTTCTGTTTTGGAAAGGTTTATCTTGAGTCTTATTTCTTGGAATACTTGGTAGAGGGTGTTGATATGACACAGCTGCCGCGCCTATTCCATGTTCAATTTCCTTTTCTCCTATGCCAGATCATAGCTTCTGTTTTGGAAAGGTTTATCTTGAGTCTTATTTCATGGAATACTTGGTAGAGGGTGTTGATATGACACAGCTGCCGCGCCTATTCCATGTTCAATTTCCTTTTCTCCTACACTGAATTTGTTATAACTGATCCATGCACCAAGGTATTTGAAGTGTTTAGTATCCAGTAAATTCATACTCTGTATTTTTATGGTAATTTCAGAGTAGGTGTCATCGCTGCTTTAATTCCAATGCCAGATCATAGCTTCTGTTTTGGAAAGGTTTATCTTGTGTCTTATTTCTTGGAATACTTGGTAGAGGGTGTTGATATGACAGAGCTGTCGCGCCTATTCCATGTTCAATTTCCTTTTCTCCTACACTGAATTTGTTATAACTGATTCATGCACCAAGGTATTTGAAGTGTTTAGTATCCAGTAATTTCATACTCTGTATTGTTATGGTGATTTCAGAGTAGGTGTCATCGCTGCTTTAATTCCAATGCCAGATCATAGCTTCTTTTTTGGAAAGGTTTATCTTGAGTCTTATTTCTTGGAATACTTGGTAGAGGGTGTTGATATGACACACCTGCCGCGCCTATTCCATGTTCAATTTCCTTTTCTCCTATGTCAGATCATAGCTTCTGTTTTGGAAAGGTTTATCTTGAGTCTTATTTCTTGGAATACTTGGTAGAGGGTGTTGATATGACACAGCTGCCGCGCCTATTCCATGTTCAATTTCCTTTTCTCCTATGCCAGATCATAGCTTCTGTTTTGGAAAGGTTTATCTTGAGTCTTATTTCATGGAATACTTGGTAGAGGGTGTTGATATGACACAGCTGCCGCGCCTATTCCATGTTCAATTTCCTTTTCTCCTACACTGAATTTGTTATAACTGATCCATGCACCAAGGTATTTGAAGTGTTTAGTATCCAGTAATTTCATACTCTGTATTGTTATGGTGATTTCAGAGTAGGTGACATCGCTGCTTTAATTCCAATGCCAGATCATAGCTTCTGTTTTGGAAAGGTTTATCTTGTGTCTTATTTCTTGGAATACTTGGTAGAGGGTGTTGATATGACAGAGCTGTCGCGCCTATTCCATGTTCAATTTCCTTTTCTCCTACACTGAATTTGTTATAACTGATCCATGCACCAAGGTATTTGAAGTGTTTAGTATCCAGTAATTTCATACTCTGTATTGTTATGGTGATTTCAGAGTAGGTGTCATCGCTGCTTTAATTCCAATGCCAGATCATAGCTTCTGTTTTGGAAAAATTTATCTTGAGTCTTATTTCTTGGAATACTTGGTAGAGGGTGTTGATATGACACACCTGCCGCCCCTATTCCATGTTCAATTCCCTTTTGTCCTATGTCAGATCATAGCTTCTGTTTTGGAAAGGTTTATCTTGAGTCTTATTTCTTGGAATACTTGGTAGAGGGTGTTGATATGACACAGCTGCCGCGCCTAGTCCATGTTCAATTTCCTTTTCTCCTATGCCAGATCGTAGCTTCTGTTTTGGAAAGGTTTATCTTGAGTCTTATTTCTTGGAATACTTGGTAGAGGGTGTTGATATGACAGAGCTGTCACGCCTATTCCATGTTCAATTTCTTTTTCTCCTACACTGAATTTGTTATAACTGATCCATGCACCAAGGTATTTGAAGTGTTTAGTATCCAGTAATTTCATACTCTGTATTGTTATGGTGATTTCAGAGTAGGTGTCATCGCTGCTTTAATTCCAATGCCAGATCATAGCTTCTGTTTTGGAAAGGTTTATCTTGAGTCTTATTTCTTGGAATACTTGGTAGAGGGTGTTGATATGACAGAGCTGTCGCGCCTATTCCATGTTCAATTTCCTTTTCTCCTACACTGAATTTGTTATAACTGATTCATGCACCAAGGTATTTGAAGTGTTTAGTATCCAGTAATTTCATACTCTGTATTGTTATGGTGATTTCAGAGTAGGTGTCATCGCTGCTTTAATTCCAATGCTAGATCATAGCTTCTGTTTTGGAAATGTTTATCTTGAGTCTTATTTCTTGGAATACTTGGTAGAGGGTGTTGATATGACACACCTGCCGCGCCTATTCCATGTTCAATTTCCTTTTCTCCTATGTCAGATCATAGCTTCTGTTTTGGAAAGGTTTATCTTGAGTCTTATTTCTTGGAATACTTGGTAGAGGGTGTTGATATGACACAGCTGCCGCGCCTATTCCATGTTCAATTTCCTTTTCTCCTATGCCAGATCATAGCTTCTGTTTTGGAAAGGTTTATCTTGAGTCTTATTTCATGGAATACTTGGTAGAGGGTGTTGATATGACACAGCTGCCGCGCCTATTCCATGTTCAATTTCCTTTTCTCCTACACTGAATTTGTTATAACTGATCCATGCACCAAGGTATTTGAAGTGTTTAGTATCCAGTAAATTCATACTCTGTATTTTTATGGTAATTTCAGAGTAGGTGTCATCGCTGCTTTAATTCCAATGCCAGATCATAGCTTCTGTTTTGGAAAGGTTTATCTTGTGTCTTATTTCTTGGAATACTTGGTAGAGGGTGTTGATATGACAGAGCTGTCGCGCCTATTCCATGTTCAATTTCCTTTTCTCCTACACTGAATTTGTTATAACTGATTCATGCACCAAGGTATTTGAAGTGTTTAGTATCCAGTAATTTCATACTCTGTATTGTTATGGTGATTTCAGAGTAGGTGTCATCGCTGCTTTAATTCCAATGCCAGATCATAGCTTCTTTTTTGGAAAGGTTTATCTTGAGTCTTATTTCTTGGAATACTTGGTAGAGGGTGTTGATATGACACACCTGCCGCGCCTATTCCATGTTCAATTTCCTTTTCTCCTATGTCAGATCATAGCTTCTGTTTTGGAAAGGTTTATCTTGAGTCTTATTTCTTGGAATACTTGGTAGAGGGTGTTGATATGACACAGCTGCCGCGCCTATTCCATGTTCAATTTCCTTTTCTCCTATGCCAGATCATAGCTTCTGTTTTGGAAAGGTTTATCTTGAGTCTTATTTCATGGAATACTTGGTAGAGGGTGTTGATATGACACAGCTGCCGCGCCTATTCCATGTTCAATTTCCTTTTCTCCTACACTGAATTTGTTATAACTGATCCATGCACCAAGGTATTTGAAGTGTTTAGTATCCAGTAATTTCATACTCTGTATTTTTATGGTAATTTCAGAGTAGGTGTCATCGCTGCTTTAATTCCAATGCCAGATCATAGCTTCTGTTTTGGAAAGGTTTATCTTGTGTCTTATTTCTTGGAATACTTGTTAGAGGGTGTTGATGTGACACAGCTGCCGCGCCTATTCCATGTTCAATTTCCTTTTCTCATATGCCAGATCATAGCTTCATGTTTTGTAACGGTTTATCTTGAGTCTTATTTCTTGGAATACTTGGTAGAGGGTGTTGATATGACACAGCTGCGGCGCCTGTTCCATGTTCAATTTCCTTTTCTCCTACACTGAATTTGTTATAACTGATCCATGCACCAAGGTATTTGAAGTGTTTAGTATCCAGTAATTTCATACTCTGTATTGTTATGGTTATTTCAGAGTAGGTGTCGTCGCTGCTTTAATTCCAATGCCAGATCATAGCTTCTGTTTTGGAAAGGTTTAACTTGAGTCTTATTTCTTGGAATACTTGATAGAGGGTGTTGATATGACACAGCTGCCGCGCCTATTCCATGTTCAATTTCCTTTTCTCCTATGCCAGATCATAGCTTCTGTTTTGGAAAGGTTTATCTTGAGTCTTATTTCTTGGAATACTTGGTAGAGGGTGTTGATATGACACAGCTGCCGCGCCTATTCCATGTTCAATTTCCTTTTCTCCTACACTGAATTTGTTATAACTGATCCATGCACCAAGGTATTTGAAGTGTTTAGTATCCAGTAATTTCATACTCTGTATTGTTATGGTGATTTCAGAGTAGGTGTCATCGCTGCTTTAATTCCAATGCCAGATCATAGCTTCTGTTTTGGAAAGGTTTATTTTGAGTCTTATTTCTTGGAATACTTGGTAGAGGGTGTTGATATGACAGAGCTGTCGCGCATATTCCATGTTCAATTTCCTTTTCTCCTACACTGAATTTGTTATAACTGATCCATGCACCAAGGTATTTGAAGTGTTTAGTATCCAGTAATTTCATACTCTGTATTGTTATGGTGATTTCAGAGTAGGTGTCATCGCTGCTTTAATTCCAATGCCAGATCATAGCTTCTGTTTTGGAAAGGTTTATCTTGAGTCTTATTTCTTGGAATACTTGGTAGAGGGTGTTGATATGACACACCTGCCGCGCCTATTCCATGTTCAATTTCCTTTTCTCCTATATCAGATCATAGCTTCTGTTTTGGAAAGGTTTATCTTGAGTCTTATTTCTTGGAATACTTGGTAGAGGGTGTTGATATGACACAGCTGCCGCGCCTAGTCCATGTTCAATTTCCTTTTCTCCTATGCCAGATCATAGCTTCTGTTTTGGAAAGGTTTATCTTGAGTCTTATTTCTTGGAATACTTCGTAGAGGGTGTTGATATGACATAGATGCCGCGCCTATTCCATGTTCAATTTCCTTTTCTCCTATGTCCGATCATAGCTTCTGTTTTGGAAAGGTTTATCTTGAGTCTTATTTCTTGGAATACTTGGTAGAGGGTGTTGATATGACAGAGCTGTCGCGCCTATTCCATGTTCAATTTCCTTTTCTCCTACACTGAATTTGTTATAACTGATCCATGCACCAAGGTATTTGAAGTGTTTAGTATCCAGTAATTTCATACTCTGTATTGTTATGGTTATTTCAGAGTAGGTGTCATCGCTGCTTTAATTCCAATGCCAGATCATAGCTTCTGTTTTGGAAAGGTTTATCTTGAGTCTTATTTCTTGGAATACTTGGTAGAGGGTGTTGATATGACAGAGCTGTCGCGCCTATTCCATGTTCAATTTCCTTTTCTCCTACACTGAATTTGTTATAACTGATCCGTGCACCAAGGTATTTGAAGTGTTTAGTATCCAGTAATTTCATACTCTGTATTGTTATGGTGATTTCAGAGTAGGTGTCATCGCTGCTTTAATTCCAATGCCAGATCATAGCTTCTTTTTTGGAAAGGTTTATCTTGAGTCTTATTTCTTGGAATACTTGGTAGAGGGTGTTGATATGACACACCTGCCGCGCCTATTCCATGTTCAATTTCCTTTTCTCCTATGTCAGATCATAGCTTCTGTTTTGGAAAGGTTTATCTTGAGTCTTATTTCTTGGAATACTTGGTAGAGGGTGTTGATATGACACAGCTGCCGCGCATAGTCCATGTTCAATTTCCTTTTCTCCTATGCCAGATCGTAGCTTCTGTTTTGGAAAGGTTTATCTTGAGTCTTATTTCTTGGAATACTTGGTAGAGGGTGTTGATATGACACAGCTGCCGCGCCTATTCCATGTTCAATTTCCTTTTCTCCTATGCCAGATCATAGCTTCTGTTTTGGAAAGGTTTATCTTGAGTCTTATTTCTTGGAATACTTCGTAGAGGGTGTTGATATGACACAGATGCCGCGCCTATTCCATGTTCAATTTCCTTTTCTCATATGTCAGATCATAGCTTCTGTTTTGGAAAGGTTTATCTTGAGTCTTATTTCTTGGAATACTTGGTAGAGGGTGTTGATATGACACAGCTGCCGCGCCTATTCCATGTTCAATTTCCTTTTCTCCTATGACAGATCATAGATTCTGTTTTGGAAAGGTTTATCTTGAGTCTTATTTCTTGGAATACTTGGTAGAGGGTGTTGATATGACACAGCTGCCGCGCCTATTCCATGTTCAATTTCCTTTTCTCCTACACTGAATTTGTTATAACTGATCCATGCACCAAGGTATTTGAAGTGTTTAGTATCCAGTAATTTCATACTCTGTATTGTTATGGTAATTTCAGAGTAGGTGTCATCGCTGCTTTAATTCCAATGCCAGATCATAGCTTCTGTTTTGGAAAGGTTTTATCTTGAGTCTTATTTCTTGGAATACTTGGTAGAGGGTGTTGATATGACACAGCTGCCGCGCCTATTCCATGTTCAATTTCCTTTTCTCCTACACTGAATTTGTTATAACTGATCCGTGCACCAAGGTATTTGAAGTGTTTAGTATCCAGTAATTTCATACTCTGTATTGTTATGGTGATTTCAGAGTAGGTGTCATCGCTGCTTTAATTCCAATGCCAGATCATAGCTTCTGTTTTGGAAAGGTTTATCTTGAGTCTTATTTCTTGGAATACTTGGTAGAGGGTGTTGATATGACAGAGCTGTCGCGCCTATTCCATGTTCAATTTCCTTTTCTCCTACACTGAATTTGTTATAACTGATTCATGCACCAAGGTATTTGAAGTGTTTAGTATCCAGTAATTTCATACTCTGTATTGTTATGGTGATTTCAGAGTAGGTGTCATCGCTGCTTTAATTCCAATGCCAGATCATAGCTTCTTTTTTGGAAAGGTTTATCTTGAGTCTTATTTCTTGGAATACTTGGTAGAGGGTGTTGATATGACACACCTGCCGCGCCTATTCCATGTTCAATTTCCTTTTCTCCTATGTCAGATCATAGCTTCTGTTTTGGAAAGGTTTATCTTGAGTCTTATTTCTTGGAATACTTGGTAGAGGGTGTTGATATGACACAGCTGCCGCGCATAGTCCATGTTCAATTTCCTTTTCTCCTATGCCAGATCGTAGCTTCTGTTTTGGAAAGGTTTATCTTGAGTCTTATTTCTTGGAATACTTGGTAGAGGGTGTTGATATGACACAGCTGCCGCGCCTATTCCATGTTCAATTTCCTTTTCTCCTATGCCAGATCATAGCTTCTGTTTTGGAAAGGTTTATCTTGAGTCTTATTTCTTGGAATACTTCGTAGAGGGTGTTGATATGACACAGATGCCGCGCCTATTCCATGTTCAATTTCCTTTTCTCATATGTCAGATCATAGCTTCTGTTTTGGAAAGGTTTATCTTGAGTCTTATTTCTTGGAATACTTGGTAGAGGGTGTTGATATGACACAGCTGCCGCGCCTATTCCATGTTCAATTTCCTTTTCTCCTATGACAGATCATAGATTCTGTTTTGGAAAGGTTTATCTTGAGTCTTATTTCTTGGAATACTTGGTAGAGGGTGTTGATATGACACAGCTGCCGCGCCTATTCCATGTTCAATTTCCTTTTCTCCTACACTGAATTTGTTATAACTGATCCATGCACCAAGGTATTTGAAGTGTTTAGTATCCAGTAATTTCATACTCTGTATTGTTATGGTAATTTCAGAGTAGGTGTCATCGCTGCTTTAATTCCAATGCCAGATCATAGCTTCTGTTTTGGAAAGGTTTTATCTTGAGTCTTATTTCTTGGAATACTTGGTAGAGGGTGTTGATATGACACAGCTGCCGCGCCTATTCCATGTTCAATTTCCTTTTCTCCTATGCCAGATCATAGTTTCTGTTTTGGAAAGGTTTATCTTGAGTCTTATTTCTTGGAATACTTGGTAGAGGGTGTTGATATGACACAGCTGCCACGCCTATTCCATGTTCAATTTCCTTTTCTCCTATGCCAGATCATAGCTTCTGTTTTGGAAAGGTTTATCTTGAGTTTTATTTCTTGGAATACTTGGTAGAGGGTGTTGATATGACACAGCTGCCGCCCCTATTCCATGTTCAATTTCCTTTTCTCCTACACTGAATTTGTTATAACTGATTCATGCACCAAGGTATTTGAAGTGTTTAGTATCCAGTAATTTCATACTCTGTATTGTTATGGTGATTTCAGAGTAGGTGTCATCGCTGCTTTAATTCCAATGCCAGATCATAGCTTCTTTTTTGGAAAGGTTTATCTTGAGTCTTATTTCTTGGAATACTTGGTAGAGGGTGTTGATATGACACACCTGCCGCGCCTATTCTATGTTCAATTTCCTTTTCTCCTATGTCAGATCATAGCTTCTGTTTTGGAAAGGTTTATCTTGAGTCTTATTTCTTGGAATACTTGGTAGAGGGTGTTGATATGACACAGCTGCCGCGCCTATTCCATGTTCAATTTCCTTTTCTCCTATGCCAGATCATAGCTTCTGTTTTGGAAAGGTTTATCTTGAGTCTTATTTCATGGAATACTTGGTAGAGGGTGTTGATATGACACAGCTGCCGCGCCTATTCCATGTTCAATTTCCTTTTCTCCTACACTGAATTTGTTATAACTGATCCATGCACCAAGGTATTTGAAGTGTTTAGTATCCAGTAATTTCATACTCTGTATTTTTATGGTAATTTCAGAGTAGGTGTCATCGCTGCTTTAATTCCAATGCCAGATCATAGCTTCTGTTTTGGAAAGGTTTATCTTGTGTCTTATTTCTTGGAATACTTGTTAGAGGGTGTTGATGTGACACAGCTGCCGCGCCTATTCCATGTTCAATTTCCTTTTCTCATATGCCAGATCATAGCTTCATGTTTTGTAACGGTTTATCTTGAGTCTTATTTCTTGGAATACTTGGTAGAGGGTGTTGATATGACACAGCTGCGGCGCCTGTTCCATGTTCAATTTCCTTTTCTCCTACACTGAATTTGTTATAACTGATCCATGCACCAAGGTATTTGAAGTGTTTAGTATCCAGTAATTTCATACTCTGTATTGTTATGGTTATTTCAGAGTAGGTGTCGTCGCTGCTTTAATTCCAATGCCAGATCATAGCTTCTGTTTTGGAAAGGTTTAACTTGAGTCTTATTTCTTGGAATACTTGATAGAGGGTGTTGATATGACACAGCTGCCGCGCCTATTCCATGTTCAATTTCCTTTTCTCCTATGCCAGATCATAGCTTCTGTTTTGGAAAGGTTTATCTTGAGTCTTATTTCTTGGAATACTTGGTAGAGGGTGTTGATATGACACAGCTGCCGCGCCTATTCCATGTTCAATTTCCTTTTCTCCTACACTGAATTTGTTATAACTGATCCATGCACCAAGGTATTTGAAGTGTTTAGTATCCAGTAATTTCATACTCTGTATTGTTATGGTGATTTCAGAGTAGGTGTCATCGCTGCTTTAATTCCAATGCCAGATCATAGCTTCTGTTTTGGAAAGGTTTATCTTGAGTCTTATTTCTTGGAATACTTGGTAGAGGGTGTTGATATGACAGAGCTGTCGCGCATATTCCATGTTCAATTTCCTTTTCTCCTACACTGAATTTGTTATAACTGATCCATGCACCAAGGTATTTGAAGTGTTTAGTATCCAGTAATTTCATACTCTGTATTGTTATGGTGATTTCAGAGTAGGTGTCATCGCTGCTTTAATTCCAATGCCAGATCATAGCTTCTGTTTTGGAAAGGTTTATCTTGAGTCTTATTTCTTGGAATACTTGGTAGAGGGTGTTGATATGACACACCTGCCGCGCCTATTCCATGTTCAATTTCCTTTTCTCCTATATCAGATCATAGCTTCTGTTTTGGAAAGGTTTATTTTGAGTCTTATTTCTTGGAATACTTGGTAGAGGGTGTTGATATGACACAGCTGCCGCGCCTAGTCCATGTTCAATTTCCTTTTCTCCTATGCCAGATCATAGCTTCTGTTTTGGAAAGGTTTATCTTGAGTCTTATTTCTTGGAATACTTCGTAGAGGGTGTTGATATGACACAGATGCCGCGCCTATTCCATGTTCAATTTCCTTTTCTCCTATGTCCGATCATAGCTTCTGTTTTGGAAAGGTTTATCTTGAGTCTTATTTCTTGGAATACTTGGTAGAGGGTGTTGATATGACACAGCTGCCGCGCCTATTCCATGTTCAATTTCCTTTTCTCCTATGACAGATCATAGATTCTGTTTTGGAAAGGTTTATCTTGAGTCTTATTTCTTGGAATACTTGGTAGAGGGTGTTGATATGACACAGCTGCCGCGCCTATTCCATGTTCAATTTCCTTTTCTCCTACACTGAATTTGTTATAACTGATCCATGCACCAAGGTATTTGAAGTGTTTAGTATCCAGTAATTTCATACTCTGTATTGTTATGGTGATTTCAGAGTAGGTGTCATCGCTGCTTTAATTCCAATGCCAGATCATAGCTTCTGTTTTGGAAAGGTTTATCTTGAGTCTTATTTCTTGGAATACTTGGTAGAGGGTGTTGATATGACAGAGCTGTCGCGCCTATTCCATGTTCAATTTCCTTTTCTCCTACACTGAATTTGTTATAACTGATCCGTGCACCAAGGTATTTGAAGTGTTTAGTATCCAGTAATTTCATACTCTGTATTGTTATGGTGATTTCAGAGTAGGTGTCATCGCTGCTTTAATTCCAATGCCAGATCATAGCTTCTGTTTTGGAAAGGTTTATCTTGAGTCTTATTTCTTGGAATACTTGGTAGAGGGTGTTGATATGACAGAGCTGTCGCGCCTATTCCATGTTCAATTTCCTTTTCTCCTACACTGAATTTGTTATAACTGATTCATGCACCAAGGTATTTGAAGTGTTTAGTATCCAGTAATTTCATACTCTGTATTGTTATGGTAATTTCAGAGTAGGTGTCATCGCTGCTTTAATTCCAATGCCAGATCATAGCTTCTGTTTTGGAAAGGTTTATCTTGAGTCTTATTTCTTGGAATACTTGGTAGAGGGTGTTGATATGACACAGCTGCCGCGCCTATTCCATGTTCAATTTCCTTTTCTCCTATGCCAGATCATAGCTTCTGTTTTGGAAAGGTTTATCTTGAGTCTTATTTCTTGGAATACTTGGTAGAGGGTGTTGATATGACACAGCTGCCACGCCTATTCCATGTTCAATTTCCTTTTCTCCTATGCCAGATCATAGCTTCTGTTTTGGAAAGGTTTATCTTGAGTTTTATTTCTTGGAATACTTGGTAGAGGGTGTTGATATGACACAGCTGCCGCGCCTATTCCATGTTCAATTTCCTTTTCTCCTATGCCAGATCATAGCTTCTGTTTTGGAAAGGTTTATCTTGAGTCTTATTTCTTGGAATACTTCGTAGAGGGTGTTGATATGACACAGATGCCGCGCCTATTCCATGTTCAATTTCCTTTTCTCATATGTCAGATCATAGCTTCTGTTTTGGAAAGGTTTATCTTGAGTCTTATTTCTTGGAATACTTGGTAGAGGGTGTTGATATGACACAGCTGCCGCGCCTATTCCATGTTCAATTTCCTTTTCTCCTATGACAGATCATAGATTCTGTTTTGGAAAGGTTTATCTTGAGTCTTATTTCTTGGAATACTTGGTAGAGGGTGTTGATATGACACAGCTGCCGCGCCTATTCCATGTTCAATTTTCTTTTTCTCCTACACTGAATTTGTTATAACTGATCCATGCACCAAGGTATTTGAAGTGTTTAGTATCCAGTAATTTCATACTCTGTATTGTTATGGTGATTTCAGAGTAGGTGTCATCGCTGCTTTAATTCCAAATCCAGATCATAGCTTCTGTTTTGGAAAGGTTTATCTTGAGTCTTATTTCTTGGAATACTTGGTAGAGGGTGTTGATATGACAGAGCTGTCGCGCCTATTCCATGTTCAATTTCCTTTTCTCCTACACTGAATTTGTTATAACTGATCCATGCACCAAGGTATTTGAAGTGTTTAGTATCCAGTAATTTCATACTCTGTATTGTTATGGTGATTTCAGAGTAGGTGTCATCGCTGCTTTAATTCCAATGCCAGATCATAGCTTCTGTTTTGGAAAGGTTTATCTTGAGTCTTATTTCTTGGAATACTTGGTAGAGGGTGTTGATATGACAGAGCTGTCGCGCCTATTCCATGTTCAATTTCCTTTTCTCCTACACTGAATTTGTTATAACTGATCCATGCACCAAGGTATTTGAAGTGTTTAGTATCCAGTAATTTCATACTCTGTATTGTTATGGTGATTTCAGAGTAGGTGTCATCGCTGCTTTAATTCCAATGCCAGATCATAGCTTCTGTTTTGGAAAGGTTTATCTTGAGTCTTATTTCTTGGAATACTTGGTAGAGGGTGTTGATATGACACAGCTGCCGCGCCTAGTCCATGTTCAATTTCCTTTTCTCCTATGCCAGATCGTAGCTTCTGTTTTGGAAAGGTTTATCTTGAGTCTTATTTCTTGGAATACTTGGTAGAGGGTGTTGATATGACAGAGCTGTCGCGCCTATTCCATGTTCAATTTCCTTTTCTCCTACACTGAATTTGTTATAACTGATCCATGCACCAAGGTATTTGAAGTGTTTAGTATCCACTAATTTCATACTCTGTATTGTTATGGTGATTTCAGAGTAGGTGTCATCGCTGCTTTAATTCCAATGCCAGATCATAGCTTCTGTTTTGGAAAGGTTTATCTTGAGTCTTATTTCTTGGAATACTTGGTAGAGGGTGTTGATATGACACACCTGCCGCGCCTATTCCATGTTCAATTTCCTTTTCTCCTATGTCAGATCATAGCTTCTGTTTTGGAAAGGTTTATCTTGAGTCTTATTTCTTGGAATACTTGGTAGAGGGTGTTGATATGACACAGCTGCCGCGCCTAGTCCATGTTCAATTTCCTTTTCTCCTATGCCAGATCGTAGCTTCTGTTTTGGAAAGGTTTATCTTGAGTCTTATTTCTTGGAATACTTGGTAGAGGGTGTTGATATGACAGAGCTGTCGCGCCTATTCCATGTTCAATTTCCTTTTCTCCTACACTGAATTTGTTATAACTGATCCATGCACCAAGGTATTTGAAGTGTTTAGTATCCACTAATTTCATACTCTGTATTGTTATGGTGATTTCAGAGTAGGTGTCATCGCTGCTTTAATTCCAATGCCAGATCATAGCTTCTGTTTTGGAAAGGTTTATCTTGAGTCTTATTTCTTGGAATACTTGGTAGAGGGTGTTGATATGACACACCTGCCGCCCCTATTCCATGTTCAATTCCCTTTTGTCCTATGTCAGATCATAGCTTCTGTTTTGGAAAGATTTATCTTGAGTCTTATTTCTTGGAATACTTGGTAGAGGGTGTTGATATGACACAGCTGCCGCGCCTAGTCCATGTTCAATTTCCTTTTCTCCTATGCCAGATCGTAGCTTCTGTTTTGGAAAGGTTTATCTTGAGTCTTATTTCTTGGAATACTTGGTAGAGGGTGTTGATATGACAGAGCTGTCGCGCCTATTCCATGTTCAATTTCTTTTTCTCCTACACTGAATTTGTTATAACTGATCCATGCACCAAGGTATTTGAAGTGTTTAGTATCCAGTAATTTCATACTCTGTATTGTTATGGTGATTTCAGAGTAGGTGTCATCGCTGCTTTAATTCCAATGCCAGATCATAGCTTCTGTTTTGGAAAGGTTTATCTTGTGTCTTATTTCTTGGAATACTTGTTAGAGGGTGTTGATATGACACAGCTGCCGCGCCTATTCCATGTTCAATTTCCTTTTCTCATATGCCAGATCATAGCCTCATGTTTTGTAACGGTTTATCTTGAGTCTTATTTCCTGGAATACTTGGTAGAGGGTGTTGATATGACACAGCTGCCGCGCCTATTCCATGTTCAATTTCCTTTTCTCCTACACTGAATTTGTTATAACTGATCCATGCACCAAGGTATTTGAAGTGTTTAGTATCCAGTAATTTCATACTCTGTATTGTTATGGTGATTTCAGAGTAGGTGTCATCGCTGCTTTAATTCCAATGCCAGATCATAGCTTCTGTTTTGGAAAGGTTTATCTTGAGTCTTATTTCTTGGAATACTTGGTAGAGGGTGTTGATATGACAGAGCTGTCGCGCCTATTCCATGTTCAATTTCCTTTTCTCCTACACTGAATTTGTTATAACTGATCCATGCACCAAGGTATTTGAAGTGTTTAGTATCCAGTAATTTCATACTCTGTATTGTTATGGTGATTTCAGAGTAGGTGTCATCGCTGCTTTAATTCCAATGCCAGATCATAGCTTCTGTTTTGGAAAGGTTTATCTTGAGTCTTATTTCTTGGAATACTTGGTAGAGGGTGTTGATATGACAGAGCTGTCGCGCATATTCCATGTTCAATTTCCTTTTCTCCTACACTGAATTTTTTATAACTGATCCATGCACCAAGGTATTTGAAGTGTTTAGTATCCAGTAATTTCATACTCTGTATTGTTATGGTGATTTCAGAGTAGGTGTCATCGCTGCTTTAATTCCAATGCCAGATCATAGCTTCTGTTTTGAAAGGTTTATCTTGAGTCTTATTTCTTGGAATACTTGGTAGAGGGTGTTGATATGACACACCTGCCGCGCCTATTCCATGTTCAATTTCCTTTTCTCCTATGTCAGATCATAGCTTCTGTTTTGGAAAGGTTTATCTTGAGTCTTATTTCTTGGAATACGTGGTAGAGGGTGTTGATATGACACAGCTGCCGCGCCTAGTCCATGTTCAATTTCCTTTTCTCCTATGCCAGATCATAGCTTCTGTTTTGGAAAGGTTTATCTTGAGTCTTATTTCTTGGAATACTTCGTAGAGGGTGTTGATATGACACAGATGCCGCGCCAATTCCATGTTCAATTTCCTTTTCTCCTATGTCAGATCATAGCTTCTGTTTTGGAAAGGTTTATCTTGAGTCTTATTTCTTGGAATACTTGGTAGAGGGTGTTGATATGACACAGCTGCCGCGCCTATTCCATGTTCAATTTCCTTTTCTCCTATGACAGATCATAGATTCTGTTTTGGAAAGGTTTATCTTGAGTCTTATTTCTTGGAATACTTGGTAGAGGGTGTTGATATGACAGAGCTGTCGCGCCTATTCCATGTTCAATTTCCTTTTCTCCTACACTGAATTTGTTATAACTGATCCATGCACCAAGGTATTTGAAGTGTTTAGTATCCAGTAATTTCATACTCTGTATTGTTATGGTGATTTCAGAGTAGGTGTCATCGCTGCTTTAATTCCAATGCCAGATCATAGCTTCTGTTTTGGAAAGGTTTATCTTGAGTCTTATTTCTTGGAATACTTGGTAGAGGGTGTTGATATGACAGAGCTGTCGCGCCTATTCCATGTTCAATTTCCTTTTCTCCTACACTGAATTTGTTATAACTGATCCGTGCACCAAGGTATTTGAAGTCTTTAGTATCCAGTAATTTCATACTCTGTATTGTTATGGTGATTTCAGAGTAGGTGTCATCGCTGCTTTAATTCCAATGCCAGATCATAGCTTCTGTTTTGGAAAGGTTTATCTTGAGTCTTATTTCTTGGAATACTTGGTAGAGGGTGTTGATATGACAGAGCTGTCGCGCCTATTCCATGTTCAATTTCCTTTTCTCCTACACTGAATTTGTTATAACTGATCCGTGCACCAAGGTATTTGAAGTCTTTAGTATCCAGTAATTTCATACTCTGTATTGTTATGGTGATTTCAGAGTAGGTGTCATCGCTGCTTTAATTCCAATGCCAGATCATAGCTTCTGTTTTGGAAAGGTTTATCTTGAGTCTTATTTCTTGGAATACTTGGTAGAGGGTGTTGATATGACACAGCTGCCGCGCCTAGTCCATGTTCAATTTCCTTTTCTCCTATGCCAGATCGTAGCTTCTGTTTTGGAAAGGTTTATCTTGAGTCTTATTTCTTGGAATACTTGGTAGAGGGTGTTGATATGACAGAGCTGTCGCGCCTATTCCATGTTCAATTTCTTTTTCTCCTACACTGAATTTGTTATAACTGATCCATGCACCAAGGTATTTGAAGTGTTTAGTATCCAGTAATTTCATACTCTGTATTGTTATGGTGATTTCAGAGTAGGTGTCATCGCTGCTTTAATTCCAATGCCAGATCATAGCTTCTGTTTTGGAAAGGTTTATCTTGTGTCTTATTTCTTGGAATACTTGTTAGAGGGTGTTGATATGACACAGCTGCCGCGCCTATTCCATGTTCAATTTCCTTTTCTCATATGCCAGATCATAGCCTCATGTTTTGTAACGGTTTATCTTGAGTCTTATTTCCTGGAATACTTGGTAGAGGGTGTTGATATGACACAGCTGCCGCGCCTATTCCATGTTCAATTTCCTTTTCTCCTACACTGAATTTGTTATAACTGATCCATGCACCAAGGTATTTGAAGTGTTTAGTATCCAGTAATTTCATACTCTGTATTGTTATGGTGATTTCAGAGTAGGTGTCATCGCTGCTTTAATTCCAATGCCAGATCATAGCTTCTGTTTTGGAAAGGTTTATCTTGAGTCTTATTTCTTGGAATACTTGGTAGAGGGTGTTGATATGACAGAGCTGTCGCGCCTATTCCATGTTCAATTTCCTTTTCTCCTACACTGAATTTGTTATAACTGATCCATGCACCAAGGTATTTGAAGTGTTTAGTATCCAGTAATTTCATACTCTGTATTGTTATGGTGATTTCAGAGTAGGTGTCATCGCTGCTTTAATTCCAATGCCAGATCATAGCTTCTGTTTTGGAAAGGTTTATCTTGAGTCTTATTTCTTGGAATACTTGGTAGAGGGTGTTGATATGACAGAGCTGTCGCGCATATTCCATGTTCAATTTCCTTTTCTCCTACACTGAATTTTTTATAACTGATCCATGCACCAAGGTATTTGAAGTGTTTAGTATCCAGTAATTTCATACTCTGTATTGTTATGGTGATTTCAGAGTAGGTGTCATCGCTGCTTTAATTCCAATGCCAGATCATAGCTTCTGTTTTGAAAGGTTTATCTTGAGTCTTATTTCTTGGAATACTTGGTAGAGGGTGTTGATATGACACACCTGCCGCGCCTATTCCATGTTCAATTTCCTTTTCTCCTATGTCAGATCATAGCTTCTGTTTTGGAAAGGTTTATCTTGAGTCTTATTTCTTGGAATACGTGGTAGAGGGTGTTGATATGACACAGCTGCCGCGCCTAGTCCATGTTCAATTTCCTTTTCTCCTATGCCAGATCATAGCTTCTGTTTTGGAAAGGTTTATCTTGAGTCTTATTTCTTGGAATACTTCGTAGAGGGTGTTGATATGACACAGATGCCGCGCCAATTCCATGTTCAATTTCCTTTTCTCCTATGTCAGATCATAGCTTCTGTTTTGGAAAGGTTTATCTTGAGTCTTATTTCTTGGAATACTTGGTAGAGGGTGTTGATATGACACAGCTGCCGCGCCTATTCCATGTTCAATTTCCTTTTCTCCTATGACAGATCATAGATTCTGTTTTGGAAAGGTTTATCTTGAGTCTTATTTCTTGGAATACTTGGTAGAGGGTGTTGATATGACAGAGCTGTCGCGCCTATTCCATGTTCAATTTCCTTTTCTCCTACACTGAATTTGTTATAACTGATCCATGCACCAAGGTATTTGAAGTGTTTAGTATCCAGTAATTTCATACTCTGTATTGTTATGGTGATTTCAGAGTAGGTGTCATCGCTGCTTTAATTCCAATGCCAGATCATAGCTTCTGTTTTGGAAAGGTTTATCTTGAGTCTTATTTCTTGGAATACTTGGTAGAGGGTGTTGATATGACAGAGCTGTCGCGCCTATTCCATGTTCAATTTCCTTTTCTCCTACACTGAATTTGTTATAACTGATCCGTGCACCAAGGTATTTGAAGTCTTTAGTATCCAGTAATTTCATACTCTGTATTGTTATGGTGATTTCAGAGTAGGTGTCATCGCTGCTTTAATTCCAATGCCAGATCATAGCTTCTGTTTTGGAAAGGTTTATCTTGAGTCTTATTTCTTGGAATACTTGGTAGAGGGTGTTGATATGACAGAGCTGTCGCGCCTATTCCATGTTCAATTTCCTTTTCTCCTACACTGAATTTGTTATAACTGATCCGTGCACCAAGGTATTTGAAGTCTTTAGTATCCAGTAATTTCATACTCTGTATTGTTATGGTGATTTCAGAGTAGGTGTCATCGCTGCTTTAATTCCAATGCCAGATCATAGCTTCTGTTTTGGAAAGGTTTATCTTGAGTCTTATTTCTTGGAATACTTGGTAGAGGGTGTTGATATGACAGAGCTGTCGCGCCTATTCCATGTTCAATTTCCTTTTCTCCTACACTGAATTTGTTATAACTGATCCGTGCACCAAGGTATTTGAAGTCTTTAGTATCCAGTAATTTCATACTCTGTATTGTTATGGTGATTTCAGAGTAGGTGTCATCGCTGCTTTAATTCCAATGCCAGATCATAGCTTCTGTTTTGGAAAGGTTTATCTTGAGTCTTATTTCTTGGAATACTTGGTAGAGGGTGTTGATATGACAGAGCTGTCGCGCCTATTCCATGTTCAATTTCCTTTTCTCCTACACTGAATTTGTTATAACTGATTCATGCACCAAGGTATTTGAAGTGTTTAGTATCCAGTAATTTCATACTCTGTATTGTTATGGTGATTTCAGAGTAGGTGTCATCGCTGCTTTAATTCCAATGCCAGATCATAGCTTCTTTTTTGGAAAGGTTTATCTTGAGTCTTATTTCTTGGAATACTTGGTAGAGGGTGTTGATATGACACACCTGCCGCGCCTATTCCATGTTCAATTTCCTTTTCTCCTATGTCAGATCATAGCTTCTGTTTTGGAAAGGTTTATCTTGAGTCTTATTTCTTGGAATACTTGGTAGAGGGTGTTGATATGACACAGCTGCCGCGCCTAGTCCATGTTCAATTTCCTTTTCTCCTATGCCAGATCGTAGCTTCTGTTTTGGAAAGGGTTTATCTTGAGTCTTATTTCTTGGAATACTTGGTAGAGGGTGTTGATATGACAGAGCTGTCGCGCCTATTCCATGTTCAATTACTTTTTCTCCTACACTGAATTTGTTATAACTGATCCATGCACCAAGGTATTTGAAGTGTTTAGTATCCAGTAATTTCATACTCTGTATTGTTATGGTGATTTCAGAGTAGGTGTCATCGCTGCTTTAATTCCAATGCCAGATCATAGCTTCTGTTTTGGAAAGTTTTATCTTGAGTCTTATTTCTTGGAATACTTGGTAGAGGGTGTTGATATGACAGAGCTGTCGCGCCTATTCCATGTTCAATTTCCTTTTCTCCTACACTGAATTTGTTATAACTGATTCATGCACCAAGGTATTTGAAGTGTTTAGTATCCAGTAATTTCATACTCTGTATTGTTATGGTGATTTCAGAGTAGGTGTCATCGCTGCTTTAATTCCAATGCCAGATCATAGCTTCTTTTTTGGAAAGGTTTATCTTGAGTCTTATTTCTTGGAATACTTGGTAGAGGGTGTTGATATGACAGAGCTGTCGCGCCTATTCCATGTTCAATTTCCTTTTCTCCTACACTGAATTTGTTATAACTGATCCGTGCACCAAGGTATTTGAAGTCTTTAGTATCCAGTAATTTCATACTCTGTATTGTTATGGTGATTTCAGAGTAGGTGTCATCGCTGCTTTAATTCCAATGCCAGATCATAGCTTCTGTTTTGGAAAGGTTTATCTTGAGTCTTATTTCTTGGAATACTTGGTAGAGGGTGTTGATATGACAGAGCTGTCGCGCCTATTCCATGTTCAATTTCCTTTTCTCCTACACTGAATTTGTTATAACTGATCCGTGCACCAAGGTATTTGAAGTCTTTAGTATCCAGTAATTTCATACTCTGTATTGTTATGGTGATTTCAGAGTAGGTGTCATCGCTGCTTTAATTCCAATGCCAGATCATAGCTTCTGTTTTGGAAAGGTTTATCTTGAGTCTTATTTCTTGGAATACTTGGTAGAGGGTGTTGATATGACAGAGCTGTCGCGCCTATTCCATGTTCAATTTCCTTTTCTCCTACACTGAATTTGTTATAACTGATTCATGCACCAAGGTATTTGAAGTGTTTAGTATCCAGTAATTTCATACTCTGTATTGTTATGGTGATTTCAGAGTAGGTGTCATCGCTGCTTTAATTCCAATGCCAGATCATAGCTTCTTTTTTGGAAAGGTTTATCTTGATTCTTATTTCTTGGAATACTTGGTAGAGGGTGTTGATATGACACACCTGCCGCGCCTATTCCATGTTCAATTTCCTTTTCTCCTATGTCAGATCATAGCTTCTGTTTTGGAAAGGTTTATCTTGAGTCTTATTTCTTGGAATACTTGGTAGAGGGTGTTGATATGACACAGCTGCCGCGCCTAGTCCATGTTCAATTTCCTTTTCTCCTATGCCAGATCGTAGCTTCTGTTTTGGAAAGGGTTTATCTTGAGTCTTATTTCTTGGAATACTTGGTAGAGGGTGTTGATATGACAGAGCTGTCGCGCCTATTCCATGTTCAATTACTTTTTCTCCTACACTGAATTTGTTATAACTGATCCATGCACCAAGGTATTTGAAGTGTTTAGTATCCAGTAATTTCATACTCTGTATTGTTATGGTGATTTCAGAGTAGGTGTCATCGCTGCTTTAATTCCAATGCCAGATCATAGCTTCTGTTTTGGAAAGTTTTATCTTGAGTCTTATTTCTTGGAATACTTGGTAGAGGGTGTTGATATGACAGAGCTGTCGCGCCTATTCCATGTTCAATTTCCTTTTCTCCTACACTGAATTTGTTATAACTGATTCATGCACCAAGGTATTTGAAGTGTTTAGTATCCAGTAATTTCATACTCTGTATTGTTATGGTGATTTCAGAGTAGGTGTCATCGCTGCTTTAATTCCAATGCCAGATCATAGCTTCTTTTTTGGAAAGGTTTATCTTGAGTCTTATTTCTTGGAATACTTGGTAGAGGGTGTTGATATGACACAGCTGTCGCGCCTATTCCATGTTCAATTTCCTTTTCTCCTACACTGAATTTGTTATAACTGATTCATGCACCAAGGTATTTGAAGTGTTTAGTATCCAGTAATTTCATACTCTGTATTGTTATGGTGATTTCAGAGTAGGTGTCATCGCTGCTTTAATTCCAATGCCAGATCATAGCTTCTTTTTTGGAAAGGTTTATCTTGAGTCTTATTTCTTGGAATACTTGGTAGAGGGTGTTGATATGACAGAGCTGTCGCGCCTATTCCATGTTCAATTTCCTTTTCTCCTACACTGAATTTGTTATAACTGATCCATGCACCAAGGTATTTGAAGTGTTTAGTATCCAGTAATTTCATACTCTGTATTGTTATGGTGATTTCAGAGTAGGTGTCATCGCTGCTTTAATTCCAATGCCAGATCATAGCTTCTGTTTTGGAAAGGTTTATCTTGAGTCTTATTTCTTGGAATACTTGGTAGAGGGTGTTGATATGACACACCTGCCGCGCCTATTCCATGTTCAATTTCCTTTTCTCCTATGTCAGATCATAGCTTCTGTTTTGGAAAGGTTTATCTTGAGTCTTATTTCTTGGAATACTTGGTAGAGGGTGTTGATATGACACAGCTGCCGCGCCTATTCCATGTTCAATTTCCTTTTCTCCTATGCCAGATCATAGCTTCTGTTTTGGAAAGGTTTATCTTGAGTCTTATTTCATGGAATACTTGGTAGAGGGTGTTGATATGACACAGCTGCCGCGCCTATTCCATGTTCAATTTCCTTTTCTCCTACACTGAATTTGTTATAACTGATCCATGCACCAAGGTATTTGAAGTGTTTAGTATCCAGTAATTTCATACTCTGTATTTTTATGGTAATTTCAGAGTAGGTGTCATCGCTGCTTTAATTCCAATGCCAGATCATAGCTTCTGTTTTGGAAAGGTTTATCTTGTGTCTTATTTCTTGGAATACTTGTTAGAGGGTGTTGATATGACACAGCTGCCGCGCCTATTCCATGTTCAATTTCCTTTTCTCATATGCCAGATCATAGCTTCATGTTTTGTAACGTTTTATCTTGAGTCTTATTTCTTGGAATACTTGGTAGAGGGTGTTGATATGACACAGCTGCGGCGCCTGTTCCATGTTCAATTTTCTTTTCTCCTACACTGAATTTGTTATAACTGATCCATGCACCAAGGTATTTGAAGTGTTTAGTATCCAGTAATTTCATACTCTGTATTGTTATGGTTATTTCAGAGTAGGTGTCGTCGCTGCTTTAATTCCAATGCCAGATCATAGCTTCTGTTTTGGAAAGGTTTATCTTGAGTCTTATTTCTTGGAATACTTGGTAGAGGGTGTTGATATGACACAGCTGCATCGCCTATTCCATGTTCAATTTCCTTTTCTCCTATGCCAGATCATAGCTTCTGTTTTGGAAAGGTTTATCTTGAGTCTTATTTCTTGGAATACTTGGTAGAGGGTGTTGATATGACACAGCTGCCGCGCCTATTCCATGTTCAATTTCCTTTTCTCCTACACTGAATTTGTTATAACTGATCCATGCACCAAGGTATTTGAAGTGTTTAGTATCCAGTAATTTCATACTCTGTATTGTTATGGTGATTTCAGAGTAGGTGTCATCGCTGCTTTAATTCCAATGCCAGATCATAGCTTCTGTTTTGGAAAGGTTTATCTTGAGTCTTATTTCTTGGAATACTTGGTAGAGGGTGTTGATATGACAGAGCTGTCGCGCCTATTCCATGTTCAATTTCCTTTTCTCCTACACTGAATTTGTTATAACTGATCCATGCACCAAGGTATTTGAAGTGTTTAGTATCCAGTAATTTCATACTCTGTATTGTTATGGTGATTTCAGAGTAGGTGTCATCGCTGCTTTAATTCCAATGCCAGATCATAGCTTCTGTTTTGGAAAGGTTTATCTTGAGTCTTATTTCTTGGAATACTTGGTAGAGGGTGTTGATATGACACACCTGCCGCCCCTATTCCATGTTCAATTCCCTTTTGTCCTATGTCAGATCATAGCTTCTGTTTTGGAAAGGTTTATCTTGAGTCTTATTTCTTGGAATACTTGGTAGAGGGTGTTGATATGACACAGCTGCCGCGCCTAGTCCATGTTCAATTTCCTTTTCTCCTATGCCAGATCGTAGCTTCTGTTTTGGAAAGGTTTATCTTGAGTCTTATTTCTTGGAATACTTGGTAGAGGGTGTTGATATGACACAGCTGCCGCGCCTAGTCCATGTTCAATTTCCTTTTCTCCTATGCCAGATCGTAGCTTCTGTTTTGGAAAGGTTTATCTTGAGTCTTATTTCTTGGAATACTTGGTAGAGGGTGTTGATATGACAGAGCTGTCGCGCCTATTCCATGTTCAATTACTTTTTCTCCTACACTGAATTTGTTATAACTGATCCATGCACCAATGTATTTGAAGTGTTTAGTATCCAGTAATTTCATACTCTGTATTGTTATGGTGATTTCAGAGTAGGTGTCATCGCTGCTTTAATTCAAATGCCAGATCATAGCTTCTGTTTTGGAAAGGTTTATCTTGAGTCTTATTTCTTGGAATACTTGGTAGAGGGTGTTGATATGACAGAGCTGTCGCGCCTATTCCATGTTCAATTTCCTTTTCTCCTACACTGAATTTGTTATAACTGATCCATGCACCAAGGTATTTGAAGTGTTTAGTATCCAGTAATTTCATACTCTGTATTGTTATGGTGATTTCAGAGTAGGTGTCATCGCTGCTTTAATTCCAATGCCAGATCATAGCTTCTGTTTTGGAAAGGTTTATCTTGAGTCTTATTTCTTGGAATACTTGGTAGAGGTTGTTGATATGACACACCTGCCGCCCCTATTCCATGTTCAATTCCCTTTTGTCCTATGTCAGATCATAGCTTCTGTTTTGGAAAGGTTTATCTTGAGTCTTATTTCTTGGAATACTTGGTAGAGGGTGTTGATATGACACAGCTGCCGCGCCTAGTCCATGTTCAATTTCCTTTTCTCCTATGCCAGATCGTAGCTTCTGTTTTGGAAAGGTTTATCTTGAGTCTTATTTCTTGGAATACTTGGTAGAGGGTGTTGATATGACAGAGCTGTCGCGCCTATTCCATGTTCAATTTCTTTTTCTCCTAAACTGAATTTGTTATAACTGATCCATGCACCAAGGTATTTGAAGTGTTTAGTATCCAGTAATTTCATACTCTGTATTGTTATGGTGATTTCAGAGTAGGTGTCATCGCTGCTTTAATTCCAATGCCAGATCATAGCTTCTGTTTTGGAAAGGTTTATCTTGAGTCTTATTTCTTGGAATACTTGGTAGAGGGTGTTGATATGACAGAGCTGTCGCGCCTATTCCATGTTCAATTTCCTTTTCTCCTACACTGAATTTGTTATAACTGATCCATGCACCAAGGTATTTGAAGTGTTTAGTATCCAGTAATTTCATACTCTGTATTGTTATGGTGATTTCAGAGTAGGTGTCATCGCTGCTTTAATTCCAATGCCAGATCATAGCTTCTGTTTTGGAAAGGTTTATCTTGAGTCTTATTTCTTGGAATACTTGGTAGAGGGTGTTGATATGACACACCTGCCGCGCCTATTCCATGTTCAATTTCCTTTTCTCCTATGTCAGATCATAGCTTCTGTTTTGGAAAGGTTTATCTTGAGTCTTATTTCTTGGAATACTTGGTAGAGGGTGTTGATATGACACAGCTGCCGCGCCTATTCCATGTTCAATTTCCTTTTCTCCTATGCCAGATCATAGCTTCTGTTTTGGAAAGGTTTATCTTGAGTCTTATTTCATGGAATACTTGGTAGAGGGTGTTGATATGACACAGCTGCCGCGCCTATTCCATGTTCAATTTCCTTTTCTCCTACACTGAATTCTTTATAACTGATCCATGCACCAAGGTATTTGAAGTGTTTAGTATCCAGTAATTTCATACTCTGTATTTTTATGGTAATTTCAGAGTAGGTGTCATCGCTGCTTTAATTCCAATGCCAGATCATAGCTTCTGTTTTGGAAAGGTTTATCTTGTGTCTTATTTCTTGGAATACTTGTTAGAGGGTGTTGATATGACACAGCTGCCGCGCCTATTCCATGTTCAATTTCCTTTTCTCATATGCCAGATCATAGCTTCATGTTTTGTAACGGTTTATCTTGAGTCTTATTTCTTGGAATACTTGGTAGAGGGTGTTGATATGACACAGCTGCGGCGCCTGTTCCATGTTCAATTTTCTTTTCTCCTACACTGAATTTGTTATAACTGATCCATGCACCAAGGTATTTGAAGTGTTTAGTATCCAGTAATTTCATACTCTGTATTGTTATGGTTATTTCAGAGTAGGTGTCGTCGCTGCTTTAATTCCAATGCCAGATCATAGCTTCTGTTTTGGAAAGGTTTATCTTGAGTCTTATTTCTTGGAATACTTGGTAGAGGGTGTTGATATGACACAGCTGCATCGCCTATTCCATGTTCAATTTCCTTTTCTCCTATGCCAGATCATAGCTTCTGTTTTGGAAAGGTTTATCTTGAGTCTTATTTCTTGGAATACTTGGTAGAGGGTGTTGATATGACAGAGCTGTCGCGCCTATTCCATGTTCAATTTCATTTTCTCCTACACTGAATTTGTTATAACTGATCCATGCACCAAGGTATTTGAAGTGTTTAGTATCCAGTAATTTCATACTCTGTATTGTTATGGTGATTTCAGAGTAGGTGTCATCGCTGCTTTAATTCCAATGCCAGATCATAGCTTCTGTTTTGGAAAGGTTTATCTTGAGTCTTATTTCTTGGAATACTTGGTAGAGGGTGTTGATATGACAGAGCTGTCGCGCATATTCCATGTTCAATTTCCTTTTCTCCTACACTGAATTTGTTATAACTGATCCGTGCACCAAGGTATTTGAAGTGTTTAGTATCCAGTAATTTCATACTCTGTATTGTTATGGTGATTTCAGAGTAGGTGTCATCGCTGCTTTAATTCCAATGCCAGATCATAGCTTCTGTTTTGGAAAGGTTTATCTTGAGTCTTATTTCTTGGAATACTTGGTAGAGGGTGTTGATATGACACACCTGCCGCGCCTATTCCATGTTCAATTTCCTTTTCTCCTATGTCAGATCATAGCTTCTGTTTTGGAAAGGTTTATCTTGAGTCTTATTTCTTGGAATACTTGGTAGAGGGTGTTGATATGACACAGCTGCCGCGCCTAGTCCATGTTCAATTTCCTTTTCTCCTATGCCAGATCGTAGCTTCTGTTTTGGAAAGGTTTATCTTGAGTCTTATTTCTTGGAATACTTGGTAGAGGGTGTTGATATGACAGAGCTGTCGCGCCTATTCCATGTTCAATTTCCTTTTCTCCTACACTGAATTTGTTATAACTGATCCGTGCACCAAGGTATTTGAAGTGTTTAGTATCCAGTAATTTCATACTCTGCATTGTTATGGTGATTTCAGAGTAGGTGTCATCGCTGCTTTAATTCCAATGCCAGATCATAGCTTCTGTTTTGGAAAGGTTTATCTTGAGTCTTATTTCTTGGAATACTTGGTAGAGGGTGTTGATATGACAGAGCTGTCGCGCCTATTCCATGTTCAATTTCCTTTTCTCCTACACTGAATTTGTTATAACTGATTCATGCACCAAGGTATTTGAAGTGTTTACTATCCAGTAATTTCATACTCTGTATTGTTATGGTGATTTCAGAGTAGGTGTCATCGCTGCTTTAATTCCAATGCCAGATCATAGCTTCTGTTTTGGAAAGGTTTATCTTGAGTCTTATTTCTTGGAATACTTGGTAGAGGGTGTTGATATGACACAGCTGCCGCGCCTATTCCATGTTCAATTTCCTTTTCTCCTATGTCAGATCATAGCTTCTGTTTTGGAAAGGTTTATCTTGAGTCTTATTTCTTGGAATACTTGGTAGAGGGTGTTGATATGACACAGCTGCGGCGCCTGTTCCATGTTCAATTTCCTTTTCTCCTACACTGAATTTGTTATAACTGATCCATGCACCAAGGTATTTGAAGTGTTTAGTATCCAGTAATTTCATACTCTGTATTGTTATGGTTATTTAAGAGTAGGTGTCGTCGCTGCTTTAATTCCAATGCCAGATCATAGCTTCTGTTTTGGAAAGGTTTATCTTGAGTCTTATTTCTTGGAATACTTGGTAGAGGGTCTTGATATGACGCAGCTGCCGCGCCTATTCCATGTTCAATTTCCTTTTCTCCTACACTGAATTTGTTATAACTGATCCATGCACCAAGGTATTTGAAGTGTTTAGTATCCAGTAATTTCATACTCTGTATTGTTATGGTGATTTCAGAGTAGGTGTCATCGCTGCTTTAATTCCAATGCCAGATCATAGCTTCTGTTTTGGAAAGGTTTATCTTGAGTCTTATTTCTTGGAATACTTGGTAGAGGGTGTTGATATGACAGAGCTGTCGCGCATATTCCATGTTCAATTTCCTTTTCTCCTACACTGAATTTGTTATAACTGATCCATGCACCAAGGTATTTGAAGTGTTTAGTATCCAGTAATTTCATACTCTGTATTGTTATGGTGATTTCAGAGTAGGTGTCATCGCTGCTTTAATTCCAATGCCAGATCATAGCTTCTGTTTTGGAAAGGTTTATCTTGAGTCTTATTTCTTGGAATACTTGGTAGAGGGTGTTGATATGACACACCTGCCGCGCCTATTCCATGTTCAATTTCCTTTTCTCCTATGTCAGATCATAGCTTCTGTTTTGGAAAGGTTTATCTTGAGTCTTATTTCTTGGAATACTTGGTAGAGGGTGTTGATATGACACAGCTGCCGCGCCTAGTCCATGTCCAATTTCCTTTTCTCCTATGCCAGATCGTAGCTTCTGTTTTGGAAAGGTTTATCTTGAGTCTTATTTCTTGGAATACTTGGTAGAGGGTGTTGATATGACAGAGCTGTCGCGCCTATTCCATGTTCAATTTCCTTTTCTCCTACACTGAATTTGTTATAACTGATCCGTGCACCAAGGTATTTGAAGTGTTTAGTATCCAGTAATTTCATACTCTGTATTGTTATGGTGATTTCAGAGTAGGTGTCATCGCTGCTTTAATTCCAATGCCAGATCATAGCTTCTGTTTTGGAAAGGTTTATCTTGAGTCTTATTTCTTGGAATACTTGGTAGAGGGTGTTGATATGACAGAGCTGTCGCGCCTATTCCATGTTCAATTTCCTTTTCTCCTACACTGAATTTGTTATAACTGATTCATGCACCAAGGTATATGAAGTGTTTAGTATCCAGTAATTTAATACTCTGTATTGTTATGGTGATTTCAGAGTAGGTGTCATCGCTGCTTTAATTCCAATGCCAGATCATAGCTTCTGTTTTGGAAAGGTTTATCTTGAGTCTTATTTCTTGGAATACTTGGTAGAGGGTGTTGATATGACAGAGCTGTCGCGCCTATTCCATGTTCAATTTCCTTTTCTCCTACACTGAATTTGTTATAACTGATCCGTGCACCAAGGTATTTGAAGTGTTTAGTATCCAGTAATTTCATACTCTGTATTGTTATGGTGATTTCAGAGTAGGTGTCATCGCTGCTTTAATTCCAATGCCAGATCATAGCTTCTGTTTTGGAAAGGTTTATCTTGAGTCTTATTTCTTGGAATACTTGGTAGAGGGTGTTGATATGACACAGCTGCCGCGCCTATTCCATGTTCAATTTCCTTTTCTCCTATGTCAGATCATAGCTTCTGTTTTGGAAAGGTTTATCTTGAGTCTTATTTCTTGGAATACTTGGTAGAGGGTGTTGATATGACACAGCTGCCGCACCTATTCCATGTTCAATTTCCTTTTCTCCTATGCCAGATCATAGCTTCTGTTTTGGAAAGGTTTATCTTGAGTCTTATTTCGTGGAATACTTGGTAGAGGGTGTTGATATGACACAGCTGCCGCGCCTATTCCATGTTCAATTTCCTTTTCTCCTACACTGAATTTGTTATAACTGATCCATGCACCAAGGTATTTGAAGTGTTTAGTATCCAGTAATTTCATACTCTGTATTGTTATGGTGATTTCAGAGTAGGTGTCATCGCTGCTTTAATTCCAATGCCAGATCATAGCTTCTGTTTTGGAAAGGTTTATCTTTTGTCTTATTTCTTGGAATACTTGGTAGAGGGTGTTGATATGACGCAGCGGCCGCGCCTATTCCATGTTCAATTTCCTTTTCTCCTACACTGAATTTGTTATAACTGATCCATGCACCAAGGTATTTGAAGTGTTTAGTATCCAGTAATTTCATACTCTGTATTGTTATGGTGATTTCAGAGTAGGTGTCATCGCTGCTTTAATTCCAATGCCAGATCATAGCTTCTGTTTTGAAAGGTTTATCTTGAGTCTTATTTCTTGGAATACTTGGTAGAGGGTGTTGATATGACACAGCTGCCGCGCCTATTCCATGTTCAATTTCCTTTTCTCCTATGCCAGATCATAGCTTCTGTTTTGGAAAGGTTTATCTTGAGTCTTATTTCTTGGAATACTTGGTAGAGGGTGTTGATATGACAGAGCTGTCGCGCCTATTCCATGTTCAATTTCCTTTTCTCCTACACTGAATTTGTTATAACTGATCCATGCACCAAGGTATTTGAAGTGTTTAGTATCCAGTAATTTCATACTCTGTATTGTTATGGTGATTTCAGAGTAGGTGTCATCGCTGCTTTAATTCCAATGCCAGATCATAGCTTCTGTTTTGGAAAGGTTTATCTTGAGTCTTATTTCTTGGAATACTTGGTAGAGGGTGTTGATATGACAGAGCTGTCGCGCCTATTCCATGTTCAATTTCCTTTTCTCCTACACTGAATTTGTTATAACTGATTCATGCACCAAGGTATTTGAAGTGTTTAGTATCCAGTAATTTCATACTCTGTATTGTTATGGTGATTTCAGAGTAGGTGTCATCGCTGCTTTAATTCCAATGCCAGATCATAGCTTCTGTTTTGGAAAGGTTTATCTTGAGTCTTATTTCTTGGAATACTTGGTAGAGGGTGTTGATATGACACAGCTGCCGCGCCTATTCCATGTTCAATTTCCTTTTCTCCTATGCCAGATCATAGCTTCTGTTTTGGAAAGGTTTATCTTGAGTCTTATTTCTTGGAATACTTGGTAGAGGGTGTTGATATGACACAGCTGCCGCGCCTATTCCATGTTCAATTTCCTTTTCTCCTATGTCAGATCATAGCTTCTGTTTTGGAAAGGTTTATCTTGAGTCTTATTTCTTGGAATACTTGGTAGAGTGTGTTGATATGACACAGCTGCCGCGCCTATTCCATGTTCAATTTCCTTTTCTCCTATGCCAGATCATAGCTTCTGTTTTGGAAAGGTTTATCTTGAGTCTTATTTCGTGGAATACTTGGTAGAGGGTGTTGATATGACACAGCTGCCGCGCCTATTCCATGTTCAATTTCCTTTTCTCCTAGACTGAATTTGTTATAACTGATCCATGCACCAAGGTATTTGAAGTGTTTAGTATCCAGTAATTTCATACTCTGTATTTTTATGGTAATTTCAGAGTAGGTGTCATCGCTGCTTTAATTCCAATGCCAGATCATAGCTTCTGTTTTGGAAAGGTTTATCTTGAGTCTTATTTCTTGGAATACTTGGTAGAGGGTGTTGATATGACGCAGCTGCCGCGCCTATTCCATGTTCAATTTCCTTTTCTCCTACACTGAATTTGTTATAACTGATCCATGCACCAAGGTATTTGAAGTGTTTAGTATCCAGTAATTTCATACTCTGTATTGTTATGGTGATTTCAGAGTAGGTGTCATCGCTGCTTTAATTCCAATGCCAGATCATAGCTTCTGTTTTGAAAGGTTTATCTTGAGTCTTATTTCTTGGAATACTTGGTAGAGGGTGTTGATATGACACAGCTGCCGCGCCTATTCCAAGTTCAATTTTCTTTTCTCCTATGCCAGATCATAGCTTCTGTTTTGGAAAGGTTTATCTTGAGTCTTATTTCTTGGAATACTTGGTAGAGGGTGTTGATATGACAGAGCTGTCGCGCCTATTCCATGTTCAATTTCCTTTTCTCCTACACTGAATTTGTTATAACTGATCCATGCACCAAGGTATTTGAAGTGTTTAGTATCCAGTAATTTCATACTCTGTATTGTTATGGTGATTTCAGAGTAGGTGTCATCGCTGCTTTAATTCCAATGCCAGATCATAGCTTCTGTTTTGGAAAGGTTTATCTTGAGTCTTATTTCTTGGAATACTTGTTAGAGGGTGTTGATATGACACAGATGCCGCGCCTATTCCATGTTCAATTTCCTTTTCTCCTATGCCAGATCATAGCTTCTGTTTTGGAAAGGTTTATCTTGAGTCTTATTTCTTGGAATACTTGGCAGAGGGTGTTGATATGACACAGCTGCCGCGCCTATTCCATGTTCAATTTCCTTTTCTCCTACACTGAATTTGTTATAACTGATCCATGCACCAAGGTATTTGAAGTGTTTAGTATCCAGTAATTTCATACTCTGTATTGTTATGGTGATTTCAGAGTAGGTGTCATCGCTGCTTTAATTCCAATGCCAGATCATAGCTTCTGTTTTGGAAAGGTTTATCTTGAGTCTTATTTCTTGGAATACTTGGTAGAGGGTGTTGATATGACAGAGCTGTCGCGCCTATTCCATGTTCAATTTCCTTTTCTCCTACACTGAATTTGTTATAACTGATTCATGCACCAAGGTATTTGAAGTGTTTAGTATCCAGTAATTTCATACTCTGTATTGTTATGGTGATTTCAGAGTAGGTGTCATCGCTGCTTTAATTCCAATGCCAGATCATAGCTTCTGTTTTGGAAAGGTTTATCTTGAGTCTTATTTCTTGGAATACTTGGTAGAGGGTGTTGATATGACACAGCTGCCGCGCCTATTCCATGTTCAATTTCCTTTTCTCCTATGCCAGATCATAGCTTCTGTTTTGGAAAGGTTTATCTTGAGTCTTATTTCTTGGAATACTTGGTAGAGGGTATTGATATGACACAGCTGCCGCGCCTATTCCATGTTCAATTTCCTTTTCTCCTATGTCAGATCATAGCTTCTGTTTTGGAAAGGTTTATCTTGAGTCTTATTTCTTGGAATACTTGGTAGAGGGTGTTGATATGACACAGCTGCCGCGCCTATTCCATGTTCAATTTCCTTTTCTCCTATGCCAGATCATAGCTTCTGTTTTGGAAAGGTTTATCTTGAGTCTTATTTCGTGGAATACTTGGTAGAGGGTGTTGATATGACACAGCTGCCGCGCCTATTCCATGTTCAATTTTCTTTTCTCCTACACTGAATTTGTTATAACTGATCCATGCACCAAGGTATTTGAAGTGTTTAGTATCCAGTAATTTCATACTCTGTATTTTTATGGTAATTTCAGAGTAGGTGTCATCGCTGCTTTAATTCCAATGCCAGAACATAGCTTCTGTTTTGGAAAGGTTTATCTTGTGTCTTATTTCTTGGAATACTTGTTAGAAGGTGTTGATATGACACAGCTGCCGCGCCTATTCCATGTTCAATTTCCTTTTCTCCTATGCCAGATCATAGCTTCATGTTTTGTAACGGTTTATCTTGAGTCTTATTTCTTGGAATACTTGGTAGAGGGTGTTGATATGACACAGCTGCGGCGCCTGTTCCATGTTCAATTTCCTTTTCTCCTACACTGAATTTGTTATAACTGATCCATGCACCAAGGTATTTGAAGTGTTTAGTATCCAGTAATTTCATACTCTGTATTGTTATGGTTATTTAAGAGTAGGTGTCGTCGCTGCTTTAATTCCAATGCCAGATCATAGCTTCTGTTTTGGAAAGGTTTATCTTGAGTCTTATTTCTTGGAATACTTGGTAGAGGGTGTTGATATGACGCAGCTGCCGCGCCTATTCCATGTTCAATTTCCTTTTCTCCTACACTGAATTTGTTATAACTGATCCATGCACCAAGGTATTTGAAGTGTTTAGTATCCAGTAATTTCATACTCTGTATTGTTATGGTGATTTCAGAGTAGGTGTCATCGCTGCTTTAATTCCAATGCCAGATCATAGCTTCTGTTTTGGAAAGGTTTATCTTTTGTCTTATTTCTTGGAATACTTGGTAGAGGGTGTTGATATGACGCAGCTGCTGCGCCTATTCCATGTTCAATTTCCTTTTCTCCTACACTGAATTTGTTATAACTGATCCATGCACCAAGGTATTTGAAGTGTTTAGTATCCAGTAATTTCATACTCTGTATTGTTATGGTGATTTCAGAGTAGGTGTCATCGCTGCTTTAATTCCAATGCCAGATCATAGCTTCTGTTTTGGAAAGGTTTATCTTGTGTCTTATTTCTTGGAATACTTGGTAGAGGGTGTTGATATGACACAGCTGCCGCGCCTATTCCATGTTCAATTTCCTTTTCTCCTATGCCAGATCATAGCTTCTGTTTTGGAAAGGTTTATCTTGAGTTTTATTTCTTGGATTACTTGGTAGAGGGTGTTGATATGACACAGCTGCCGCGCCTATTCCATGTTCAATTTCCTTTTCTCCTATGCCAGATTATAGCTTCTGTTTTGGAAAGGTTTATCTTGAGTCTTATTTCTTGGAATACTTGATAGAGAGTGTTGATATGACACAGCTGCCGCGCCTATTCCATGTTCAATTTCCTTTTCTCCTACACTGAATTTGTTATAACTGATTCATGCACCAAGGTATTTGAAGTGTTTAGTATCCAGTAATTTCATACTCTGTATTGTTATGGTGATTTCAGAGTAGGTGTCATCGCTGCTTTAATTCCAATGCCAGATCATAGCTTCTGTTTTGGAAAGGTTTATCTTGAGTCTTATTTCTTGGAATACTTGGTAGAGGGTGTTGATATGACACAGCTGCCGCGCCTATTCCATGTTCAATTTCCTTTTCTCCTATGTCAGATCATAGCTTCTGTTTTGGAAAGGTTTATCTTGAGTCTTATTTCTTGGAATACTTGGTAGAGGGTGTTGATATGACACAGCTGCCGCGCCTATTCCATGTTCAATTTCCTTTTCTCCTATGCCAGATCATAGCTTCTGTTTTGGAAAGGTTTATCTTGAGTCTTATTTCGTGGAATACTTGGTAGAGGGTGTTGATATGACACAGCTGCCGCGCCTATTTCATGTTCAATTTCCTTTTCTCCTACACTGAATTTGTTATAACTGATCCATGCACCAAGGTATTTGAAGTCTTTAGTATCCAGTAATTTCATACTCTGTATTTTTATGGTAATTTCAGAGTAGGTGTCATCTCTGCTTTAATTCCAATGCCAGATCATAGCTTCTGTTTTGGAAAGGTTTATCTTGTGTCTTATTTCTTGGAATACTTGTTAGAGGGTGTTGATATGACACAGCTGCCGCGCCTATTCCATGTTCAATTTCCTTTTCTCCTATGCCAGATCATAGCTTCATGTTTTGTAACGGTTTATCTTGGGTCTTATTTCTTGGAATACTTGGTAGAGGGTGTTGATATGACACAGCTGCAGCGCCTGTTCCATGTTCAATTTCCTTTTCTCCTACACTGAATTTGTTATAACTGATCCATGCACCAAGGTATTTGAAGTGTTTAGTATCCAGTAATTTCATACTCTGTATTGTTATGGTTATTTCAGAGTAGGTGTCGTCGCTGCTTTAATTCCAATGCCAGATCATAGCTTCTGTTTTGGAAAGGTTTATCTTGAGTCTTATTTCTTGGAATACTTGGTAGAGGGTGTTGATATGACACAGCTGCCGCGCCTAATCCATGTTCAATTTCCTTTTCTCCTATGCCAGATCATAGCTTCTGTTTTGGAAAGGTTTATCTTGAGTCTTATTTCTTGGAATACTTGGTAGAGGGTGTTGATATGACACAGCTGCCGCGCCTATTCCATGTTCAATTTCCTTTTCTCCTACACTGAATTTGTTATAACTGATCCATGCACCAAGGTATTTGAAGTGTTTAGTATCCAGTAATTTCATACTCTGTATTGTTATGGTGATTTCAGAGTAGGTGTCATCGCTGCTTTAATTCCAATGCCAAATCATAGCTTCTGTTTTGGAAAGGTTTATCTTGAGTCTTATTTCTTGGAATACTTGGTAGAGGGTGTGGATATGACAGAGCTGTCGCGCCTATTCCATGTTCAATTTCCTTTTCTCCTACACTGAATTTGTTATAACTGATCCATGAACCAAGGTATTTGAAGTGTTTAGTATCCAGTAATTTCATACTCTGTATTGTTATGGTGATTTCAGAGTAGGTGTCATCGCTGCTTTAATTCCAATGCCAGATCATAGCTTCTGTTTTGGAAAGGTTTATCTTGTGTCTTATTTCTTGGAATACTTGGTAGAGGGTGTTGATATGACACAGCTGCCGCGCCTATTCCATGTTCAATTTCCTTTTCTCCTACACTGAATTTGTTATAACTGATCCATGCACCAAGGTATTTGAAGTGTTTAGTATCCAGTAATTTCATACTCTGTATTGTTATGGTGATTTCAGAGTAGGTGTCATCGCTGCTTTAATTCCAATGCCAGATCAGAGCTTCTGTTTTGGAAAGGTTTATCTTGAGTCTTATTTCTTGGAATACTTGGTAGAGGGTGTTGATATGACACAGCTGCCGCGCCTATTCCATGTTCAATTTCCTTTTCTCCTACACTGAATTTGTTATAACTGATCCATGCACCAAGGTATTTGAAGTGTTTAGTATCCAGTAATTTCATATTCAGTATTGTTATGGTGATTTCAGAGTAGGTGTCATCGCTGCTTTAATTCCAATGCCAGATCATAGCTTCTGTTTTGGAAAGGTTTATCTTGAGTCTTATTTCTTGGAATACTTGGTAGAGGGTGTTGATATGACAGAGCTGTCGCGCCTATTCCATGTTCAATTTCCTTTTCTCCTACACTGAATTTGTTATAACTGATCCATGCACCAAGGTATTTGAAGTGTTTAGTATCCAGTAATTTCATACTCTGTATTGTTATGGTGATTTCAGAGTAGGTGTCATCGCTGCTTTAATTCCAATGCCAGATCATAGCTTCTGTTTTGGAAAGGTTTATCTTGAGTCTTATTTCTTGGAATACTTGGTAGAGGGTGTTGATATGACACACCTGCCGCGCCTATTCCATGTTCAATTTCCTTTTCTCCTATGTCAGATCATAGCTTCTGTTTTGGAAAGGTTTATCTTGAGTCTTATTTCTTGGAATACTTGGTAGAGGGTGTTGATATGACACAGCTGCCGCGCCTAGTCCATGTTCAATTTCCTTTTCTCCTATGCCAGATCGTAGCTTCTGTTTTGGAAAGGTTTATCTTGAGTCTTATTTCTTGGAATACTTGGTAGAGGGTGTTGATATGACAGAGCTGTCGCGCCTATTCCATGTTCAATTTCCTTTTCTCCTACACTGAATTTGTTATAACTGATCCATGCACCAAGGTATTTGAAGTGTTTAGTATCCAGTAATTTCATACTCTGTATTGTTATGGTGATTTCAGAGTAGGTGTCATCGCTGCTTTAATTCCAATGCCAGATCATAGCTTCTGTTTTGGAAAGGTTTATCTTGAGTCTTATTTCTTGGAATACTTTGTAGAGGGTGTTGATATGACAGAGCTGTCGCGCCTATTCCATGTTCAATTTCCTTTTCTCCTACACTGAATTTGTTATAACTGATTCATGCACCAAGGTATTTGAAGTGTTTAGTATCCAGTAATTTCATACTCTGTATTGTTATGGTGATTTCAGAGTAGGTGTCATCGCTGCTTTAATTCCAATGTCAGATCATAGCTTCTGTTTTGGAAAGGTTTATCTTGAGTCTTATTTCTTGGAATACTTGGTAGAGGGTGTTGATATGACACAGCTGCCGCGCCTAGTCCATGTTCAATTTCCTTTTCTCCTATGCCAGATCGTAGCTTCTGTTTTGGAAAGGTTTATCTTGAGTCTTATTTCTTGGAATACTTGGTAGAGGGTGTTGATATGACAGAGCTGTCGCGCCTATTCCATGTTCAATTTCCTTTTCTCCTACACTGAATTTGTTATAACTGATCCATGCACCAAGGTATTTGAAGTGTTTAGTATCCAGTAATTTCATACTCTGTATTGTTATGGTGATTTCAGAGTAGGTGTCATCGCTGCTTTAATTCCAATGCCAGATCATAGCTTCTGTTTTGGAAAGGTTTATCTTGAGTCTTATTTCTTGGAATACTTTGTAGAGGGTGTTGATATGACAGAGCTGTCGCGCCTATTCCATGTTCAATTTCCTTTTCTCCTACACTGAATTTGTTATAACTGATTCATGCACCAAGGTATTTGAAGTGTTTAGTATCCAGTAATTTCATACTCTGTATTGTTATGGTGATTTCAGAGTAGGTGTCATCGCTGCTTTAATTCCAATGCCAGATCATAGCTTCTGTTTTGGAAAGGTTTATCTTGAGTCTTATTTCTTGGAATACTTGGTAGAGGGTGTTGATATGACACAACTGCCGCGCCTATTCCATGTTCAATTTCCTTTTCTCCTATGTCAGATCATAGCTTCTGTTTTGGAAAGGTTTATCTTGAGTCTTATGTCTTGGAATACTTGGTAGACGGTGTTGATATGACACAGCTGCCGCGCCTATTCCATGTTCAATTTCCTTTTCTCCTATGCCAGATCATAGCTTCTGTTTTGGAAAGGTTTATCTTGAGTCTTATTTCGTGGAATACTTGGTAGAGGGTGTTGATATGACACAGCTGCCGCGCCTATTCCATGTTCAATTTCCTTTCCTCCTACACTGAATTTGTTATAACTGATCCATGCACCAAGGTATTTGAAGTGTTTAGTATCCAGTAATTTCATACTCTGTATTGTTATGGTAATTTCACAGTAGGTGTCATCGCTGCTTTAATTCCAATGCCAGATCATAGCTTCTGTTTTGGAAAGGTTTATCTTGAGTCTTATTTCTTGGAATACTTGGTAGAGGGTGTTGATATGACACAGCTGCCACGCCTATTCCATGTTCAATTTTTACTTTTCTCCTATGCCAGATCGTAGCTTCTGTTTTGGAAAGGTTTATCTTGAGTCTTATTTCTTGGAATACTTGGTAGAGGGTGTTGATATGACACACCTGCCGCGCGTATTCCATGTTCAATTTACTTTTCTCTTATGCCAGATCATAGCTTCATGTTTTGTAACGGTTTATCTTGAGTCTTATTTCTTGGAATACTTGGTAGAGGGTGTTGATATGACACAGCTGCGGCGCCTGTTCCATGTTCAATTTCCTTTTCTCCTACACTGAATTTGTTATAACTGATCCATGCACCAAGGTATTTGAAGTGTTTAGTATCCAGTAATTTCATACTCTGTATTGTTATGGTTATTTCAGAGTAGGTGTCGTCGCTGCTTTAATTCCAATGCCAGATCATAGCTTCTGTTTTGGAAAGGTTTATCTTGAGTCTTATTTCTTGGAATACTTGGTAGAGTGTGTTGATATGACGCAGCTGCCGCGCCTATTCCATGTTCAATTTCCTTTTCTCCTACACTGAATTTGTTATAACTGATCCATGCACCCAGGTATTTGAAGTGTTTAGTATCCAGTAATTCCATACTCTGTATTGTTATGGTGATTTCAGAGTAGGTGTCATCGCTGCTTTAATTCCAATGCCAGATCATAGCTTCTGTTTTGGAAAGGTTTATCTTGTGTCTTATTTCTTGGAATACTTGGTAGTGGGTGTTGATATGACACAGCTGCCGCGCCTATTCCATGTTCAATTTCCTTTTCTCCTATGCCAGATCATAGCTTCTGTTTTGGAAAGGTTTATCTTGAGTTTTATTTCTTGGAATACTTCGTAGAGGGTGTTGATATGACACAGCTGCCGCGCCTATTCCATGTTCAATTTCCTTTTCTCCTATGCCAGATCATAGCTTCTGTTTTGGAAAGGTTTATCTTGAGTCTTATTTCTTGGAATACTTGGTAGAGGGTGTTGATATGACACAGCTGCCGCGCCTATTCCATGTTCAATTTCCTTTTCTCCTATGCCAGATCATAGCTTCTGTTTTGGAAAGGTTTATCTTGAGTCTTATTTCTTGGAATACTTGGTAGAGGGTGTTGATATGACACAGCTGCCGCGCCTATTCCATGTTCAATTTCCTTTTCTCCTATGCCAGATCATAGCTTCTGTTTTGGAAAGGTTTATCTTGAGTCTTATTTCTTGGAATACTTGGTAGAGGGTGTTGATATGACACAGCTGCCGCGCCTATTCCATGTTCAATTTCCTTTTCTCCTATGCCAGATCATAGCTTCTGTTTTGGAAAGGTTTATCTTGAGTCTTATTTCTTGGAATACTTGGTAGAGGGTGTTGATATGACACAGCTGCCGCGCCTATTCCATGTTCAATTTCCTTTTCTCCTATGCCAGATCATAGCTTCTGTTTTGGAAAGGTTTATCTTGAGTCTTATTTCTTGGAATACTTGGTAGAGGGTGTTGATATGACACAGATGCCGCGCCTATTCCATGTTCAATTTCCTTTTCTCCTATGCCAGATCGTAGCTTCTGTTTTGGAAAGGTTTATCTTGAGTCTTATTTCTTGGAATACTTGGTAGAGGGTGTTGATATGACAGAGCTGTCGCGCCTATTCCATGTTCAATTTCCTTTTCTCCTACACTGAATTTGTTATAACTGATCCATGCACCAAGGTATTTGAAGTGTTTAGTATCCAGTAATTTCATACTCTGTATTGTTATGGTGATTTCAGAGTAGGTGTCATCGCTGCTTTAATTCCAATGCCAGATCATAGCTTCTGTTTTGGAAAGGTTTATCTTGAGTCTTATTTCTTGGAATACTTTGTAGAGGGTGTTGATATGACAGAGCTGTCGCGCCTATTCCATGTTCAATTTCCTTTTCTCCTACACTGAATTTGTTATAACTGATTCATGCACCAAGGTATTTGAAGTGTTTAGTATCCAGTAATTTCATACTCTGTATTGTTATGGTGATTTCAGAGTAGGTGTCATCGCTGCTTTAATTCCAATGCCAGATCATAGCTTCTGTTTTGGAAAGGTTTATCTTGAGTCTTATTTCTTGGAATACTTGGTAGAGGGTGTTGATATGACACAACTGCCGCGCCTATTCCATGTTCAATTTCCTTTTCTCCTATGTCAGATCATAGCTTCTGTTTTGGAAAGGTTTATCTTGAGTCTTATGTCTTGGAATACTTGGTAGACGGTGTTGATATGACACAGCTGCCGCGCCTATTCCATGTTCAATTTCCTTTTCTCCTATGCCAGATCATAGCTTCTGTTTTGGAAAGGTTTATCTTGAGTCTTATTTCGTGGAATACTTGGTAGAGGGTGTTGATATGACACAGCTGCCGCGCCTATTCCATGTTCAATTTCCTTTCCTCCTACACTGAATTTGTTATAACTGATCCATGCACCAAGGTATTTGAAGTGTTTAGTATCCAGTAATTTCATACTCTGTATTGTTATGGTAATTTCACAGTAGGTGTCATCGCTGCTTTAATTCCAATGCCAGATCATAGCTTCTGTTTTGGAAAGGTTTATCTTGAGTCTTATTTCTTGGAATACTTGGTAGAGGGTGTTGATATGACACAGCTGCCACGCCTATTCCATGTTCAATTTTTACTTTTCTCCTATGCCAGATCGTAGCTTCTGTTTTGGAAAGGTTTATCTTGAGTCTTATTTCTTGGAATACTTGGTAGAGGGTGTTGATATGACACACCTGCCGCGCGTATTCCATGTTCAATTTACTTTTCTCTTATGCCAGATCATAGCTTCATGTTTTGTAACGGTTTATCTTGAGTCTTATTTCTTGGAATACTTGGTAGAGGGTGTTGATATGACACAGCTGCGGCGCCTGTTCCATGTTCAATTTCCTTTTCTCCTACACTGAATTTGTTATAACTGATCCATGCACCAAGGTATTTGAAGTGTTTAGTATCCAGTAATTTCATACTCTGTATTGTTATGGTTATTTCAGAGTAGGTGTCGTCGCTGCTTTAATTCCAATGCCAGATCATAGCTTCTGTTTTGGAAAGGTTTATCTTGAGTCTTATTTCTTGGAATACTTGGTAGAGTGTGTTGATATGACGCAGCTGCCGCGCCTATTCCATGTTCAATTTCCTTTTCTCCTACACTGAATTTGTTATAACTGATCCATGCACCCAGGTATTTGAAGTGTTTAGTATCCAGTAATTCCATACTCTGTATTGTTATGGTGATTTCAGAGTAGGTGTCATCGCTGCTTTAATTCCAATGCCAGATCATAGCTTCTGTTTTGGAAAGGTTTATCTTGTGTCTTATTTCTTGGAATACTTGGTAGTGGGTGTTGATATGACACAGCTGCCGCGCCTATTCCATGTTCAATTTCCTTTTCTCCTACACTGAATTTGTTATAACTGATCCATGCACCAAGGTATTTGAAGTGTTTAGTATCCAGTAATTTCATACTCTGTATTGTTATGGTGATTTCAGAGTAGGTGTCATCGCTGCTTTAATTCCAATGCCAGATCATAGCTTCTGTTTTGGAAAGGTTTATCTTGAGTCTTATTTCTTGGAATACTTGGTAGAGCGTGTTGATATGACACAGCTGCCGCGCCTATTCCATGTTCAATTTCCTTTTCTCCTATGCCAGATCATAGCTTCTGTTTTGGAAAGGTTTATCTTGAGTTTTATTTCTTGGAATACTTCGTAGAGGGTGTTGATATGACACAGCTGCCGCGCCTATTCCATGTTCAATTTCCTTTTCTCCTATGCCAGATCATAGCTTCTGTTTTGGAAAGGTTTATCTTGAGTCTTATTTCTTGGAATACTTGGTAGAGGGTGTTGATATGACACAGCTGCCGCGCCTATTCCATGTTCAATTTCCTTTTCTCCTATGCCAGATCATAGCTTCTGTTTTGGAAAGGTTTATCTTGAGTCTTATTTCTTGGAATACTTGGTAGAGGGTGTTGATATGACACAGCTGCCGCGCCTATTCCATGTTCAATTTCCTTTTCTCCTATGCCAGATCATAGCTTCTGTTTTGGAAAGGTTTATCTTGAGTCTTATTTCTTGGAATACTTGGTAGAGGGTGTTGATATGACACAGCTGCCGCGCCTATTCCATGTTCAATTTCCTTTTCTCCTATGCCAGATCATAGCTTCTGTTTTGGAAAGGTTTATCTTGAGTCTTATTTCTTGGAATACTTGGTAGAGGGTGTTGATATGACACAGCTGCCGCGCCTATTCCATGTTCAATTTCCTTTTCTCCTATGCCAGATCATAGCTTCTGTTTTGGAAAGGTTTATCTTGAGTCTTATTTCTTGGAATACTTCGTAGAGGGTGTTGATATGACACAGATGCCGCGCCTATTCCATGTTCAATTTCCTTTTCTCCTATGCCAGATCGTAGCTTCTGTTTTGGAAAGGTTTATCTTGAGTCTTATTTCTTGGAATACTTGGTAGAGGGTGTTGATATGACACACCTGCCGCGCCTATTCCATGTTCAATTTCCTTTTCTCCTACACTGAATTTGTTATAACTGATCCATGCACCAAGGTATTTGAAGTGTTTAGTATCCAGTAATTTCATACTCTGTATTGTTATGGTGATTTCAGAGTAGGTGTCATCGCTGCTTTAATTCCAATGCCAGATCATAGCTTCTGTTTTGGAAAGGTTTATCTTGAGTCTTATTTCTTGGAATACTTGGTAGAGGGTGTTGATTTTTTTGTTTTTTTTTTGTTCAAGATCTTTCTCATCTCGAATATGAATACCTGTGTCGTCGGCATGCCTCATCATCATCATCATCATCAACATCATCATCATCAACATCATCATCATCAATGCGTTGCCCTCGAAAGGAAAAGCAACATCCCTGTTTTCTATTAAATTAAGTGATTCGTTTGGTATGTCGTATGGAATGTATTAGTGAATTTTAATTGTTTGATACATATGATGAATGTTGGAAGTGATCTAAATGTCACATTTTCATTGCAATAATAATCTTTGGATCTTTTCTTTTATGTCAGTAAATACTAGTCATCGTATCTCCCGATTGAGGGATTCGGGACATTCCTAAAACTACAAAAATGCCAACCCACTTCATCCTATCATCATTATTTTTCTACGACTTAGCCCAATAAAACCGGTACTTCATATTAGCCCTGCCAAAGTCATTATCTTACAGAAAATAACACTCCAGCAAACACGCTTGTACACACATCATTCGCGTTCCTTTTGAGACTTTGGCAATAAGGTCACTCAGTTCGCCTGCCCGCAATTCAGTGTTATACAGTACAGTGCGGTTAAATGCTTCTTTTAGTGTTTGGCAGCACCTAAAAGAGAGAAAGTCAAATGTACGTTCAGGTCACTTAATGGGGACAGCGTCAGTTCCACGACTTGCCGACGCATTTCCTTTTGCCACAGAGGAGCCTAACTTAAATGCCTTCATCGTATTCTATAACACAGCCATGTCCGCAACTTAAGCTGAATCGTACCTGTGACCCTGACTCTCGGGTTTCTAAACTGACTGGATATTAGAGAACTTAATTATTAACCAATATGTTCCTCTGGAAATAGCATGTAACAGGGACGTTCATATGTTGTTGATGATGATTGTGATTTATTTGTTTATTTATTTATTTATTTTTTTTACTTTTGGTTTTTTTTCTTTACAAATTACATACACTAACGGAAATTCTACAAGCGTGAATTGTAAGCGAACTTTATAGAAAAAACAAGAAAAAATCATTCTGGTAATTTTTATTTCTAGGAAGATAATAGAAAAATAAACCAAAAAGGGTTTTCGTTATTTAAGTACATATAAAATAACCCGGATACCATTAATTTAGTAATTCAAAATTATTTATTGGAAAAGAAAGAAAAGAAGTAAAAAAGAAAGAAAGAAAAGAAAGTAAAAAGAAAGAAAAAGAAAGAAAGCAAAAAGAAAAAAAGAGAGAAAAAAAGAAAGAATGAAGAATGATGCATAAAATACCTGACGTTGAAAAGTATTTATTAGATTCACTCATGTCGTAAAAAATAACGCCATTTAAAATATTTTTTCGGTTATTATGGCTTCTTCGATCAGAGATGGCGGGTGGTCTGACGGTTAGCGACCCGGAAAGCGAAATTAACGAATCGGGATCGAATTCAAACTTCGTTACGTTCATAAATACTGTTGTAGAAGGCAAAAAATCGTTTCTTTCCCCCCAGAGTAATGGGTTAAATAGGGGGCAGACTGGGCTCTCTTGCTTTGAGATTTCCACATATTATTAAAAATAATTAATTTTTTTCCTTTATGTCTTTCAATATCAAATATTCTCGATATGAGACATTCTCTGTTTTTATGTTAGTAATCCGAAATATATATATATATATATATATATATATATATATATATATATATATATATATATATATATATATATATATATATATCAAGAACACTCTTAGTGGAAATAAGTATGACAAAGTGGAAAAAGTTTTCGTGTGATGCGTTTCGTCCGATGAAGTCCTAAACGACGAAATGCGTCGCACGAAAACTTTTACCACTTCGCTATATATATATATATATATACATATATATATATATATATATACATATATATATATATATATACATATACATATATATATATATATATACATATATATATATATATATATATATACATATATATATATATATATATATATACATATATATATATATATATATACATATATACATATATATATATATATATATATATATATATATATATATATATATATATATATATATAGTTAAGTTACGAAAATTTTGGTCATCCGTATAGATAGTCAGAAGGAGGATGAAATCCTGAGAGCTCAATGTAAATTCAGACCTAATAATTTAAAGAGAAACAGACCAATTATTTAAGGATCCATGTTATAATTTATTTCACCATAGCCCTTTTACAAAGGACGCTGGGTCATCAGACTTCACTATATATATATATACACACATTATGAAATTGAATAAATCCGACAATTATTTTACGTTATTTATATAGACACAAATAGTAAATACTCTGTTTATAATAAGCAGTATTAACAGAATGTCCAAGAGATCTCATAAAAAATATGAGACCTCCAACAGGAATCGAACCTGTATCCTACACAAAACCGTCATATAGCCCGACGCGCTATACCAGTTTAGCTACGACGGTCGAGTCTGGTTAACAAGGTTGATTTTCTTTTCGAGAGAAATCATGGGAAATTTGTAGTTTAAAAGCAGTAAATCGACCTTTAAAGACAGAAATTTTAAGTAGTTTGTCTCAAATATTTTAGGTGTGTGCAGAAGTCACCAGCGCTCTGTTTTGAAAACTAAAGGCAGAATGTACGGTTAAAGAATGTTTGCTTTTGCCGGATACTCTTTTCTGCGCCCGTGAAATGTGTGTGTTGCAGGCAAACATGCGCGGATATATCAATAATAATTTCAGTCTTCACCTTTATGCACACACGCGACAGTTTATCCCGAGTTCTGACTGTGATTTTATACTGTTTCATATACAGATTAACAAATGTAAAACAGAATAAGAGTTATCAAATCGGAATAATAAAAATTAAAGAATCAAGTTCGAACTCCAGCTGAGTCAACGTAGATTCAGTTTAATGAACAAAAGGAAAGGCAGGAAGCTAATCCTCCAGTTGTTCTACGCAAAGTAAACCATAATAATATTTTAAATTTTAAAATTATATTTATTTTTAAACCTTTTTCTGAAACTTTGACTGTTTTTCAATAATTCGCGCCGCACCGTTTGGGAACTGGCTAAGGTAAGGACAGCAACAACATGGTCGATATATTATTTTTAGTCATAACAGATACAAAAGTTAATGCTACGCAAAGGCATTTTAAAACCATTCTAAATTCTGTTTGCAATGTTGTAGAAATTGGGAAAAGCAAAAGTTGTTTAATGTGAAATCGAAATACCATAAACTTCAGATGTTTGCGAGACACAATTCGTAAAACTCATCTGTAAGACTTGCTGACCAGAAATGTTTTTCACTCCGTTTTAGCATCCCTTTCCTCGGTACTAAAAAACAAATGCTTCCCTCAAATTTTGCATTAAAGTTAGAATTTAAATGCTTAAATATTTTTTATTAACCATGAACATGAAACTTCATTAATTCAATGAGATTTCAGTTCGTAACTGGAAAATAATTATTAAGCCTTTTTTTTTTAATTTAATTTTTATATTACCTTTAATAAAAAAAAAAAATGACTCGGTCGACATATTTCCACGAGTTACATATGTCCTCAAGTGTATCAATCAGTTATATGCTACGCGTGATATACGCTAGGGCGATCATGTATCTTTCGATACATCACTGACGGGGCAGATTTTTTCCCGCAGTAGGTTGCCATTTCTTTCTGCGGTAGACCATCCAAGGCTATAGAACCCGGTCTGTCCTGCTATTTACTCATAGCTGGGGGAGGAAGAGGAGGATTCATACCTTTCACGTAAATGAATATAATGGATTCCGATTGGAATTCGAACTCGGCTCTACCGATTCCCCAATCCGAGCCGCTATCCATTAATCCACCGTGTCTCAAGTGTATATAGTGTTTTATTCTGGGAGCAGCTACACTTGATTAAGGCAAAAAAATGTTTTAGAGACGTAAGGCCTGTCATTTCTTTATTCTCTATATGCTTTTTGTCACTGCTTTCCTCAGTACTAAAGAACAATGGCTCACTTAAATCTAGTATTAGAATTAAGATTTAAATAAATCCCTAAATATTTTAGGTGACGAATTATTTTTATTAACCTATAACTCCTATCTCACAGAGAAGACGTCGCAAGCGTCTCATTGCCCTATCGCTATTTCCATTGAGACGAACTGCATTCTTTAGTTCCACAAGTTCTAACTTTCATGGTTAAGACCCGCCATATCAAGCAAATTGTAGCGAACCACCCTCATTCCTTTTGTATTCCCATGTATGATAAAAGTTTCACTCGAGCAGCTTCTTACCACGAATCACTGCTTTGTGGAGTCGACTCTCAAGTGGCTACTTCCCCGATCACTACAACTCATTCAAGTCTCGGGTTAAACGTTATCTTCCACACATATCTGCATAAGCTGTGCTTCTTACTCTATAACCCACTGCCTCGAGTGACTCTCGAGCCTTGTACATGATGAACACCATTGTAAGAAAATGAACATGGAAAAAGAAAGTTAATCAGAATAATTACCATAAAAAGTATTTATAAAAAATCTTACAGGCAAGCTATATTACGACGATGGGAAAGTGATATTGCTGGTTCTACAGAAGGATGCTGAGAATGCCATGGACATAGCATGTGCGTATCAAGGAAGTTTTAAGAAAAATGGAAATAAGATGGACAATTATACATAAAATCAAAAAGCATTAAAATTTCTGGTACATATTTCGACGCCTTCTTTCTGAAGAAAGAAGGCTTGAGAAATTTGATACTCACAGGACATACCGAAAGCAAGAGAGTCGGGGCGGGGGAATAAGGAGTCTAAAGAGAATGTATAAATGGTTGGCATAACAGGAACTGGGAGGGGTAGTAAGAGAAAAAACATATACAGTCACAAAGAGTAGGAAGTTGTGGAGAACTATGAAGAGACACGAGACAAAATTGAAGTATTTATAAAAATGAATCAATAAAGGAATCTTTTATAAGTAACACGCTGATCCTACATGCAACTGAACGTAAGGTTGGTCTTCGACAAGTGTTCTATATAAGCAGCCTTCAACCCAAGTTTGTTAAAGAAATACATAATAAATAACCCGTTTTTTTCAAAATGTTTGTAAAAAATTAAATGCCCTTTGAATTATATTTGAAATGAAAATGAGGTCATTTCTTAAGCCATGATTCTATTATAATTGTGTTTGTCCCACCCTTCGTGATGTTCGCGCGACCGTTATACCCTGCCAATACATCATAAATAATAAACTATTCTGTTTTGATAACGTGGGAAGAGGGGAAAAGACACTACTTAGTTTCAATGAGAAAATGAAAGAAATGAAGGAAGATAGAAGTGTTTAACGGCTGTTTCAGTGAAATGGAAAAAAAGTTTTCAATTTCAAATCTTTTCATTTGGATCCACTTCTTAAAATAACAACAAGCATTCATATTTTTGATTGTTATTGCAATATTTTGTTAAAGTTGTTAAGCTCAAATATTGAACGATGCGATAGGGGAATTTCTACGGAAATTTTATTGTCGTAGAACTCGCCATGAGCTTATTCAATCATTAACTGAAGAATTAAGATTCGTCAAAAACTGAAAATAGGAAAGCCGTAAAATTTTCACGGGTTAAAACTAGTTTTAACTATGACAACACTCGGTTAACAAGAATGCTTGCTGAAATGAATGAACATTTTTACACGTTTATATTGTCAAACTGTAAATAAAATTATAAATCATGGAAGAGAAAAAAACAATTATTTTTATTGATGTAGAAAAAGAATTTTGATTCAGTAAGTGATAAAAAGAAAGAAAGAAAATCTTAGCCGGTAAAAATAGAAGTCATTGTTATTATAAAAATAAATGTATGCTAATTGCTACCAGACCGGCTGTTTACTGGCGTGCGGCGCGTGTCGTCTGACTCCAGTCGATATACGCGCTCAAACCTGACACGAGTTCAATACCCCTCCCTCCTCAGTATTAAAACATTCTTTTGTTTCTTTGTCTATCGTCCCACTACACTACCCACAATTCAGTCATTTTCACCTGGCCAGCTCTGAGCCCTCCACTTTACCGATGTCATCTTCTTACCTTTTTTTTATTATATTCTTTTTTATCCCTGTTAGAGCCGTTTTTCGAGGAGGTGGATCAACTATTATTTTTCAATGTCCGTACGGTATTGTCTGACGGACGGCAGGTGTTATTTTTGAAAACTTGTCTTTTTTTCTTTCTTTCTTTGTGAAGCGACAGCTGTCGGTCGATTCCACCACTGGTATCGGGCAAATGTTATACAGAAAGATTTGGGAGACATGGTAAGGAATGTGAAGTGGCTACCGTAGTAAAATGCTAAAGCAACAGCAAGGTCTACTAGTCTTTATAAAAATAAATTGTGGACTGTTTATTTTCTTTCTTTCTTTCTTTCTACTAATATTACTAGACCAGTGTTTCCCAACGTAGGCGCAAGCGCCCCCTTGTCTCTGTTATTTTGAAAGGGGGCACTGGAAGTTTTTATTTCATTTGGCGGCAGCGAACATACTCGCGGTAGGGGTGAGCATTTATCCATTTTTCTTTTTTAAGTTTTCAAAAATTATTCAAAATTTGTCTCAAAAGGAAATTTCTGAAAGGTATCTAAAGCTGTGGGAAGCAATCAAACTTTTCTTCATTCATTTTCCAATTTATATGGCTGAATGTGGTTTCAACGCAGTTACACAGTTTCTTAATAAACAAAGAGATCGCCTGCAAATTACAAAATGAGATCAATGGTTACTTCTAAGCAGCATGCAACCTAGAGTAAGAGCCTTAGACAGTAAAGCACTAAAGTCAATCTTCGCATTAAAAACATTGCGATAAGATATAAAATAAAAGTTGTTTTTTTTAGAATTTTAATCATTGGCATTTATAAGGGAAATGAAAACATTATTAAAATTATTTTTGTACTAATACCTGTAGTAAAAACAGAACCTGTGAATAAACTCATACCAAAACTTTATTGCATTTTACTCTGACTACTCGTCTATTGACGGGTTTTACAGGGTGCTTTTTATACCCCCCCCCCTAGATCTTAAGGGGAGCTAACTGATGATTTATCAGTACAATACCTAAGTGTTATCTTGCTATGAAAGATGAATTCAGTATAATATTCGAAATTTAATTTGACGGGGGGGGGGGGCGTTGACAAAAATGTTTGTGCCCAAAGGGGGCGCTGGTTGAAAAAAGGTTGGGAAACACTGTTCTTCTGTCTCTCTGACCAACCCCTTCCTCCATTAAACACGCATATGCAATCGTACTCAATGTATCCACATTGATGGAAACGCAAGTAAAAGCAGGCATGCGCAGAAATTCAAATCACAGTTCAACGAGATGAAACTGAAACTGCTGAATATTGTTGTTGTTGAACGCACACGTGAAGATCTTTGAAATATTTTTTGGGTTCAAGACTTGTGTCTTTATTTGATACTAAGACGATCTTGCAGTCGAGTCGGTGGACGTGCGGGTGGTATTGGGTCAGAGTGAGAAATCGGGGCGCCGATGTTTAAATTCCAGTCGTTACTTACCCGCAAATACCATTGGGAAAGGTATGAATCTATCACATCCCTCCCTCCCCAGATAAATAGTAAGTCATGTATCTGTAAAAATCATCGTTATTCTCAAAAAAATGTTAAAGCAATATGCACTCGTATAAAAAGAATTATAGGGTGCAACCTCGGTTCTAGAACATCTCACATGTCAAACAAATCGGTTCTCGAACAGAATATTCGAGATGAAAATGCTTCGGTTATCAAACAAAATTTCAGTTCTCGAACATTGCCGAACCAAGTTAACCCGAACGGAATCATTTCTTAGTTGACCGTCTTGTATACATTCGTGTGTTGTGCTGTGATTTTCTTTTCCAAATTTATTGTACTGTGCCTTTTTTTCCCTCTTCATTAGTCCTCAGTCATGGCTCCAAAGAAAGCTAGCAGTGATACTGGTAAAGGAAGAAGAAAAAATAAGAGAAAAACAAGTGTTGATAATATTGTCTCTTCCTACTCAGTTTCATATGGCAAAATCAACGATCTATACTATTTTTATAAATAAACAGACGACCATATCTTTCCTTTCCCTTTCCCAAACAATAGCATCTCTTTCCTTCCCCTTCCACTCACGCCATCAACTCTTCTACATGCAGGTGAGGTAAAATTGAAATGTTCGTCTATATTTTATCTGTTTGGTATTTTTTTTCCCTTAGATTTAATGATTTTCATTAGTTTTATGTATTATATGATTTTCATTAGTTTTGTGTATAACAAAGTACTGTAAAGTTTAAATAAGCAATCATCTTGGGACCAGGAACGGATTAATTCATTTTACATTGATTCCTATTGGAAAAATAGTTTCGGTTTACGAACATTTCGGGTTACAAACGGGCTTCAAGGACGAATTAAATTCGTGAACCGAGGTTCCACTATACTTACAATCCAAACTATATTCCAGCTTTAAATGATTGAGCTGTGCCTCTTACTATGTAATTCTCTACCAGGAGTGGCACATCACTGTAATATATATATATATATATATATATATATATATATATATATACACACACACAAACACACACAGAAGATGCGATGGATAAATTGTCGTCTAAACTACACAAAAATGAAAATAACACTGACTTCTCATTTTAACAGATATATTTAAAAAATTAGACAAAAATATCTTGAAATATTAAAGAGTAAATTTATTCAATAAAATCGCTACTGGCCTCAACCACGGCCTCGAGACGATTTTGTAAGTTTTGCAACTCCTTGTTTATGTTGGTAAATGCTGCCATAATTCTTGCCTTCAGTTCATCTTTGGTGTAAAGAGGAGTTTTGTTGGTCTCTCGCTAAACTGCACCCCACACATAATAATCAACGTGGTTGCAGAGTTAGGTGGCCAGATGTAAGGGTTGATTTAGCTGCAGAAATTGTTTGGTAGCCATGACTATGTTCTCCTGCTTGTGTGGCATGCCTCAAATTCATGTTACCAAATATAGGGTCTTCCAGCAACCATCCTTTTGACCCAGTACAGCACTAACTTCTCAAGGCACTTGATGTAGGTCTCCGTGTTGAGTTTGAGGCCCTCGCCAACAAACTGAGGAGTTCTTTTCTGATCAGAGTGATTTTTCCGAGCTGTCGTACCTTCGTAATCAGCATTGGACTCATCCAACTCTTTCCAAATTCTCTGTTATACTGTGCACTGGACAAGGTAAAAAAGACAAACAAGGCGCATGCGTAAAATTAAAAATAGTTAAATTGTCGCCATATAAAATGGCGACAATTTACCTATCGCACCCTATATATATATACATATATATATATATATATATATATATATATATATATATATAGAGAGAGAGAGAGAGAGAGAGAGAGAGAGAGTGGATAAAAATGTTTTCTGTATATTTTTCTTTAGTTAATATATAAGATCACGATAACGTTTTTCAAAATAATTCAGTTGCTCCTGCAACATTTGACAGCCTTTCATAATTTTCAAATCATACGCACGTTGTTCATAATACATCTGTTTATATATTTCCTCGTCCTATATGTGTGTAGCATCCTTTGGTCTCGAGTGACCTTGGATCTGCGGTCCAAAAATTATGCCTTACCTCTGTTGATGGCCGTGCAGAATCAGTTATGGCTGTACAGGCCCACGCGGGAGTGATAGTCTCGATTGCAACGAATGCATGTGAAGACTTTCTCCCCCATTTTGCCTTGTTTTTTTTTTGTTCTTTTTCCTTTCCGTCGAACACGCTTCTCCCCGGCGCTAAGCCTTCGTCTCTCCTCTCTCCAGCCGTCGGTGTAAATTGCGTCTCCATTGTGAGCGATTGTTGGCGATGTCTTCCCACCTTTCAATGTCCATGTCCATGTCCATCGCCCTGATGTTCCTTTTGCAATCGTGTATATATATATATATATATATATATATATATATATATATATAGGTGTGTGTGTGTGTGTGTGTGTGTGTGTGTTTCAATAAAAACGATTGTCAAGTTAATACGTTTAAGCTTTTTATTTAATCTTTATTCTGTTCTTATAAATGTGTTCTTTTCTGGACATAAAGTCTGTAAATATCGTCCAAATATTCTAAATATCTGAGCTATACCATTGGCCATTATCAAGAATGTTTATTACTTTTATTTTTAACAGAATGTGTAGATTTTTACATCTGTTTTTAGAGTGTTGGGAATTTTTTCTATTTTCCAAACACGGTCAGCAGATTGCGGCCGTGTTCGTAGGTTATATTATTGAGTGTTGGTTTTTTAATTTTCTTTTTATTTAAACAAACTCCACCCGCAACATACTTGTAGAAAAATACAAGTATAACAGCCACGTCAACATGAAAAAAAAGTAAAAATACTGGAAGCAGTAATAATAATCAAGAAGAAAAAGCCAATACTGAACATGAACATGGCCCCAATGTGCTGATCGTGTTTGAAAAACATATTGCCATCACACTATAAACATATATAAAAAAAACTACACATTGAGTCAAAAATTTTAAAAATTCCTTTTTAATGGCTGGTAGAATAACAGGAAGCTCTCGGATATATAAATACATTTGTACAACTTTTACACATTTTATTATCACAAAAGAAAGCACTTATATGAATACAAGAAAAATTAAACAAAAAGCTTTAACTACAGTACCTTGCTAGTTGTCTTTAATGTCACTTGTATAAATGAAAAATTGCTGCCCAAATACACAGTATATATATATATATATATATATATATATATATATATATATATATATATATATATATGCAAGTTTCGTTTAAAACGAGTGACAAGGTGTAGTGGTTGAGTTTTGTTTTGTTTTTTTTGTAATTTTTCATGTGTTCGTATCATTTTAAATTTTCAGGCCATAAAATATATAAAAATTTTCAGAATGTTTTCCAATCACTTTCAGCTATATTTTAGCCATTATCAAGGATTAATATTATTTTACTTTTAACTAAATCTTATTTTACTTATTTCCAGAAAAGAAAAAAATTATACGAACACACAAGAAATTATATAAATACTCAACCACAACACCTTGTAGTTTTCAACGAAACTTGCATTAAAGGGGGATTGCTGTCCAAATACGCAATATATATATATATATATATATATATATATATATATATATATATATATATGTAAAAGCAAAAATAAAATCATCCTTGATAATGGTTAAAGTATAGTCAAAATGCGCTCGGTATTCTAAAACATTTGCACAGTTTCTCCACACTTTGTGTCCAGAAAAGAAAACACTTGTTCGAACACAAGAAAAATTAAATAAAAAGCTTATTCGCAGTACATTGTCTGTCGTCTTTAATGAAACATGTATAAATGACGGATTGCTGCCTAAATACACAATATATATATATATATATATATATATATATATATATATATATATATATATTTATATATATACACATTTACACACACACACACACACACACATATATATATATATATATATATATATATATATATATATATATATATATATATATGTATATATATAGGGAGGAAGAATGCTAGATGTAGTATTTGTCCGTAAGCGTAATAGCCTTGTCGCCTCTGCTTTTCACGTCTCCTTTGCTGCCACCTGCTCCTCGAGTTAATGAAGCCTTACCCCTTTTCTATTCATCGGGACAATAGCTTGAATTTAGGACACTACATTCTTATCACTACAGCTGCCTTCCTGATAAACAACCTCCTGTCAAGACTTCAAATGCTGATTTACAAAGAGACAAGCCGCTGATCTAGGGCAGTATACACGTGGCTGTGAAGTTCGAGGTTTGATTCATCTGTCATCGCTAATGTATATTTATCCAAATTCTCGCAAACAATTTGCATTCTTTAAACCTTTTCCAAATCGCGGCATTTGTCAAATATCCAAAAAGTATTGATTTTTAATTCATTTTAGAAGTGGGGGTTCAGTTAATTATATTGATACAGTGCATAATCGATCCCTGACTTTATTTGAACTTGACTGTACAGAGTACGGAAACGGATTTTTTTTTTACAAAAATATTTTTTTATTTCTTTAGCACTCTGTTGATGACTATTTTCCTCACGCACAATATTAGTCCTGCCAATGTAAGTTGAACTTGAATTTCTTGGTTGTGTAATCATATCCTACTATGGTAACATCTAAAACAATCTTGACTAAAATTGAGTACCAGTCTACTTCAATTTCAAATATATAGAACTAATATATACAACAATACATTTTGAGGATGGATAAGTAATATTTATAAAAGATGCAGAGCGCTAATTATTAAAACAAGAAGCGGATATAGACATTTTAAAATTAAGAACAAAAATTTACATAAATTAATATAAAGTATACATCCGTTTATTCTTCATTTAAAATAAATAATTATTACTATCCCCAGTGGTTTTGCAAGTGATTAAGAAAAAATCCTCCCCAAAGAATTTTTAAAATATTTAAAAAAATTTATTTTATTTTAAAAATTCAGAAAATGAAAAAGATGTAAATATTAGTGACGTAAGGACACTTTTAAGTTTTACATTTGTAAACAACGGCTAAGTCCAAGATCGATTTTAAATTATTTATATTATTAAAAAGACCCTCACCCCAAATAGATTAAATTATCAATATTTTTCGATTCTGACAAATGACGTAGCTTCAGAAATGTCCGTTAAATGCTAATCTATGTAAAATTTCCCGACCACCGAAAAGATGTTCCCAATTTTTTAGGAGTGGACCAGAATATTTAAGTTGTTCCCAATTTGTTTGCATGTCGAAAGTATGTGTATAATTTGAGGGCATCAAGAAATAATTCGGATATCTCTTTGTTTATTTTTATTTTTTGTAATGGTGAGGGATAAATCTCTAAATGTTTACGTGGAAATCTTTTCGTGTCAGCCAATCGAAAGAGCTAAAATTCCTGAAATGTCTATATGATCTTCCTAACAATCTTTCAGTCATATCAAGGGGTGGCAAACGCGTCATTGCAAAATAGTAAAAAAGAACAAAAATAGTCTTATATAGGTACCTCTACAGAAACGCGATACTTATTGTTTAAAATAATTTTTTTTTAAATGAAAAATCTTCCTTGAAGCTTATATTTTAGTTTTAATTTCAAGCTAATAGATTAAATAACCAAACCCTATTTCTGGCAACAGGACTCTGCACCATGTCACACAAGCAGAAGAACACATTCATGGCTGTCATACAATTTCTGCGGCCTCATCTGGTTATCTAACTCCCTAGACGGCAACCTTCATTATTTGCAGGGCGCAGTTGAGCGAGAGGCCAAAAAAGTCATTGTAACACCAAAGATGAACTGAAGACAAGGATTATGGCGGCATTCACCAACTTAAGGCAACCATCAAGAAGAGTTGCAAGAGATTCCGATATCGTCGGGAGGCTGTGGTTGGGTCAATGGCGATTTTCTTGAATAAATTTCGTCTTTAGTATTTCAAGATAGTTTTGTGTCATGTCTATATTTCTGAGATGAGGTATTATGTACAGTATTTACATTAGTCGGACTATTGTCCTCATCTTTGTCGCCATTTTTGTCACAACGTTTCGGCCGTTGTACGCTCCGGCCTTCTTCAGGTGGTTGGAATTTCGAACCGAACCCTTTATTTCGATCACTGGGGTAGACTGTTCTAGTTCCACTAGCCATGTTTGATGGATGTCAGTTATCAGTTATCTCCTGCTAATTTTCCCTCTGAAAGTTCTCCACTGCTTGAACCGGGTATTGAACTCACACTCTTTGGGTCTGTCACTGGATATAACCAACGCCTTTATCCACAGTGGATAGTCCGACTAATGTAAATACTGTTTTGTGTCATTTTGGTAAATATATCTGTTAAAATGAGATGTCAGTGTTATTTTCATTTTGGCGTAATTTAGACAACAATTTATTCATCGTACCTTATATATATATATATATATATATATATATATATATATATATGTGTGTGTGTGTGTGTGTGTGTGTGTGTGTGTGTGTGTGTGTGTAAAACTAGTATGGAATAAAATATAGAAAAAGCAACTTTAGTTTCGTACCAGGTATTCTGTTGTTATGGTAATACAAGGCATTCACGTTTATTTGTCTTTTTTTTTTTTTTTACTAATGAAAGGGCAAGAAGTGACGTTATTGTGGCTATGCAGGAAATATAGCAGCTAGTTCCAGGTTTGAAGATGTCCAAATTTAATTAGTGAATAAATTTTCAGAGTTCCGGCGGAGACATTAGAAGTATAGGGTAGACATTAGGGAGGAACCGGAAACCCCATCCTAAACAGGAAACACGTGATATACCTCTACTCCTGTTCTAAAGATTGCTTTATCAAACACCTCTTGTATGACTTTTAAAAAATCTAAAATGTAATCCTTTTTGAAACGTCAGTAAATATATGTAGCACTTATTTCTGCTACTCTTCAACCAATACAAGACGCAAGGGCCCCTCAAGATAGAGGGTTACTTTGTGGAGTTATATTAGCGTAAGAAAGGACAATAAGTGAAGTCCTTATGGGCTATACAAGAAAGATAACAACTAACTCTAGACTTGAAGAGGTCATGATGTAATTAGTGAATAACATTCAGGGTTTAGTCTGAGACATTAAAAGTATTGTGTAGAAGTAGACTTTAGAAGGAACCGGAAACCCAATCCTATACAGGAAACAAGCGATAAACTTCTACTCCTGTTAAAAAAATCAGGGTGTTGTATGAACTGGACGACAGACTAATCTATCCACTCCTATTAGTCGCATCTTATAAACACTTCCAGGTTAATAGGGGTAAATAGATTTACCTATCGTCCGGTTCACACTCCTCTCCGGTCTTTTGAACATATTAGATGTTTATCCCTTGTTCCCTGTTTAGGACTTGGTTTCCCGTTCCTTCTAAAGTCTAATTCAATTCTATACTTCTAACGTCTCCGCCTGAACTCTGAAGTTTTATTCACTGATGATTTGTTCTCTCTCAATAGGTGTAGTTAGGCGCGCCTATCGTTCGGTTCACAGTCCTCCCTGATATTTTCAACAGGAGTTAAGTTATATCCCTTGTTTAGGATTGAGTTTCCGGTTCCTTTTAAAGTCTGTTCGTCAACTTGTGTTTTCTCAGTCACAATAATCTTGAGCTCTCCAAGTTTCGGCTTAACTGCTATGTTTCCTGCCCCATAAACTTCACTTCTTGCCCTTTCTTAAGTTCATTTAATCCCACACTCTGCCTTGAGTTGTTCTTGGGCCTTGTAGTGGATGAAAATTATTTAAAAAATGAAGAGACGTCAAGCACTCGGTGAATGAGCTCAGCGAATCAAATTTAGATTTCGGTTGGAACAATTTGTAATCACTTTCGAACCTCTGGCTCATGGGCAGAACACTTACTTTCGAATCATTCCGTCACGCGGGTTTCGTTGATCGATTAATGGTAACATCGTCCTAGGGAGACAATCAAAGCCAGCAAAAGCGATAGTGTTGGAGAATCTCACGAGTTGACCGAAGACTTTTATGTGAAAATTGGGTAGACGAAACTGTTTGGAATCCGTCAATGGTTGTGCTAATGGGTAGATAAAAACTCATCGGCTCTGGCTGGTAATCTACATCTAAATAAAAGGCACCCAGCGCCCATCAGTCTCGACCCACTCGTAACGATGTGACGGATCGAAAAGAAAAGGAAAATGCAAAAATGGCTGAAATTTTAGTCATATGACTTGCGCAATCTGCTTCAAGTGGAACTATCGTCTTCTTAAATTAATTTGGGAAAGGCACGAATCCACTTCTCCCCTCCTAGCTATAGCTAAAAAAAAAACTGGAGTAATTTTAAGCCTTTAAAACAGTCAATGTTGAACGTCAGAGTAGCACACTTGTCTTGTAAAAATCAACTTGCAGTAATATCACGGCTCTCAGATCTTCGAGGAGTAAGCAGAGTAAAAAACAATTGATTGTTTTTTTACGGCTTATCAACCCTTTGTTGGTTATTTAAAGCGATAAAATATTTTTGGATTGTAAGAATTCGTTTTTTTTTAGATAATAATGTTTTAGTGATACAGATCTCATAACTGGGGGGGATAAAAAGTGGATTCATGCCTTTTTCAACGGTATTTGCGCGTAAGTAAATATAACGAATCCAAGTGGAATTGAAACTCGGCTCTCCGATTGACAATTCCGAGCCATTATCAATTACACCGCACACACATCCAAGCTTACAACATCTGGTATTCCCAAGCGGTCACCCATTTAGGTACTGACCAGTTTCAACGTCGCTTAACTTCATTTCGGTGGTCGTACGGGAACTGGGGTTTCGTGATGTGGCCGTAAGCCATAGAGGTCAAATGAGGCATTTACTAAGTTTAAATTTAGTACGACCCTGAGTAAAAATGAAGGTAGACATTCTGCGTTGTACAGATTTCTCAATTTGGAGGTAGGAGGCTGCTTGCCTTCAAAATCAGCATTCGAAATTCTAGTTTTAATTTTGATCGAACTCAGATCACTAGCGATAGGAAATATGCTACTATCTAATCCACTTTAGAGAGACTGATTTTTTATTCATCTGAAACCGACGATTTATAATCATTTCTTTTCGGGAATAATTTGTAATAATGCAAATATGTTGGACATCGAATGAACCTAAATCGTCATTTGGTATCTTTTTTTTTTTTTTTTGTTAAGATGTTTAACTATTTGTTCATCAAAACAATGCTCTCCAGCTGCTACCATCCCGAAATATTCAGCATGCACAAAACAAATCCTATTCTACACCTGGGGTCTGCAACCTTTTGCTATGCGCCGACTTATGATTTTAAAATCATTCAGTGTGCCAAAAGCACACGTATTTTTATACAAGTCAAGGTCAATATACCTGTTCTACAATATATTTTATATAGTAATATATAGTACTATCAGGCTTTGCCCACTCACTATCGCTTTGCAAAGCTAGATATATTCACTAATTGAAATATTTGAGACAAAAATTTTAAATGAACATTTCATTCATAAATTATCTCGTTATAGTTAAGGAAAGTTTTACAAATAGATGCCAACTTGTTGAAGGCTAAGTAAAATGGAAACGTAAAACACTTTTCTGCACTATATAAGACGATATTTCAAAACGGAACTATTTTTGATATGAAAATTAAAACAATCCTTGAATAAAAGAACACTAATGAAGTACAGTTAATTGATAAAATAAACTGTTTTTAAAATCAGTATGCAAATTAGTTAAACCTGAAGAGTGATATCACATAGAAGTAGATAATATATAACACAGATATTGAGCATTCAGCGTATAAAGTACTATAGAGTTGGGGCTTTTTAACCCCAGAATTCCTTGGATAATTGTGCTCCAATTTCGCATTTATTCATATAAATACTATAATATAGGTTTCACTTAATTAGCTATTGTTTCTCTAACACTTCAAATATTGAATGTATAACTAATTCTAATTTCTATTTTCCCATCTTTACACTATATCAATTTTATCTTATAAATTGTCCCCGTGTCTGTCATCCATGAAATAAAAATAATTGTTTGTATGGAAAATAAGGATCTACGTACATCAAATTGCTTTTAAATTAAGTGGCAGCAGAAGAATTATCTGTGAACTTTTAAAAGGTATGCTTAAACATTAATGCAATACTTAAATGTAGCAATCAATTTTGAGTTCTTCTGTAGTTTATTGATGTCTATTGTATCTATTCCTACCTAACTATTGTCATAATGGCCAAACCAAGTCCTCTTTAAATAGCTAGCTTAAATGCCGCCCGATAGGGCGGCTTTTGAGCTAGTTTATAATAAAACGTTCACTGCAATTTTGGATACAAAAGCAAAATAAGAGCTACACCCCTTGAAACATGAAAGCAACGATAATGGCTAGTATAATATATTACTATATATTTTTAACTTCGCATAATCTGGCAACCCTGAATGTGAGCTCAACGAAAATCGTTCCCTGCTCCTAACTTTTCTAGGGCTTTTGAATGAGCTATGAATCATTGAAATTGGGCCAATGGGAGCGGAGGAGTTGCTTGGACACACACACACACACACACAAACACACACACACGGTACTTTACATATAAGATATATTACTTTAGTATATATTACAATTGAAACAGTTAAATATCTTCTTTGCGTTGTAGTAGTTATTGGTTCGAACTTCGTGATGTCATTTGTGGCTGTGTGCCATTGGAAATTGCTTGGCGTGCCACGTGTGGGACGCGTGTCGTAGGTTGCCGACCTCTGTTCTACACTGTCCAAGTATGGCGCCATAAAATAAAAAGTAATTGGAGCTAAACAGTGCCAGATTTGCTAAACAGTGCCAGATTTGCATATGGACTAGTATGAGCTACAACCCGGTGGCCCCAAAACTAGAGGGGACCCCCTAAATTCCCTCTAGTCTTGGTCCTCTGATAAAAGTAAAAAAAGGCAAGAAAACTGGGTAGATTTGTTTATTTTAAAATTTAATAGGACACCTTTTAACTAATTTGAAACTATTTAGAGTATTTGGGCCCAGCTGGCTGGAATGGGTCTTTTACATTTTACAAGGCCGCTTGAAGTGACCCCATTTAAATTTTGATGCATCTTTATATATATATATATATATATATATATATATATATATATATATATATATATATGTGTGTGTGTGTGTGTGTGTGTGTGTGTGTGTGCGTTAGTGTGTGTGCGTGCGTTAGTGTGTGTGCAAATATATATATTTATGTAGCTTTTTTAGTTATTTTATTATTTTCTATCTAATCTCCATAATTATACCCTTCCTATTTGAAGTTGACAATTTTAACAATAAATATAATTAAATTTTTATCACTTGCGTTGATCTAATATCGCAAGTGGGTAGCAAGACAGATTTCTCATTTTCATCTATGTGTGTTTTAAGATGATTTTCTAGTGAATTTGAATCTTAGAATTTCATTGTAATACAGTCCCTTCATTCTAGATACATTTCTGTCAGATATGAAGTTTGGATAAAAGACATCATCATGTTGCTAAAGAAATAAAGTGGATGAGTTCCAAAATCATTCAAACATTTTAATTGAAGAGTTTCATGTTTTGCACTAAAAAAAGCATCATCTAAAAATATATCGTTTCTTAAAGACACTGAGACATGAAGGGGTCTCCAAATCCTATTAGACCAAGGGGCCTCTTTAGGCCCAAATCGGAGCTAAATCAGATGTTAAATATCGAAAGCTGACTCCGATGCTAAAATTGTAACGGGGTTGTCTCTGATGTACAAAGTGACTTGTAAAGTCAAATGTTAAATGTGGAATAGGACTAAATCAGATATTAACTTTTAAAGGTTCCTGATTTTGTATTTCTTTATATGATTTCAATATCATAAACAAAAGGCTGGAGCAGAGAATTCTTTTGAACCAATAAAAAATTAAAAATTATTTGGCAAAATTGTTCATTTAATTATATATATATATATATATATATATATATATATATATATATGTGTGTGTGTGTGTGTGTGTGTGTGTGTGTGTGTGTGTGTATATAAAGAACGCATATAGTGTCAAGAACATGTTTTTTTGCAATTTACTAAGCTTAGTTTAGTTTGATACAAGGCAACAAAAATGGGGCGCCGTGTAGTAATAATCAACCATACTACCACTGCCCTGTGGAATCGACTCCCAACAGGATGTTTCCCCGATCACTACAATCTTAACCTGTTCAAAGCTGGGGTTAACCGTTATCTTCCACTCCTATACATACAAATGACCTCCTAACGAGTGTACCCCGGGCCCTGTAAAGGGAGACCCTTACTGTAAAAAAAAAAATCACTTCGTTAACTATTGCGTTACAGCCTAGTTTTTGGTTCAGGGCCACAAGTATGGTGATTTTCTAAGCGTAGTTTAGTTGTTACACAAGGCCGAAAGTATGGGGCACCCACTACTCAGTCGTAATTATTCTAGCGACACAAGCTTGTTAACCCAAGGCCACAATTATGCAGTAGCTGTAGATCTCCCACATACAATCATAAAAATTGGTCTGTCAATAATATGCACCAATGGAAAGGCTTCAAATAAATCCAAATATTCTGCTCAGCGTTTTTGTCTTCAGAAAAGCTCAAGTCTATCTCGTATATAATCCTCCGCTTAGAGCACCTCGGCGTGGTGTAATGGTTAGCAAGCTTGTCTCGCTAAAACAGTTACGACAAAATAGTGAGTTCGCTCCTCACTGGATTCCTCATACTTTCAGCTTTGGAAAATCCCTATCATCCTCTATTTTGTTTTAATTACTATTCCTGTTGCTATTTGAAGACGTACTTTTGAATCTTAAATAGATGGGAAGGGATGATTTTATTTTTTAAAAAACTCTATCCGGGATATCCTTATTCCATACATACTTTTATTAAATATCCAACCGAAGCCTAAATTATGGGATGGGAAGAAATTTCATGGATATTTCTATTTTTTTTAATCATTTCCCTCCAAACAAGGTAATAAAGCCACTAAGATGCGGGGGTTACTGACTGTGAAAGAATATAAGAAAAAAAATTTATGGGACGAGAACAATAAAAAAAACTAATTAAAAAGACAGGCGATAACGATTGATACTGCATTTAAATTTTTGAAGATCAAAGTTGACTGAAAAGCAAGAAACAGAGAGTCCCACAAGTAAGAAGTGCGTGAAAAGAAACTATTAACATAGAGCTTACAGTTACATCTAGACATAAAATGGATGATTGGAATATCCCAGGTGAATCCTGGCCAGTCTGCTGGAAGCTGAAAATTAATTGAAAAAATTGAATAGTTGTTTTTTGGGAGTAAATCAGATCTCAGCGTCAAACTTTTAGCCAAGGTTCATAAAAGGTTCAATCATCAGTCATATAGAAGAATAATGTTTCCATCGGCGTCACACGAACATGAAACTCAGAGGTATACTCATTTCTTTTCATCATTTGATAGAGCAAAGATTCAAGTAATTAACTGAAAACTTATCAGCCCCTCTACCACTTTCATATATACATTTTCAATTCTTAGATTTGTATTTTATCACATCTCTTACGTAAACATATAAAAACCCACCTTACATTTCCGCTATGAACCTTTCTAAGAACAGTTACACGTGTAGACATTATATGTGATTTAAGTAGTAAACTGTTTATTGCACTGAGTCAGATTGCAACGACTTGGATTACATAGCTACTTTGATGACACACATTTCCAACTATTGTGAATATTCACTAGCATATTATATTTTCTCCTTTTTGTTTATAAAAGTTCAGTATTCCTTAATTCCTCAACCGTGTCTTTTTTTGCGTCTTCTTTTTCGTAGCGCCGCTTGGAGATCATTCAAGTCCCACTTTACAGACACGGTGGATGCAAATTCTTTCTCCAACAAAACACTAATTGTCGTTCTGCAACCATCCAGTGAAGGCTAAACTCACTACCTAATAGTAATGGCCAACCAGATTAGCTAACAGTTCCATTACCCTAGGCTCCCATAAAAAAAAAAGCATTGTTACTTGGCTGATCGGTAAGTTTTACGACATAACAATTCTTGTTAGGTAATTTCATGTCGAAATCTGTTTGTTTTTTTATTACTATACTTCATTTTCTAGATAAACCTTGATCATGTTTATACTTGAATCTAGAATTAAATACTGGTCGTGTTTATACTTAAGTCTATAGACAAACATTGGCAACCTTCATATTTAAACCTATCGGTAAAAATTGGTAATGTTTATACTTGAGTCTATAAACAAACGTTGAAAAGATCTGAGCCTATGCTAAATGTTGTGGCCTTGTTAGGGCCAGAAATAAAGACACAAGAGAGGAATTGAGTTAAACAAATATATTAACAGAAACAGTAATACAAACATATAGAAACGAGAGTGTTACAGCAAGAATGTTCGGTTCGACTGTCAGAGCTGACTGCTGGAAACTTCCTTCTCCAAAAGGCCTGCTCCTATTTATAGCTGGTATAGTCCATGCGTGGGTAAATTACCATAAAACTAAAACATTGGCAACGTTAATTCTTGAGTCTAGAGGCAAACATAGGCAATATTTATATTTGAGCCTACTGATAAACATTGGTATGTTTTATACTTGAGTCTGTAAGCAAACATTGGTAAAATTTATTGCTGAGCCTATCGGTAAACATTGGTAAGATTTATACTTTAGTTTACAGTAAGCATTAGTCATTTATATTTTAGTCTATTAAGTTCACCCTACACGCGAGCCACCAATCTGCCACTTGGTGGTATGTCACTAGCGTTTACGGCTGGTGGTTCGCTGTCGAACCACCGGCGTGTTCGTCTTGGCAATTTTATCACTAGCGGACCGCTAGTGGCTCACCGGTGGCTGCCACCAGAGGATCGCTGGCGTTGTCATCGGCGACCCGCCAGCGGGCCACTAGCGGCTTGCGTGTAGGGAATTTGGTAAACCCAAAAGTTTGAAATAAGAATTTTTTAAAAATGGCAATGAATGTTATTCAGCTACTTATAGAAATTCCCGTGAATATCCACTGGGATTAATTTATGACGATATTTAAAAAACAAATGACGTTATATACACGAATATACGTTATTTTTGTAGATACAAATATTTAAGTAAATGCTCTGTTTATAATAAACAGTGTTAACAACATTTACCGGCCTGAATGTCCGAGAAATCTTTTAGAAAATATGTGTCCTCCGACAGGAATCGAACCTGTATCTTACACGGAACTGCCATATGGTTTGACGCGCTATACTATTTAGCTACAGAGGAAGCGTCTGGCTAGTAAGGTTAAATTACTGTTTTTAAACTACAAATTTCTCCTGGTTTCTCTCGAACGCTCATATCTGCTCGAAGCGTATCTTAACGTAAAGAGATGACGTCATATATTATGAAATGAACTCAGTCCGACAATTATTTTAGTATATTTTCTGATTATACGTTCTTTTTATAGATACAAATATTTAAGTAAATGCTCTGTTTATAATAAACAGTATTAAACAACATTTACCGGCCAGAATGTCCGAGAATGTCCGTGTAAGATACAGCTTCGATTCCCGTCGAAGGACACATTTTCTATGAGATTTCTCGGACATTCAGGTCGGTAAATTTTGTTAATGCTGTTTATTATAAACACGCCATTTACTTAAATATTTGTATCTTTAAAAATAACGTCTAAACAAAATATATTAAAATAACTGTCGGACTTAGTCCATTTCATAATATATACATACATATATATATATATATATATATATATATATATATATATATATATATATATATATATATATATATATATAAACTCAAAATTGCTGCTACAGAATTTAAAAAAAATCCCTAATATAGTAATCAGAAAGGCGGATAAATAATGTAATGTAAGTAATGTCAAAATACACAAACCGGGATACCCATTACGACCTATTATTTCTCAGATTCCAAAATGCATATACCAACTATCAAAATTTGTCAATGATATTATTATCCCACATCTCCCTACTAACTATAGCATTAAATCTACCCATGAATTCCTCCAAATACTCAAAAGCACAAAGTTAAAAACAAACCACGGCATTCATGCGTCACTTGACGTAGAAAATTTATTTACTAATGTTCCCGTCTCCGAAACTATTGATGTTATCATTAATTCGGTGTATAAAAATAATTCAGTTCCACCTCCATCAGTCCAACCCAATATTTTAAGAAAACTACTGCTTGCTTGCACCACTAGAATACCTTAAAAATAGAAAATCTGAAAACTACATTTCAACAAAATTCTGTCCTAAATTTTACTTATGAAATTAGTGAAGAAAAATAAACTTCCTTTCTTAGATGTTCTCGTCGATTTTAGTAATAATACTTTTAAAACTTCTGTTTATTAAAAAAACAACAACTAGTAAAGGCTCTTGTCATCTTAATTTCTCTAGCGAATGCCCTCTTAGATATAAAATAGGTGTTATTAAGAATTTCCTCACGCGAGCGCACGAGAACTCATCCTCTCGCACGCTTTTCTTTAATGAATTAAAAAATATAAAGCAAACGCTGATTAATAACGGATTTCCTAATCAATTGTTGGATTTCCACATTAGGCGTTTCTTGTCCAAAGTAACTAATAGCAACGGCGAGAATAGAAACATAAACAATAATATTAATATTTTTTATAAAAATCAGATGAACGAAAATTATAAACAGGATGAATGCAGAATTAATAACATTATAAAAAAATGCATAACGCCAGTTGACAATAGCAAAAAAATTAGATTAATTGTTTATTATAAAAAATTTAAAACTTCTAACCTTATAGTTATAACATAGACTTGTTAGATTGTCCCACTGGGTAGGCTACACGGATCACAAACTCGTTTGTGCCCGGGTGACGTTAGAACATAGGCCTAGAATGGCTGGTTACTGGAAGTTCAATCTGTCATTACTGGACAGGCGGGACTTCCAGGAGCAGCTAATTAAATTAGTGCAGCGGGAGCTAGTGGGGGCGGTTATCGGGAATACGTGGTGGGTTCGACTTAAGGATAGAATTAGGTCTTTCACCACTGATTTCAGCAAGCGGCTCGCCCTAGATAGAGGTGAGAAGGTGAAGACACTAAAGGCTAATTTTTCCCGGGCGGAGGCTGGGGGGATCCCCTAGAGATAGCCCTAGCTGGGGAGTCCCTGCAGCGTTCGAATAGCGAGCGCTACATGGGTCAGGTAATTAGACATAAGTTAAGTAAGATGTCTTCTGAAGCCGTGAACCTGGGCGCAGAACTGCGTCGAGAAGAAGTCCGTCGAGGTGGTGATCGTTACATTCGTCAAGTCGAATCTCCGGAGGGGCGTACTCTGCGGTCGACTGACGACATGTGCGAGGCGTTTCGGCGGCATTTCGAGAGCCGTTTTACCAAGGAGCCTGGTCTCCGTGAGGAGGAGTTTCGCAGCTATTTGGCTGACTTTCCTCGGCTTATGCCGACTGAAGCGGCTAGCTGCGAGGGAGAGATCACGGCGGGCGAAGTCTACGAGGCACTGAAGAAGGTCGGCAGAGGCAAGTCGCCCGGTCTGGATGGTTTGCCTTATGAATTGTCCCGATTTTGACAGCAGTTTTCAACAACTGGTTTCGGTCGGGGTCCATCCCCAATCGCATTTCCAGGGGTGTGATCACTCTGTTGAAAAAGGGCAATGGTGTTGGGGGGAAACTAGATAATTATAGGCCCATAACTCTGCTAAACACAGAGTTAAAGATTATGGCCAAGATCCTGCAGGAGCGTTTGCAGTATTTGCCGAGTCTCTGTTGGGACCTGAGCAGACTTGTTCTGTGAGGGGCCGAACAATTCAGAGCAACCTGCATTTGATCCGCACGATCCTAGAGGGCGTAAAAGACGACGACGAAGCCGCGCTGATCAATTTGGATCAGTCCAAGGCATTTGATAGGGTCGACCATCGCTACCTTGCTACTGTCCTGCAGGCTGCCGGATTCTCACCCGACTTCTGCCGTTGGATTAGCCTCCTGTATCGCTCCCCCAGTGCTGTGGTACAGGTGAACGGAAAGTTGTCGGGCGCTTTTGTTCTGTC
>OZ038488.1:8213745-8243745 GCA_964036315.1 Acanthosepion esculentum
GCGAATTGTGAGCTCTCCTAATACTTGTTTCCGACAACTATTTACACAATCTCCTTAGGTAGGTTATTCGCTGCTTTCCTCTGTCTCTCTTGTTTTAATTTTTTTAAATCGGGCATTTTAAAGAAAAATTAAAAATGTCAAGTTTTTCGTTAGATTTAAAACAGGGGACCAAAAGGGCTCCGAATATAATTTACTCCTTTTTATACCTTCTTTAGCCTATAATAAATAGGTTTCGTTGAACCATTGATACTGCTGACCCCGGATATTCATTTTCGTACCGACACAAAATGATACGAAGCTCACACAGCACCTATTACCCTAGCCACGTTTACTCTTTTATTTATGGTAAACGACTTTAATACTCGACCCCCAACTGCGGTATCTGTTTCAACAGACAAGACAAACTTCAATAACAACGCTACATTACTGTATATTCTGAAGTAAATAGTCTTGCTAGTTCACGAACCATTATTGTGGAATGGAGACAGAAATGGTAGAGGCGCCTGTCCTTCCCAAGACCCATGTCTGGTTGGGCTCCAGTTTTTATTAAAGAAGAAACAAGAGACAATATACAAAGCCAACCATAAAACAAACAGAAGAATCTGAAGAAAGAGAAAGTGAGAGAGAGAGTGTGTTTGTGTGTGTGTGTGTGTGTGTGTGTGTGTGTGTGTGTGTGTGTGAGAGAGAGAGAGAGAGAGAGAGAGAGAGAGAGGACGTGTATGCATGCGTGTCAAGGGTTGAAAAGGTTCTGAAAGGGAGCAGCCATCAGATGAAGGATTTGGCGTCTAAGGCAATTTTTCTTTCTTTCTTAAATGCGAGCATTGCTCTTTTCCTTATTTCTTGCGTCTTTTAATTAATGTTATTTAAAAAGAGCAATATTTTGAGATCAGAGGTTGATCTTCTTAAGATTAACTAAGTAAGACACACGATATAATAATGTAGGTATATCCAAAGATTCGCTAAAAAATGCGCCCACAGGAAACAAAAACCTCAATCTTAATAAAAACAGTTTCATCAACATAATCTTTATGTTGTTATTATTAAGAGGGCAGACCAAAGGCTTCATTTATGGAAAAATTATTTCTTTTTAATCCTTCCTAGAAACTTCGAAATTTTGTTTTTCTGGGGTCAACACTGGACCATACATAGATTTATGCGGGAAATTTTAGCATCTTTTTCGGGGAAAAATATATTGATTTGAAAATTCCTGCAAAAATGAAATAATTGTTGAATTTACAATAATTTTCATTGCTAAATTTTAAACTTTAATTAGAGTAATTTATAAACTTTTAAGTATGTATGTTCGTGAGATTGCTGGAAAATGAGCATAGCATGATAAAAACGGCATTAAACTTGACGAAAGCAAAATTTTATCGTCAAAATGTTTATGTTACTATTAAGAGGAAAGAGCAAAGTAATTTTTAATTATTTTTTTAAAAAAATTCTGTCTTTATTAGAATATTCTAACTTTTGATAAAAAAAAACTTCTTTCTCTTCATCACCGGAACTACTAGTAAATAACATGGCGAATTTTTTGTCCATTTTTTTATGACAGACATTAATTTTGAAAATCTTGCAAAAATAGAAATAATTGTCAGATTTTAATGAAACTTTCAGAAACTATTCAGGAATGATGGAAATTATTATAAATATGTTTTTTTAAGTCATGTTAAAAATATATTTTATATATATATATTACCCCTCCCCCCATAAATAATTTAATGAAAACTCGAGAAATTCAATGTCGAAGCACGTAAATCATTATATTAGTTAAAAGCACAAGGCTTTGAGGAAAGTAAATGATGTTTTGTTTTTTTAAAAAACCGACATCGTCTACCTAAAATCAGCTCTGAATTGTAACATACAAATCTCAATAAAACAAAGATATTATTTAATTTTAAATGCTTTTAGTTGTTTTTATTTGTTTTTATGAATATGCATAATGTGTGTGTGTGTGTTTGTGCGCGCGCGCACGCGCGTGTGTGTGTGTGTGTGTGTGTGTGTGTGTGTGTGTGTGAGAGAGAGAGAGAGAGTCTGGGAAACACACACACACGCACGTATATTTCTTTTATTGAAATTGGAGTAGATCTGAATAGCGAAATTAGATGAGAGCATTTTGTTTACTGATGAGGAAATCTGATCTAGGGCAGGAGTTGTACCCATGGAATCTGGGTTATTAGAAGACAGTGAAATGGTTGAAATCATTTTTATCGGTTAAAAATTGAAATAGAGCTTAGGAACTTTGGAATTCACATGATTTTGGTTGAAGCAGCCAGAACTCCGTGATAATCGCGTGCGAAGTAGTAGGGCCGAGAGTCGGTTATAATCAGCCGGGTTTTTCTATATAAACACGTAGTTATGCCGAGAAAGTGAGAGTCGGGAGAAAATTCTTGGCGAGACTGGAGAAGAGAATTAGCCCGGGCAAGAGTTGGGCTAGAGACAGTGGAGAGTCGAGTTGGAGACTCGAGGAGGAGAGGAAGTGACGCCAGAGATTGGGACAAGGCGTCCGCTAACATTTACTGTTGATATAAGTACCGCTGCTTCTGCTACGACGAATATTACTCCTACTGTTACTACTGCTGAGGAGGAACGCCACTATAAACTTTAAGCCCCGCATAGAAATCTTGTCCCTCCATCGCAAGAGTCGTATATTGTTCTGAGACGATTTAACAAGTTAATCACAATACACACACACTCTTTCTCTGTGTCTAGAATCCAGTGTATGAGTTTTTACGTCAAATACTTTTCTTTTCTGTAACCCGTTTCTTTTCTATACTATTCTTTTCTGCTATATAAAATACATTAACAATTCAATCATTGAATAGTTGTTTGTCCAGCTTTCTGCAGATATCATTTTTTTTGCTGCATTCTAAATTTCTTATCACAGACTCTCCAGCCGTGTCTACATCTTCAGTCGACCGTGAATGGATGAACATCACTTCTGCTTTCTGGATCAAACCAAACACAACGTGGCAGGAAGCAGGATTAAACCAGTGGATTGGTCGAATGATCTACGAATGCTCAGTGGATATACGGCCACTCCCTTAAGTTCGGTTAGGACCGAGTAGAAACCTCAACACAGAGAGTAAGACGTCGGATGTTGAGGGGCTGGGGTGAAAGTGTTAGAATTATATTGTCTGAAGGCAAAAAACTTTTTCGATGAAAAATGAATTTTTAAAAGAATTAATTGTTATTTCTTAAATTATTTTTACATTAAAGTTGTTAAATATTGTAAACTTAGTGGAAATGTCAAATCCTTTACTTAATGGTTTTTTTAAATACATGTATCTGTACAGATTTAAATTGCACAAGCTTTTTACAATCCACGAGCCACCAGTTAGAAAAATCTTACTATTCCTTGCCTTTGTGTCAATAAAAACGGTTATAATTCAAATGTACGGAAGCCCTAAAGAAGCATGATACAATAAAAATATCACGTGACTTCATTTTGTATATAAATGTTGTTCGGCATTGTTAATGGCCTTTACATTTTTACATTTACGATTGGCGAAATATGTGTCGAGAAGTTTTACTTAAAAAAAATTGAACTATATATCATCCTATATACGACCAAGTAGCAGCAGAAAATTTTGAAAAGTAAGTAAAAATAAGGAGGTAAATAAGTTGTTCACGTAAAGCTAAACTGTCACTTGTGACCTTCCGTACTATAACTTTTCCCTCACGTAAGATGACAGTGCGTGATGAAATCACGCACATGTCACTTGTCAATCAACACCACTGTTAAGAACGGTTTTCTCGCATTGTAAAGTACATTTTTTCAGCGCAGAAAGTAAGTAATGATTGTTTCAAAATATATTAAATAAACTTTATAATTTCTAATTTTCTTAAATTAATTTTAAAAAAAATCATAATTGATTTTTAAAAAGAATTTTAAACGGAGACTTTCACTTTTGTAAACAAAGTTTTAAAAAATGGCTGACGTTCGATTTTCTGTCAATTTAACTAATTCAAAAAAATACAAGAATTTTAACGAAAATTTTGGACGTGCTAGAAATTATTAAAAAATGTAAAAAAATAATCAAAAAATACTTTGATCTTTCCTCTTGATAATAACATAAACATTTAGACGATAAAAAATTATTTTAATCAAGTTTAATACCTTTTTTATTCATGCTATGCTATTTTTTAATGGATTTCATGAACATACCTACTTTTAAGTCTTTTATAATTTTGTGTTAATTTGTAACGGTCAAGTAATATTGTTATTAAATAAAAATTATATTCAGTAATCATAAATGTAAAAGCTTACAACAATTCTAATTTTTCTCAAATAACGTTTTAGAAAAGTATATTTTATTTTTGAAATATTTTTTAATAAAGACAATTAAGTTGTGTTGACACATTTGTCAATATTTCATCTATTTTACCAATAATAATAAAAAGTGGGGAATCGTTTTTATATTTTGGTTCTATTCGTTGTTATAATTTCGTAAATTTTTGACAGCATTGAGAAAACGAGCATGGTTGTATAACACAGAGAGAATTTGAGACGTAAAGTAGAATTTTTTCAATCAATTCTATGTTTTTTAAGCTTTTGGCAGATCTGAGATCATTTTTCTTGACAGTTATAATCACTAATTAAGGTAATAAAACACAGGAATATTGTATGGTAACAGTTTTAAAAGTGTGAATGGCCTGTTTACAAAATTATTGTTCCAAGTTCTCGCCCTTACGTATATTCGAACACCTAACGTGAGAAATAAGAGACAGGACAGCTAATGTTCTTATTCTTAATTTGAATTTCTTTCTCATATTCTTAACTTTATGTAAATGGTCAACAATAGCGATTTTCCAAGCGTAGCTTAGATGTGCCACTAGGCCGAAATTATGGGGCACCCAGTGAGGACCGAACTCACTATTTAGTCGTACTTGTTCTAGCGAGACAAGCGTGCTAACCATTGCACCACCTCCAGATACCCGAGAAGTGGTCAACAATAACTAAACAGGCATATTTAAAAATGTGTGGGACATGGAATCTGCTAGACGAGTTGAAACTCCGGACTAGCCGTCTGTTGCGTTCACTTTCACAAAAATGCCCTTTCGAAATTCCTTCTCCCCACCACTAATGGGTTAACTAAGAGGGTGAAGTGAGCTCTTTTTTTGCTTTGAATGGCAACCAGTCTAAGAGAAGGAAAACTATGAATTAACGGGAAAGCATTCCATTATACTTTCCAAAGATAATAAAGAATAGGAATGTGCAGAGAGGTATGATCGCCTACCTCTTGAACGAACCAGGCATTAAAAAAAAAATTAAAAATATTTTTCTTTTTCATTCATTGGGAACTTTGAGAGAGTCCCTATGCTTTTTTGGTAGCTTTTTATACGGTGCCCTTCTCGATGCATTTGGCTTTTCTTAAAGCTTTACAATGCAGGTGTTCACAGCATCGTTATCGAAAATCGATGGGTTTTATTTCAGTTTAAAATACTGAAACCAGTTTTGAACAGCATGATCAGACAGTGATTGATTTCCTTCTACTTCCTGAATTCTGTGGACTTACAGCCATATCATGTTGAAATGGCGATTCTCATACGATCACTAAAGTTAAGCAACATCGACCCCATTCAGTACCAAGATGGGTGACCTTCTGGGGATATCGGATGCTCTAAACTTGATGTGCAGGTGGTGTTGGAGATCGGAGAAATTAGTTCCAATTCCAGTCGGGTTCGTTATATTCACTTATGCACAAATACAATTGGGAAAGGCATGAATCCGCCTCTTCCCCTTCCCCGGCTAAATAGTAGGACTCACTAAACCATTATTATCTCACCAAAAATTCTCATAATTCCCCAAATTTTTCTGACTTTAAATAACCTGCAAAAGGTTGATAAGTCGTAAAAAACAAATCACTCGATCAATCCTGAATTTTGGGAGCATTTTCAGATCCAGTTTTAAATACCTTAGAATTGCTAAAACTTCAATACATGTATTCCCCATTATATCTGAAATACAAGGTATAGCTGAATAATATTAATAATTAATGGCTGTCTACTCGATTTCAATCACGGCCAATTGTTTAAATCAACCGTTTGCTGGCTATTTCATTCATGAACTTTCAAATGGCTTCCTAAATCTGCGCTTATTTTGGAAACAAATAGGTAGATGAGATATACAGACTCGGTGGTATCCATAGGCCGAATGTTTCTACCATGGGAACGGAGGTGACTTTTCAAGCCAGCATAAGATTTGCCATTAAATGCACACACCAATAATGTTCATTTTTTTCTGCAGGATAATTTCAGGCAATCCATTGTGGCTATGGCGCTTCATATAAGGCTTGCTCTGGAGAGAAGAACCAGACTACACACTGGACAGATGTGCCGAGGAGCAAATTCTTGATTCGAAATATTCCTCGTTTTTCTGGCATTCCTTCTAATGTCTTCGTAGCTCGTCCAAAAGTATTGCAGATTTTCAATTCCCTCCTGAACAAGACGCTACTCTGATATTTTAAAAGTAATTAACTGAGATTTGCAGAATTTGGTTCTAATAGCTGCGAATTTTGTTTTGTATACAGTCTTTATATCACTTTATCGGTTTATTAGATGGACACTTGCCACAGAGAAGAAGAAGAAGAAGAAGAAGAAGAAGAAGAAGAAGAAGAAGAAGAAGAAGAAGAAGAATGGAAATATATATCGTACATGAGGTGTACATGCAATAAGCTTTAGAATAAAGGTTAATGAAAAAAGAATGACCAACTCTTTCTACAGTTCTCCGTCCGATCCATTTTCGAAAATCTAACTAAATGAGCAAACAAAAGAATTGAACACGTTTATTCCACATGAACTGAAAATCTGAATCCATCACCTGGAACTTTTCTCACCTCTCGCGCTAGTAACAATCTATTTTTGAAACGCCTCATTTATAAATGATCAGCGGTAAGGTCTCATCATTTTACAGTTGAAACGGCTAGATGTAACATTAATTTCTATGTTAACAGCTTCTTCTCTCGCAATTCTCGCCTTTGGAACTCCCTTCTGGCTTCTTGCTTCCCACTCAATTTTTATCATCAAAAATGTAAATACAATGTCAGTCGTTATCTTCTCTCTTTTTTATTGTTGCTCTTTTATTGTCCTCTCTCATTAATAGTATTTTTCTCATATTCTCTAACATTCGGTAACCCCTTGCATCTTAGTAACTTTCTTGCCTTGCCTGGGTTGAAATGGTTTAATAAATATCGTAATTCTTGTGTACCCTCAAAGATGTGAACCACAAGATTATGCAAGACTGTATAGCCTCATGCATTTTTCTATCTTATGCTGTATTTCAACCTGCCTCATCTACTCGTGTAGACATAGAAATATAGTCTGGAAACTCTAAAAAAATAAATCCCATATAAATTGCTTATTCGCTTTGCACCATCTTTGGATAGCGGGGAATATCTGTCTTCCTAAAAGCAAAGTAGCGTGAAACAAAATGTCGGGAAGGGAGAGGTTGTTTCATACTAACAGACGTACCCGGAGTTGCTCGGGAAATAATTTTGTTTAAATAAAGAGACAGGCAGATAGACAGACATTCCATTTTATTTGTATAGATTATCAATATGAATAACTGAAGTAACTTAATTTAATTTACTACCAAAAAAGTATTTGCCTCTGTTACCATTATATTTTTTATATTTAACTTATTTGTCCCTATTTTTTTGATATCTCATGACATTCAGGTTAACTTTAAAAAGCCCGTGGAAATCCATAATTCATAGCTCATCCGTATGCCAAGTTTGGTTGAAATCCATCCAATGGTTTCTGAGATTATAGCATGCAAACATACACATAGAAATATAGAAATACACTTTACTTTTATTTGAATAGATTAGTGGTTCCCAATCTTTTTTGAGTCATCGCCCATTTTCACATGGAAAATATTTCCACTCTCCATCTATATAGGAAATATTCAAAAGAATATCAACATTGTTTAATAAAAGTTTGTTACTGTTACTGATCACGCTAGATAACACGCTCTTTCCCAGAAACTGTAACTAAGGTCTGCTCGGCTTAGTTGCAGTATAAACCACAGGTGTGTTCTGTGGGTGTTGAACAAACACAAATCCACATGAGCAAGCGTCTGCAGTAGGGATTGACTAGCCGCCCTAGTAGACAGGTATCCTCGAATACGAGTGGCCAGCTATACTATACTGGTTCATAAACTGACTTTATGATATGGTAAAAAATAACAAAGGGAGGTAACAAATATCACTGACTTATGCGGCGGCTGCTGGTACTACGGCATTAAAGAACAAAATAGACTATTAAAAACTATATATCTTCAAAAATCTTCAAAAATTGGGTATACATACACACACACACACACATAATTGGATATTTATATATATATAATTTAGTTTTATGGTCAAGATTAGTTTTATGTTTAGGATTAGCGTTGAAAGTGTTGACAAAAGAATTAAACGATTTTGTTCATACTTATATAATTAAAAAGAATATACACAATTAGCAACTAATCAAAATTCAGTGAATATTTTTGTTGTTCTGGGTCTTCCCTTATTTGATTTATACCCGAAAAAATGTTATTTCGTTTGAAGTATTATTTGAATGTTAATGATCCTTCTGAAAACTATAGAAAATATCATTGTTTGCGGAGATATATTTATATCTTATCTAGGAATGTAACCTGGTTATTCCTATTTAGCCATTCCCCCGGTTTTTTGCATATCTCGTTTGAATATCTTTTTCGGGTAGCATATGTTGAAATACATTTTTAATACTCAAAATCGCAGATAGCCCAGCAAAATATCCAATACACCACCATTTTCTGTTCAGCTGTTCATCGCCCAGCCAACAGTTGAAATCGCCCACCGGTGGGCGATATTGCCCAGGTTGGGAAACCCTGCTATAGATTAAGGTGAAAAGTTCATTTTTTTTAATCAACAATTTCGTCTTTGAATAGGCGTTGAAAAATTAACAAAATATCGTGATTATATCTTTTAATTGTTTAAATATAGAAAACAAAAATATATACATACCGACTGTAACAGCAAAATTATCCAAATCGTGCAACAGCAAAACTTTCCAATTGTTAGATTAAATTTGAATCGTTGTATCTTAGAAATGATTAAATATATCTTACTGAAATTCTCCGAGATTTTTATAACACTATTGTACTTTACTTTGAATAAGAATGTATTTAGCTCTGAGTTGAAACGATGATCCATCTTGCTGTTGTGACCTCCTGATCCACTTTTCCTCGCTACTGTTCCTTCTTTTTTAAACTTATTCACCGTTTTATTGATGGTTCTTATTGAGGGGTCTCCCCGTTTTACACAAATGGACTCACCCAAGGTATACATATACTACTGCCAGTGAATACCCGGCAGAACGTTTGGACAGTCAAGTAAAAGTAGTAGTAGTAGAACTTAGAGTCGGTCGAGTAGATAGACAGAGTCACACAGAGGAGGGTAGCACAAGAGTCACAGTAACGAGCACTTAGTCTCAGTAACAAGTCATACAGCGATACGTCGATACCAAAGACTATATATATATATTTTCTACTAACCCGGATTCCTGGAACTACTAACCCGTATTACCAGTTTGTACTATTACGTTAATACATTTATTTCCTATATTCATTCTTGTTATTATTTGATACCGGATTTCATCCTGGAATCCACAACAGTTCTTGAATGGACTTTGCAAATGGAAGCCAGAGTATGAATGTTGGTACCATTACTGAAGTCCTGAATGATCTTTTTCCTCTCATCAATGCTCAACCGAGAAGACGTTGTGGGGCTGACACAAAATGATTTTTACCTGTTCTCTTTCTAGCTGGATAACGCAAACGGTTTTTCAGTAATTTTAACGAAAAATGGCGTCAAGATGGCTAAACGTCGTGTCTGCAAACCTAGAAAAAAGAAACTCAATTAGTGTAGTGTTTTTTTTTTTTAGATATTAAACATTTTGTTAGATGGACAATTATCCCATTATGTTACAAGATTTGGACAATTTTGCTGTTACACCCGGTATAAGTAAATAAAAGTATGCATATTGAAAGTTTGCTGTCATGTTCCCAAATTCCAACCTAACCACACCTCATTAACATTTAAACTATTAAATCGGTATTTGCTCGTTTCCGGTAAAGGTTTTGTTATTAATATTGCAAGTTAGTTTTATTCAGAAATACCAGAGATATTAATTTCCCGTTGTTATTAAGATATAATGATGACTACATGATTGCCGTGAAAATGAAACCCCCGCCCCCGTTCAGTTAACAGTGTCCAATAGGAAGACAGTGTTTATGAACAAATGAAATATCAAATGGAAATTGAAGCAAGAATTGCCTCAGAAGAAAAAAGGTCTTTTAAAGAAGTTTTTTGGGAAATTCTTTGGCGTACTTAGTTTTTTTTTTACTAAATGTTCACCCAATAAAAGGCTGAAGAGCCACTCAAGATGGAGGGTTGCTAAATGCATTTGCTGTAATGACTTAGGAGAGGGAAGGAAGAAGTGCAGATTATGAGGACACGATTATAGGTAATGGTTTACTCTGGATTTGAAGAGTTTAAGATTGTAGTATTCTGGGAAGCATCCACGCGGGAGTCTCTTCTAGCAGGTAGCGGTTCGTGGGGGAAAAAGCTTTATGAATGGAACTTCTTCCTTACTAGTGGAATATGAAGGGAATGGGCATGGTCCGCCTCTGTGTTTATGACATGGCGGGCCTTCGCTGTAAATGTCTAAACTGGTCGAACTAGGGAATGCATCTCGTCTGAACACTTTCAACGGAAATAACGATAGACTTGCGACGTTGTGTCTTTCCGATTTCTCATTCCGATCCGTGATCTCTCACACCACCCGCACACCCAAGCTTAGTTTTGCACCTGATATTCTCAAGCGGTCATCCATCTAGGTACTGAGAAAGCTCAACGTTGCATAATTCGGTGATTGGACGAGAACGGGTGTTCCAATGTAATATGGTCGTAAGCTCTGTGGCGGCTATAGATAAAAGATAAAAAGAGAGAACAGTCCGGCTTTTGTCTAACATTCTATTTTTAAACCCAAATCTCACCGAAACCAAGTTTCATTGATAACTTTTCAGCCCTTGTACCCACCTTTTCCAACATGTTTCATTCTTCATTCATAACTCGGAGCCTTGTTCGGTGAAAGCGTAAACAGATTCTATTTCTGAATGTTCAAACATTCTGGTCTTACCACCTACCCAGCGGCTTTTCGCGGTCTTTCTGTAAGATAAAGTACCGTCAATTTGTGCATCGGTTACTTTACATACAAATTCGTTCATAAATTTGTTCATTCATTAAACCCATTCCTCAAAAAATTACCTAAGGACATATTAAAAAAAAAAAAAAAAAAAAAAAAAGAAATGTAAAAAAAATGTTCGGTTTTGCTGTTTGAAAGATTCATTCATTCAAATACAGTAAGTTGTTTTTTGTTTGATTTTTTACTTGTGCATACTCTGGATAGAATAATATATCCTTTATTCGTAAAGATAAGACTTATAAAAGGTTGATATTGCAGATGAGAATTTCGACTGAGTTTTACACATCCACTACACAAGCTAACATCATCATCATTATCATGGTTGTTATCATTCAACCTTACAAATAATATTCTGTTATTTCATAACTTTTTTTAAATAAATATCTCAAGAAATCCTTTTTCTAAAGCAATTCGCCCTGAGAAAGGCGGGAGTGCCACTAACACGCAAGAGGTTATAGAGGCTTGAGAACAAGAGTAAAGAGGCTTGTTTGATACAGAGAAGGACAAGGAACAAGCTCAGGGTGTCAGATGTCTATTGCCATTACACTTGAATATTTGAATATTATAGTCATCGGGAAGCAAGTAAGGGGAAGGGAGTTCCACAGACGGGAAGTGCAGGTGAAGAATCTGTTTGAGTAGAAGAGACGGTTGAATTTAACCGTTCTGACAGTGAAAGAGTGGGACCGAGATGCCGGCCTGGTATCTCTCTTAAATCCATGCAGTCCGGGAACCAGCGAAAGTAGCTCGTCGGAACAGATGCCGTGAGAATACTTGTAGAAGAGACAAAGGGAAGTCGCGGGCCGGTCTGTGGAGTGTTGACTAGATGCCAGATCAGGATCTAAGTTTAGTTTAAAAGTACGGAAGACATAGATAGAAGAAGATCAATCTGTTCATTATAATGTTTTGCTGGCTCGTCTCACAAAACATATCGCCCCTAAACCTTCTTCTGTGCGTTGACTCTTTTCAGGACGTGAATGTTCATGACTCTCCACAGCATCATACCCATTGTAGCTATTAGCAATGTTTGTCTCCTTACTATCCCCACCCCCAGTTTTTGTTCTACCATCAATTTACACAAGCTCGCATCCTTCTCTCTCCCTCTTGCCTTCAATATCTCCTGTGAATGTCAAATTTCCCAGGCATTTTCCTCATTACGTCCTAGGAATTTTAACAATCTCTTTCTGGTTTTATGTCTAATTTTTGCGTTTATAGTACTGCGTTTAAATTCGTAAAGTCGAGGCACTAAAGAAGAAAGCTTATCAGTACAATTATCATAGTCCTCCAGTGAGTATAAGTATGACCGTCTGCGGTCTGTTGGCCATTATTCTAAAGTCTCTTACCAAATGCTCATGATTTTTCTCTCTCTTTCAAGTATATACTATATCTATTGTAATGAACACATTTAGTATTTCTGTGAGCGCCTTTAAGCTTTTGTGATTACAAGTACGCTCGTCAGCAACGAGTTTTACAGTTTGTTTTATCTTCAATAAGATATGTTTTTATTTGTTTTAATCTCTTGTAACAAAGCGACTGTTCAGCGCTTGTCTCTTCCGTTATCCACAAGGACTAAATCTGGATTCGTGCGCTTTGTTAACCTGTCTGTATTCGAAAAATGTTGCTATTATTATCATTTCATTGAGTGTTCACATCAGTACTAACTGGTGGCTTACACTGAAGATTAATTGCTTATAGATACATATATAATGATTGGTATTTCCCTATGTCCGAACGAAACAAATGCTTACAGACTCAATAAAAGAAAACGACTGCTTTTGGTATTAAATAACCGAACAAAGGGTGATATTTACACTGTTTATATTGTTCGAAATGTTGTCCTCATGTTTGTTGTCATATTCACGACATTTCGGTCGTTGTACACTCCGACCTTCTTCAGGTTATATACGTTGGAATTCCGAAACGAACCATTTATTTTTCCCCAAGGACACATGGCCCGGCTATATGGCCAAGCCACATGGCCAAGCTATATGGCCCAGCTACATGGCCAAGCCACATGGCCAAGCCACATGGCCAAGCCACATGGCCCAGTGGATAAAAGCATTGCTTGAAGTAGTCTAGTGGCTTGACCCAAACAGTTGTGAGTTCAATACCTGGCCACAGCAGAGGTAAACAAGACTAAGAGAAATAACTGAAAATGAAACTGAGATATCCGGGTGAGGCATGACACGCGGAACTAGAACAATTTACCACGGTGGACGAAATAAAGGATTCAGTTCGAAATTCAAGTCACCTGACGAAGGCCGGTGCGTACAACAGCCGAAACGTCGTGAATATGACAACAAAGATGAGGACGACAATTCGAACTGTAAATAGTGTAAATTGTTACAATACCTCATCTGAGAAATGTAGACAGATATTAAAGAGAGGTATGTTGTAAAATTAACCAGCCTCACCAACCCAACCTATCTAACTACCCCAGAAATGCCTGTGTGCTAGATTTCATGATATCTACATTACCTCTTCTGATAGGGTGTTGCAGTGGTACTTAACCCGGTATGTATGCACAGCAAGTGGTATCTAAATCAATTTTGGCAAGTGTGAAAACCGAATATCAAAAACCTTTTTAATTGCCATGACAAAATGAGACAAAAATAATAAAGAATTAAAAACTGATTTCCATTTGAAATCACAAGAAAATTTTAAACTCACAGAGTCGAATATTTGCAAATCCAGCAAAAGAAAAGGCCAAGAATTACTTTTTCCACTTGAGACTATATATCTTTGTGAAGAAGTAATTTATGACGCCATTTCATATAAAGATGAAATTCAGAAATCAGCGTAATATCCGGACCGGCTCGGAAAGTGGAATCAGCTAGCAGAGTTCATATTCTGACTTAGACCGTTCACTTTTACACAGATACCTATGGGAAAGGATCAAATGCATCTCTTCTGCTTAAATCGTAGGTTAAATTAAACTATCTAGTTTTGGAAGTAACCAGAGAAGGAAAAATCTAAATTCAAAGCCGTGAAGAAGGCAACAAGCAACCAACAGGAAATCACTTGATTATCTTCTCCAAAAAGGCATGGCAATTCTCAGATAATAAAGAAGTTGTGGAGAGTACTGAGCCCCTAAGTGACATGACATTTTTAAATTTTAAAATGAACATTATGTGAATGTCATAATTATTTCTTTACTTTTGTAAACTTTTAATACTATTAAAATTAAGAAAATATATAGTTCAGTTTAATTGCGTGGCCGGACAATAGGCCGACAAGCATTTGGCTGACAAGCATTTGGCCGACGGACATTTGGCCGACAGACATTTTACCGAAAAAGTACAAGCAATACTTGAAGTATTTTAATTAGCAGTATTATAAGGTAGAATAGGACTAATAATTACCACTGAATTTCCAGTGATTAAATTATTAAATCTAAATTTAAAGTTAAAAGTTTTCTTATTTCAATATTTGTTTATTGAAATTGGTATTTTAAAAAATATTTGAGTATATTTGGGTAAAAAGTAGCACTTAATTATTTAAATTCGCATTTAACAGTAAGATAAAATCTAGTTCATCCCTTTCAGATAATGATCATTAAAAGCGAAATTGAAAGATCTTTCATATCGTAAAAACTTAAGATTTTTGCTGCATTTTCTCAAAATACTTATCATCTTACAGTAATATTTGAAGCAAAATATAATATATACAAAATAGATTTTTAAAAAAGCCTGTAAAAAAAAAAACAACGGAAAATTATAAATTAATACAGTAAATAGATATAAATATATGTAGCAGATTACGATAAAGAGTGTGACAGACACATGTAAGTACACCACTACGTTTTCGGCTAAATGTCCATTCGGGTAAATGTCCGTCGGACAAATGTCCGAATACCCATAATTGTGTACTTAAGAAAATGTGTTTTTCTTTCTTATTTTCAGATACTATTAAGTTTAGGGCTCCCATGTTTTTAGTCTAGGGTCTCCAGTTGCTTTAATCCGGGGATAACTTGTAATTTTTATTTATTTTTTATTACCCCAATTATTTCTCGTTAGAGAGAATGAAAACTCTAATCTATCTATTTATTTTTTTGTTTTATTGAGGTTTACCCTGTCCAAGTCCCGGAAAACAATCAAGATAGAAGCTTACAGAATAAATGGCACAGTTTATGCGGATATGTAAGGAAGATAACGGTTAAGCCTATACTTGAACAGGTTAAATTGTAATGATCGGGGAAGCATCCTCTTGGGAGTCGATACCCCAGAGCAGCGGTCCACGGGAAGAAGCTGTTTGAGTGGAACTTACTTTTTACCAATGGAATGCGCAGAGAAGAATGAAGGTTCGCCACAATGTGCGTAGAACGGCAGGTCCTAGCCGTGAACAATTAAAACAATTGGAACTAAGAAACGTAGAAAAATGGGCAACTCCTGACCAAATGATAGCAGCACTCTATTTTAAACCTAATCTGGCTCTTGTAAAGGCAGAGGATAGCGCGAGAAGTCAGTAAGATTTGTTAATTAAATCCTACCTGTGATATCACGAGTGATATAAACAACTTCTTCTTCTTCTTCTTCTTCTTCTTCTTCTTCTTCTTCTTTATGTTGTCTACCTTCATGATGTGGAAAGTCACAGCTCTCCATATTTTCTTGTCCTTTGTAGATCTCAGTAAATTTCATCTTTTCGCTACCTCTCCTAACCCCTGTTCTGCCAACCATTTACTCAAGCTCATTAGGTAAGTTATGCACTGCTTTCCTCTGTCTCGCTTACCGTTAATATGTCTTTTGAGTGTTAAATTCTCTAAGCCCCCTTTCCTCTTTATGTGTCTTCGAAATTTCAGCTGTCATTTTCTGATTCTATGTATAAGTGTCCTTTTTGTTTCTATTCCCTGTAAAACTTCATCATTGCTCACATGTTCAGGCCATGGTATTCTCAGCATCCTTCTGTAGAACCACATTTCTGTTGCCTCAAGACTCTTTTTCATCTGTGAGAAGATTGACCAGCATTCACTGCCATATAGGAGGACCGATATTACATGACAGTTCAGTATTCTTTTCTTTGTTGCTAACGAGATTTTCCTTAAACAAACTAGTAGATAAATAAATGACTACAGTGAAAATTTTGCTGTCGTCATCAGTATTTGAGTGACCTATCTACCCTGTTATTTTCTTTACCGCATTCTAGAGACATGGGAAAGACGAGAAGGAAGAGAAGTTAATTGCTGTGACGCGTTACTCAATAGGAAATGCCTTACATTTCCACGACGGCCACAAAACGTGTTGTTAGCTTTTATCTCGCACTTTAGAACCATAGTACGTCAGCTGTGTTCACTCACTGAGCTTAAATCTTGTGGCTTATCCCCACTTCGCTTCGCGGAGACATCGTTAAGTGGCGTTGTTAAACATATATGAAAACGTGACACTTCCTGTCCTCTTTCTTCTTTCTCTCTTTTCTCACATTTACTCCCAGCATGCTGCAGGGACAACGCCAACCGGAACCTTGACCTAAGCATGGGGATATCTTTCCTCTTAATGACTGAACTTTCACACACACAAACACACACACACACACACACACACACACACACACACACACACACACACATACGCATGCGCGCACACACGCACTTCATAATTCCTAAATTTTAATGTATTCTTTCTTTTACATGCATTTTAATGCATTTTCTCTCGTTTGCTACTCAGTTATATAAAAACACATGGAAATATCGCCTTGTTGAAATTTATTGCCTATTCCTTACGCTTCCTCTAACAAAGACGCTCCGTCATTTACATGTGCAAGTTTTCTTGCCACTGATTTTAGTCTAGCTAAGGGTAGTTCCGCAACGTATGGTAATTTTCCGACGTGATTTGAATATGCACCCACCGCAACAATCTCGTCAAACCTCTTAATCATTCTTTCGCTCTTTCTATTCAGTCTTCTTGATATTTAGTCAGTTTAACTTAATCTGATACAAGGCTAAATGAGTTTGGAGAAAGACTGTATTGCAACAATAAGTTAGAAAAAATTGCCTTGTAAATTAGTATTGGACATCTTTTATTTATTTTTTTTACTCCAACATGGACACCGCTCACGGGAATTAAAGCAACTAGCTCAGCCCTGTGGTAGATCCCATTGTACGCCCATCTTTGTTTTTATAATTAATTCTGAAGTATTATATCACATTAATGATAATGGAAAGCTGGCCTCGCTTTCTGTCATGTAAAATCATAGAATAATACTATTTTAGCCATGCCATAGAAAGTAATGCCATATTTTAAGTCCTTATTATTATCAAAAAGTTTTTCACATATATGTCATCAAATATATTTTCTAAATATTATATTGGGTTGGTGCATAATTATCAGGCGTTTTTCTAGGCGAGTTATTTGTTAATAAAAATTGCTGTTTTGTTTACTTTTTTTTAATTAAAATATTATTTTATTTATTTTTTTAAAAATGCGTGTCGATAATCATACGCTTCGGAATAATCAATTTATGTTATTGTTGAATTGTTATGTTTCTTTTTTTATATATTGTTTAAAAAACGCCTGATAATTATGCACCAACCCAATATTAAGATACCATTATTGCGTATGATTCAGTTTAAATTGATCCCCGACTTTAGTGTTATAGAATAATTTCATAATGCCATATGACATATTTTAAATCCTTACTATTATTAAAAGGTTTGCACATATCACTTTTTCAAAATATCTTTTAAAATCTTATAACAATGTGTAGTAATTAATAAAGGGTTTAGTTTATTACTTAATATTAATGAAACATTGAACCCCCACTTTATGCCTAATAGAATTTTATAATAATGTTAGTTTCACTGTACCCCGAAAATTGATGACATATTTTAAGTCCTTACTATTATTATTAGAAAATATCTATGTCTTTTCAAAAAGTTATATTAAAACTTAATTTACTTCATGTCCAAGATAATCTTATATAAATAATAGTTTAAAACATTACAGCATATTTTACTAAGTGCTTATTTTTACTAGAATGTTTTCACCGGGTATTTCTTATGACCAATATAACGTAACCAGATAAATCTCATTAGAAAGTAGGTGAGATCAGGCTGCTAATGAAATGCATTTTACTTCTTTATGCGCATGTCATATTTAGCATTGGAAAAATCATCACTTTACACCGTCATGACTTAAAGATGATCAGATGGAAAACAAGAGCGTGAAGCAGAAAAATTACCCGCTGAGTGCTGAGTAATCCATTTTCATATGAAACCTCAACCCAAACGATCACACATACTAACGATTGATTTCAACTTAGCAACTTAGGTTAAATCATCTGGAGAGAAATGGAAGAAAATACCCGTTCTACAATCTTCTAAATTCAAACGGCCCACCTGTGTTTGAAAATTAATATTAAAAAATTCTGACCTTAACATGAAAATATCACGTTTTCTTAGACATTTTTCCTAATATCTAAACACACCATTTCCGACGCGTCTGTTAAAAAGAAACTTTAGATTATTATTAGTTTAAGTGTTATTCACATTACTGACATTCGGACTAATACCCTCATGTTTGTGGTTATTATCACAACGTTTCGGCGGTTGTGCTATTTAGCCTTCTTCAAGTCTTAGTTGGGATAAAAACGATCTTGAACAAAGATCAACACCCTCTACAAAGTATTCTCCCCCCAAAAGGACTCAAAATAAACCTTTCCGAAACAGAAAGATATCCAAAATATACAGCCACTCCTCACTTAACGACCCGACCAAGTCTTCTATCCTCTCTCAGTTGCGTCACTGTCTTCGCGCAGAGTGCAATTCACTTGTGGCTCTGTGTGCCGTCAGAGACGCAGCTGACGAAAATAAAAACTGTGAGGTGTCCGGACCCGTGGAACAGCTGCACCCCGCACTGTACTAGGCTAGGGTGATCGGTATTCATACTGATGCCAGCGCAACTGACGGTTGCAGGGCCAGGGAAATTTTTGTACCTGGCCCGAATGTACGCGCTCGGGTTCCTCACGTTAAACGTGACCGTGTGTCACATCTCGTCTTGGGTAAATCACGACCGAGCCAAGTTCCAATTAGATGGACGCTAAGTGAGAAGTTGTACCTAACCGTTATTTCGGGCATATTATGCGTGGAACGGATTTGTGTTAAATAGCTTCAACGTCACTTTTACACCATTCGTAATGTTTTTAATTTATTTCTAAATGTATATACAGTACACTAGTGTACTGAGCAGTAAACGTAATAAATAAATTCGTAAATATTCGTCCATGCTTCGAATATTGCTGCTACATTTGGTCTGGTGCCCCTGCTATTTATTTAGAGATTCTTCATAAAATTCCCAAAAAGAATCGCCAATATTATTGGTCATGACCTGGCATTTTGGCTTTAGTCATTTTCCCACCGGCGTGAAATTGCTTCCCCGTACCTTTTCAGCAAAGGCACAGGGAAGCAGCTTTCGTGGTAATTGTTCGGATGGACTCTTTTGTACCTAGACTTTATGAATTTAAGCGCAGTACTAGATTGGCAGCAAGGTCTCATCAATTTATAGTTGAATTGGCTAGATGCAACCGTAAATTATTTGCTGTTTCTTCTCTCGCACGTCTCGCTTGTGGGACTCTCTTCCGGTTCCATTCTTCCCGGCCAACTTTGATCTTCAAATATTTAAATGAAATGTCAATCGTCGTCTACTGTCCTCCTGATTGCTCTTCTATTGTTCTCGCTTCTTCATAATATTTTCTGTTTTCTCCTTCACACCCAGTAACTTCTTGAGCCTTAGTGGCTTTACATCCTTGTTTGGGGTGAATTTGATTAAAAAAATATTCTGTACATTACTTTGGTTTGCATTCTATTTGTAAATAGAGTACAGGGATCTTTTTATATTTATTTATATAAATTTATTTATTATTATTTATTACAATTTTATGATTTAAGAGCTAAAGAAGAATCAGCAATATTACTGGTCCTGATATGGCAGTTCGGCTTGAGTCACTTGCCCACAGCCGTAAGGTTACCTCAGTGCCTTTTCTGTAAATACTTTCATGGTAATTGTTCGGATGAACTCTTCGCTATTCATTGAGGTTAGATTTTTAAATTTATTGTTTTATTCCCCTCCCCGACATACAATGAATTGTACATATGGGGACTAGTTAGGACTTTCATAGAGACACCGTGGTATTATGGTGGATGTAGTAAGAAAGGTAAGTAAGAATGCGTTTTTGTTGTGTAAGGAATATTGTTGTATGTTTGGGTCAGTGTTTGTGGCTAGCTAAGTTAAACGATTAAGACAGAAAACCGTCCTTGTGTTAATTGACTGTTTTCGTGAAACATCCAGACATTAGATCCATCCAATGTAGCTCGACAATAATCATTAAAAATTACTCTTCTGAAATCAGTTTTCGTGTACGTCTTCGTTCAATTTACACGTTTCTCTTTGTGATGTTTACTTAAAGGTAGCGGTTTGGTTGTTTCATGTCTTTATCCAGTTTTCTTAATATTCAGCATCTTTTATTTCTGTTTCAGTTCGAAAAAAACAAACAGTTTCTTTAAATAGCATCCCTACCCGCAAGCCAACCAATCTGCCACTGGGTAACATGCCACTAGCGTTTACCGCCGGTGGCCCGCTGTCGGACCGCCGGAATGTTCGTCGCGGCAATGTTACTAATGGCGGAATGCTAGAGGCCCACCGGTTGCCATCGACGGCCCGCCAGCAGGCCACTAGCGGCTTACACGTAGGGTTCTTGCTGGTCAATTCACTATCCGTGCTTACTCTTTTTAATTTATTTTTGTGCTTTTTAAACCAGTTTACACTTGCCAATGTTTTTCATTTTTCTGGTTTTGTGATCTCCATTCAGTTTTTTCTAATATCTTTTACGAATGACATATTTTACAAGCATGCCAATCTACAGAATAATAAGGAGATTGGAAGACTATATGTCTAGATGCAGTAATTCTAAATCCAAACAAGTAAGCATTTAACGTCCATCTTCCAATCTGGCTCTCAAACGCAAATGCCTCGTTCGTTTTAACGCTTCTTCACTTTGGTAAGGAACGTTTTTCACGTACACAAACGTACTAACTTTTAGAGCGTAGGAGGCTGGATAAATGGTAGCTTTGTTTTCTTAGTGCTAACGATCTGGTCGGTTTAAAAAAAAAACAATTCGTATCAGGAATTATGGTTCTAAGTATAACAGGTCTCTGATTGCAGGTGCAAAATTGACATTATCTTTGCCATCAAATAAGTAACTGGGTCGGAGGAGTGTTATTAAATATGTAAGTAGATAGGAAGATAGGTAAATAGGTAGCGTTGTTATTAATGGTACCATACTGGGTTATTTTGTCGCTCATTCATGCGTTAAGCTTTCTTGTACACTGCACAGCCGAGGGAGGCCAAATCGTTGTCGGCCATGGCGTCCGTCATCTGCCATTTCATAATAAATACAAATGGTTCTGTACTGTGATCGGATGGTGGAGATCAGTTTATTTTCTTTTCTGGTGCCTTTCTGCTTTTAGTAGCTTTAATTGGCTTCATCGATTTTCTACGCAACTGGACTCTGTCTACATCCGAGGGAATCATTCACGCACAGCAGAAACGAAAGGAAAATATAATTTCACTTCTATACAACACGTAACTTTAATAAACGCCCAGCAGGATTTCCTGTCAAACTGGCGACTGGTTATTAATAAGCTTAAAAAAATAGACAAAAAAATCACATTTAGAAAAAACAATGACAGCTCTGAAACAGGGCCTATCATTCTCAAAAAGTAATTTATCTATATGAATATAAAATTAAAGATATTTCACAGAAAGTTAATTTCGATAGGATGTTTACTTTCTTTTTTATCAAACAAGGCAATAATTCCACTAAGACGCAACGGGTTACTGGGAGTGAAAGTGAATGAGATTTCAGAAAGAACCGGAAACCCAATCTTAAACAGGAAAGAAGAGATAAACCTGTACACCTGTCTAAAAGACCGAAGAATAGTGAGAACGATACGACAGGCGGATCTATCTACTCCCATTGAGGAGAAAAAATAATTAGAAAATAACATTTCAGAATTCAGGCGGAAACGTTAGGAGTATAGAGTTAAAATAGACTTTAGAAGGAACCGGAAGCTCAACCATAAACAGGAAACAAGGGATAAATCTATACTGCTGTCCAAACGGCCGAGGAGTAGTGTGAACTGGACGATAGGCGACCCTATGTACTTTTATTGAGGAGAAAAATAAATCGTAAAGAGCAGTAAAGAGTTTACGTGGAAAGGTTAGAAGTATAGAGTTGAAGTAGATTATAGAAGGAACCGGAAACCCAATCCTAAACAGGAAACAAGGGATAAGAGATATGCGTGGGTTACGTAAAATTTATTGACGTTAAAAGTGGCAAATCGAGTTCAAATCCCAGCCTAGTTTCTTACATTCAATTTGCACTATCATTTTTCTTTGGAGTTTTCTGAATGTTGCCACCAACGAATTCCGGTACTGAAAGACTTAGACTAACATTTTAAGAAAAATGTTAATATTAATTAATGGGATAATTAGATGTTAAAATATAGAAAGAACGTTTGAAAAAATATTAATTAGAACCGCAAGATGAAGATTAGAGAGGGTAGCAGAATTACATGAAACCGAGGCTATAGATTTATATCGCTAGAAGTGTAGTTTTGGGTAACCCAATGGTCAATCAGTTATCAAATTGTGATGTGTCAGCCAAAACCTGGCTGGGAAGCTAAAAATATATTTATTTACACTACTTATTAGGAAACATATTACTTACTCATTCCACCTCACACAGTGTACTAAAATAAATAATGTATTCAAAACTTATGAAATCGAGACGTGTTGGTGCAATTTTGGTTGGAAAAATAAAAGCAAGTAATAATGGTTTTCAGCCTATTTGTTTCTCTATCTTGAGAATTCGATGGATGTTGACAGGTAGTCAGGTCTGGAAAGGAAGCGGCAGTCCAAACTCATAACAATCGAAATTTCGCATCTCTAGAACACTGGCTAGGTTAAAGGTGATGCTCGATTATATAAACTAATACCTGCAGGCAGCAGCAGTAGAGATCCTGTGCGTCTATATCTGTTATATATAGAGAAAGGACCGTGAAAAGGGTATAGTCGTTCGTCGCAGTCGCATTGAAAGTTAAGATCTGAAACATCGGAGGTAGCCAAGTTGGTAGTACACGAAACCAGCCATAAGTGGTGGCAACCAAAAGCAGGTAGTTTTTTTTTTTAAATAAAAAGTATTGGAATACGTGAAGTAACATTAAAATGTTATGGTTGTGAGAACTCCCTTAAAATTGTAAACACTCTCTCATTAATAGTTTGCTCGAAGTCAGATAATGTTTTAACTTTTTTCTTCTGTCTATTCTCAGAGAAGGAAAATTATTTTAATCATACTCTGGCGATGGTCATTATTTCCGACGAGTGAATTTGCTCCATTTAATTTTCATTGAAGCAGCAAACAAAAATCCAAGACGTAAAAAGATTGTCGAGTCTTGTTAAGCAAATAATGACCCACTAGACGCTACGACCTTAAATGGCTATAGCAGTGAAGTGACCAAGATTACCGAAGGCAGAAAAATAACTCTAACGCCAATATAAACAAAATCATACCATAGTTACGCCAGGATTGAGATCACGAGGAATGACACCTGTTTATACTGGCCTCTTTGATTAACAGTCAGTCTAAGAGAAAGAATCTCTGAAATCAAAACTGTAGAAAAGACAACGGAAAACGATTCAACTATCTTTCCCAAAAATTCGTAGCTGTTCATTTTATATGCATTTTAGAACATTATTACAGTATTCGTAGCTGATTCAATTCAGTGTCGGTTTCAATTTTTAATGAAGATTGCTTCGAGGATCCGTAGTTTTAATTTGTTATTTTCTTGGTGTAGGATAGTTATCAATCAGTATTTTTCTATACTGTGAATGTGGACAGGAATGTTGGTGTAAATGTCTCGCAATGGATGAATGGTCAGACATATGTAGAGTAAGACGTCTTGATAATGTAGTTGTAGTATATCCAGCATATATATTTACTTTCCTGTCGGAGATACATTCAGACAAAGGACATTTGAATTGATATTTAATGTTGGTTTTACGTGATACATCAGTTGGTGGGGAGAAGTTATCGCGAATAATTAAATTGGTTGTATTGTATTTTGTATAATATATGATTAATTTTCTTTATTGGGATCTATAGGAGATAATTAGGTAATATAATAATGTTCTAAAATGCCTATAAAAAGAACAGATTTCACGCTTCAATACGCGCTCGACCATGACATACCAATATAAAAGAAAAATCCATAATGGATAACTTTTCACGTTCTAATGAACGCTAAACTGTAGCATTTAAATGCAAAAGAAAAAAAATCAGTAATGTATAGCTACGCAGTTTTTGCCTTATCAGTAATATCCCTGATGATGATCTCAGAAAGACATGAAAAGTAATTGGGAAATAAGAAGATTCTCACTGTTATAGTGCATTTCTTGCCTTATTCAACTGCAATATACGAAAAAATATTCGTGAAATTGACAGGATTATGATCAAAATAAGCAGACATATTGTTTGTAATTTATTCATTCAGTCATGCTATATATATATATATATATATATATATATATATATATATGTGTGTGTGTGTGTGTGTGTGTGTGAAAAAATAATTTTATATGTGAAATAATAATTTTATATGTGAAATAATAATTTTGATGTGAAAAAATAATTTTAAATACTGTAATTACATTTACTTGTTTTATAACAAATATAGTCGATTAAATTTAAAAGTAAAAATATTTCAAAATTGGTTTTAAAATTGTAATTAAGTAAAACGGATTCTAACCTAAACATCTTTTAAAATTGTACTTAAATAAAACGTATTCTAACCTTAACACCTCTCTCAAAGTACTTCAAACACTTAAAAGAATCCAATAAAACACCTAAAGTTAAATGAAATTAATATAAGTTAGAATATGTATTCATTAAATGACCCATGTCCTTTGTACATACATGAGAAAAATATATATTACTAAGTTTATAAAAAATAAAAGTTTACTGAATCAGTGAAATAATTTAGCTATCTTTGCCGTCATTGTCATAAATTTTACTTTAAAAAAATGTAACGTGGTAATATACATACTTATACTCGATATGAAAAAATAATTTTACATAATGTAAGTAATTCTAATACATTTACTTGGCTTTAAAAAGAAATATAGTGTATTAAAAATGAAATTTTTTAGAACTGTAGTTAAATAAACATATTCTAGCCTAAAGAGCCACCAAAAATCTTTAAGTATAAAAATAGAAAAAATGCCGTAAGAATTTTTAACCGTTAACAATAAAATTTTTATAAAAAATCCAGACGACATTCATATAGCGGATGTCAGAATTTGTTGAAAAATACATCCCTACCCATCCCTAAACATAACCCCGCTTTCGAATGTCACTATTAACTGATACAACGAAAATTGAAATTGAACACGCTACCACCCCTTGTCTAGATGAATGGGTTTCTCGGTATCCTTGGAAACACTCAATTATGAATCTTTGTCGTGCCTTTAAAACTGTAAATTTAAAAATAAGTTACTTCAAAATTCGCTTGACGAGGAAATGGAACTAATGTCTTTAATTTAATAACAAAATTAAATTCGAAGCTTTTAGCTTCCATTTTTGAAACGTGGTTATTACTGTGTAGCGAAAAAAGACATATTTTAAATCAGTTAATTTATAATATATATCTATATATATATATCTATATATATATATATATATATATATATATATATATATATATATATATTGAAAAACAAATAACAATTTTGCTCTGGTATATAAATACATGTCACGAAATAAAATCCTTAAGATTGCCTTGATAAAGTTCATCAGAGGATGAAACGCGTAGGCTAAGATAAGTTTTCCTTTTGCCTTTATTTATATTGTCCCTTTACTACAAATATACTCTATCTGAAATTTTTACATCTCTCTCTCTCTCTCTCTCTTTCTCTCTCTCCCTATATATATATATATATATATATATATATATATATATATATATATATATATATATATATATATATATATTAATTGTGGATAGACATGAAGAAACATGTAAAAAATCGTAATGACCGAGATAGCAAGATTTCCTCAGGCGGCGCATTCTCCAAACATGTCACCTTCAGATTCGTTCTCTTAAAAACAACTTCTTCGTTTCACCAATAACAAAATATTGAAAATCTCTGGAAGAATTCGTCGAATCATAACCAGGATCGTTCTTTTATGCTGAATACACAACGCAAATATATAAAAAAACATGGTGGAAGATGATGAAAGGGAAAGAAAATACTTTGAATGAATAACTACAAAGTGGCAGTGAAACATTCTTGACACGACCTAAAATGACCGAACTTCGAAACCACATACGAAAATAGCAAGTGACTTGCAATGCTTCTTGAACACGTAGTAAACACTGTTTTATATAGCGTCTAGCCTGTTCTGTTAATTCCGTTCAATTTATTTGTGGGTTTTCAAGTGACGGGTGAGATCGGAGCGACTTTTGACTCATCCCGTATGGTAAGTTATACCCAGTGTAATATTGATCGTAATTTGTTTAATGTCTGTATGTCGCTTTTTGTGGATAACGAGACCTGCATTGGAGCGGTATAACCTGCCACATTTGTCACATATGAGTTGATGGATGGTAGGATCAATGATTTCTCCTTTCGAAGTTGCACGCTTGACATTCGACCAGCTCATGCATTGCATATTCTTGAAAGAACCTAGTACCTTCACATACAGAAACACGCATATATATATATATATATATATATATATATATATATATATATATATATATATATATATATATATGTATATATATATATATATATATATATATATATATATATATATATATATATACAGTAGTGGACAGAATGGAAACTTTATGTGCTTTTTTTCAGAAATGATGAAATAATGTATTTGAAATACTGTGCAGTGAAACCCACATCAGAATTTTTATTTTAATGTGAAACAATAATACAAAACACACCAAAAATACTTTTAACATAGGACAAAATTATTGTCCCTCTTGCCTCAGTAATCAATTGTGTAACTTTTATTCTTGATTATTGCCTTTAATCTTTTTTGATAGTTCCTTACAAGATTCCTACACACACACTAATACGTATTTTACTCCATCCTTCTTTGGCAATAGCAGCTTCTAGTTCCTCCAGATTAAAGGCACTTCTTTCTCTTACTTTGTTCTTTAATATTCTCATAAATTTTCAATGGCGTATAGGTTAGATCTTAAATTTGCTGTCATCTAAATATTTTGTAACAATTTGTGTCGTCTGTTTCTTGTCATTGTCAACATGGAACATCCAGTGACGCCCAAAAAACAGCTTTTAATCACTTCGTTTTATATTATTTTTAAGAATAGCCAAATACCGGTCTTTATCCATGATGCCTTGTACTCTCACTAGTTCTTCTTGTCCAGAAGCAGCAAAACCTCCCCTGAGTTGTAGGGAGAGTATTCTGGGGGTTGTGAGTTTCATTCACTTTCCTCCATACATGACGGGAGTTCATGTGACCAAATAATTCTAGTTTAGTTTCATCTGACCATAAAAAAGCTCCAATATTTACTCACATGTTCTACATGGCTTCTAGCATAAGCTAATCTGCATTTTAGGTGTTTAGCTTTAAGCAAGGAAGTTTTCCTTGGGCAACAAAGCTCGTAGTCCTGTTCGATGAAAGCATCTAATGGCTGTCTTTCCTCGATACATTCAGTCCTGATATCTTTACATCATTGACAATTACACAATATATATAGCAATACACGAACAAGAAATTGATGATAGTCTGTTTTTGTTTACATGAATGATTTCCAAGCAACGATAAACACGTGAATATAAGACGCTGAAAGCGAAAATCGCACCACAGCTCATGACGTCACACATAACCACGCGAGAGTGAATTCGATGAGTATTGAGTATGGAAAGCCGTTGGTATAAACCAATCGCTTCTGTTACCAATTATAGGCATTTAAGAATATTTGTGGAGATTTCATAGTTTATTTTGTTCAGATTAGGTTTCAACTGTTTTATGTATATAGCTTCAAGAATTTTTAGTTTTTGTTTATTGTTTTCATGTTTAATTATAGTTGTGTTTTCGACGAGGATTTTCCGGAATTGTGTATGCAGCCAGGCATGTTGTTTTAAATGCCTAAAAATGTTAGAGCTATCATTCAAATGTAGTGTCAAGCGTCGTGAAAGCGAGTTTGTGGTGTGACCAACATATATATATATATAGTATATATTTAGGTAGCATATTTTCATTCAAACAGGTTTGGTTAAATAATTTAGACATATCGAGATAAAGTATGAATCTCTTCCCCCTCCAGATATCGATTAAATTGTAATCGTAAAACATCTTCCCTGGTTGTCCAAGACTTCCAACACCGCGGCTGATCGATGAAGATCGCTTCAATCTCAGACCTGCCCTTTCCCATGTTTGATTTAAGTTTGATCATAAGGAGGCAAAGATCGAATCGCCGCAGATATCTTCGTGTTGGGTTTGTCTAAGCAGAACGAAGGCGTACAGAAAAAAAAAAACGATTGAATTAATTGAACAAAAAGTAAATACTGTTTTTATATCATTCCTTCGGACAATAATTGGTTATATCAGAGTTTTCATGCAATTAATTATCAGCCCAACCCGCGTCTAAATCGGAAGTGATATTGTTGTTGACTTGGTAAAGTTTGTTTTGCTGTTTTGGTAAGTTTCGGCACAAGGCTGAAGTCGGGGGGTTCTTTTCGGCCGGCAATCACGTGGCAAGGTTATCACGACCGTTGGCTGGGACGAATTCTCTGCCGTCTCCCTCTTGTCTCCGTCTCTGTCTCCGTGACGACTGACGAATTCCCTCCGTGCATTCGTATTTATTGACATGCGCTCAAACTGGTGTGGAGCAAGGCGCATAAGGGGATTTCGGTAAACTTACTTCAGCTTACTTCATAATTCTGGGGAATTCCCTTCATCCACTCTTTCTCATTATTACTGTTCATTAAACCTGCTCAGTGAGCGTGGGTGGCTCATACACTCGCTTCTGGTATTTCAACTCAACTTTCGACCAGGAGAAATCAACTCCAAATTCGTTGTTTACAAAAATGAAGTTTTCGCTTTACAGTTTGCATTTTCAGCTGCGTAGAACTCGTGTCAATCATCGTTTCCCTCTAAGTCTGGGTCATTTTCCATTATTCAAACCATCGACACGGCAATTCCAGGTGTCGTCTATATGTAGATTAAATCGTCACGGATTTTAGGTCTTAACCCTTTTTGCTCCAAAGTCTTTCAGTATATCGCTCCTTCCACTATATTTCCCATCGCATTTCACAGGATCTGCCGAGAGCCATGATCGCCTCTAACCTCAAGAAATATGTCAAAGAATATGAAAACATAAAAGATTTCTATTAAATGAAATATTACAAATTTTGGATTAAAAAATAAATTTGTCAATTTAGTACTATATAATATAGTAAATATCATATTTTCGTGTTACTAAAATATTAGTATTTTCCTTCTAAACTGTAAAAAAACTCAGCGTGGAATTTCCATGAATTACAATTTCACGTGGAAGATTTTCTCAATGTATTTCAATATATACATTTCTTAAAAGACAACAGAACTTTTCTCGGGAACATTCTTCAATTTTCTATCTTCGCCGTAGTTAAGGTCAGATGTATTTTGCTTAAAGCATTTTTTTCAAAAGGGCCTAAGAACTGTTAATTCTAGAAGTTAGATATAATCAACCATATG
>OZ038488.1:8246245-8296245 GCA_964036315.1 Acanthosepion esculentum
AATAACTTTCGATATCTACCTACTGACCAGATGATAATACCAATAAAGAGCTGTGGCATCTATTGATAAGTTTGACAAAAGCCAATCATATATATATATATATATATATATATATATATATATATATATATATATGTATATATAAATAAAAAGGAAAGAACAGTAAGATATAAAATCCGGCGTTCTTATAGATATTTTTATTTTTACACAATAGTGCTCAATGTAAATTTAAATTTACAGAGCATTAATATTATAAATTAATAGATTTAAAATATGGTTTTACCGCTACACAGTGATAACCATGTTTCAGAAATGGAAGCTAAAGCCCCTGAAATTAATTTTGTTATTAAACCAAAGACATTAGTTCCATTTCCTCATCAAGCGAATTTTGGAGTAACTTACTTTTTAAAATTTACGGTTGTTAACGGCACTGGAAAGATTCATAATTTAGGGTTTCCAAGGTTACCGATAAATCCATTCATCTAGACAAGGGGTGGTAGAGGGTTCAATTTTTAATTTTCGTTGTATCAGTTAATATAAAAATTAAAAATTGAACCCTCTACCACCCCTTGTCTAGATGAATGGATTTATCGGTAACCTTGGAAACCCTAAATTATGAATCTTTCCAGTGCCGTTAACAACCGTAAATTTTAAAAAGTAAGTTACTCCAAAATTCGCTTGATGAGGAAATGGAACTAATGTCTTTGGTTTAATAACAAAATTAATTTCAGGGGCTTTAGCTTCCATTTCTGAAACATGGTTATCACTGTGTAGCGGTAAAACCATATTTTAAATCTATTAATTTATAATATTAATGCTCTGTAAATTTAAATTTACATTGAGCACTATTGTGTAAAAATAAAAATATCTATAAGAACGCCGGATTTTATATCTTACTGTTCTTTCCTTTTTATTTATATATACATATATATATATATATATATATATATATATATATATATATATATATATATATATATATATATATATATGATGGACTCTCTCCCGTCGGTTTCGTCCGATAATCTCATTCAGTTTTTATGTTTGTATCGTATGTGACACTTCAGTCCTGCTAATGACCTGCATATAAATTCACATATCGTACAGCCTTGAGGATCTCAGGACATAATCACAGAAATATTTGCTGATTTTTTTTACCGTTGTCTTTCGACTCTCTTAGCCAATCATTACAACTGATTTCAAAATTTCTGATACCACTTTGACATAAATATCTCCAGTTATTTCTATCCAGGGTAACTCGCTCGAAGTTAGTATGAGACACATTGACAGCTAGGTTACTTTTTAGATTGTCTTGAAACCTGAACCACGGTCGTCCAACATGCCTTTGTCCACTGTCAAGCTGGCTATACATGAGGACCTTACGTATATATATATATATATATATATATATATATATATATATATATATATATATATATATATATATATATATATATAGGATTAATACAAATATAAAATTTGCCACTTAACTGATTGATCACTCCAGAGTTTTGTAGACGAACATTTGTATAATTGTTCGGCCCACTCGTCAGGGGATATCAGCAAATTTTCGTTATGTTTATATTAAGTCAAAAAACAATTATTGGATGGGTGTATACGGGGTAAATTCTAATAACCAAAAAATACTTTTCTTAAAAGAGTGCTCAATGCAGACTAGTGCAAATATAATTTATTCGAAAATTATAACAAATATGTTATAAAATCGCTACAAAAATAGATATTTTGTTTCAACACTTCTGGTGTCTTATCAAGTGATGGTGTAGAATAAAAAGTTTAAACTCTTTATTCTACATTCAACACCATCACTTGATAAGACACCAGAAGTGTTGAAATAAAATGGCTATTTTTGTAGCGATTTTATAACATATTTATGTTATAATTCTCGAATAAATTATATATATATATTTGTGTGTGTGTGTGTGTGTGTGTGCGTTTTATTCTTCGAGAATTCTAAGAGAGAAAAATCTCTGTGTTTGTTAATATGTTTACATAATAAGGAAGATGTTTTTACTTATGCTTCACCCTTTTTCTTCTAACACAAGGCATACTTCAATCTCTCTTTCTATCTATATCGATTTCTGTCTTTGTCTTATATAGTCTCCTCTCCCTTGCACCCCCCATTTACACTCTGACTCTCTCTTTCTCGGTTAGTTTTACGCACTTACTCCCCGCTTCCCTGTATTCACCCCTTACACACTCCGTCTCTCAAGTTCTGTCTGTCTTGCTATCTTTCACTCACATTTTGCATCTTATTCTTCTTTGTCTCTCTTTCATTCACCTATTTATTCTCCCCCACTATTTCACACTCACCCACTCTCTCCTCTTTGCATTCATCCTTTATACCCTCTCTCTCTCTTTCTCTCTCTCTCTCTCTCTATTTATTTCTAATTCAACTGGTAGCTTCTTACTCTTTTTCTTGCATTTACCCATTTACTCACTTCACTCACTCGGACTCACTTTCTCCTTCTCTACATTTATCTTTTAGTCTCTCTCTCTCTCTCTCTCTCTCTCTCTCTCCTTCTGATTCATCATCTAGCTTCATATCCTTCTCTCTCCATTTACGCCCTGTGAATCTCCCTTTCCTTGCATTCAATCATTTAAGCTTTCTCACTTTCACTGTTTCTAACCCCAAATCTGATTACTTACTCGCCCCTTCCCTATAATCACCCATTGGTGCTCCATCCCCTCCCCTCCACAAACACACACACACAAGTGTGTGTGTGTGTGTGTGTGTGCGTGTGTGTGTGTGTGTGTGTGTGTGCAACCCTCTCTTTGTCTTTCTATCTAGCTTGTTCTCCATTGAAAAAGAAAGTCTATTGAAACCTTTCTCTCCTTTTGCATTTGTTACAGTTTTCTCTTTCGTGATTTCATCCCAACAACAAACAAACGACGGCTCCACGCGGCAAGTAAATAGCCGCGATACCTGCCACCAATCTTTCCTAACCAAATAATTTCTTTTGTAAGGCTGGCCCTGGGGCCAAGGTGGAGATGTCTGTCGAGGCAGATCCATAGCCTACACGACATAATTGTCAGTATATTTTTTTTCATTCTTTCTTTCTACTTTCCACTGTTTTATTTTCCTTTTCTTTTTAATTTTTTTATTCACTTCAATTTTATTTTATTTTACGTCTTTTACTTTCTTTATGTTCATTCTTTGTTTTTTTTTTGGGGGGGGGGGCTTTTTTCGTATATTTTCTCCTCAAATCCGTGTGCGGTTTTTCTTCGCTTTCTTTCTTTTCTCTTTCCATTTTCTCTTTTCTATCTTTACAACTTTCTTTCCTTCTCTTCTCTTTATCTTTTCTCTTCTCTATCTTTACAACTTCCGTTCCTTTCTTTTTTTTCTTTCATTTCCCTTCGGTTTACGGCCACACCACGTTGAAACACGGGTACCTGTGCGATCACCGAAGTTATGCCGTGTTCGAGCCTGGGAATAAGTGTGGATGTACAGGTTGTGTAATGGATATTGACTGTGAATTGTTACTTTAACAGCCAAAGTTCAAATCCCTTTGAGTCTGTTACATTTACGTACGCGCAAATATCATTGGGGAAATTAGGAATCCCTCTCTTCTCCCCCCCCAGCTACGGGTTAATTAATAAATTTTGTATCACTAAACCATTATTATCTCCAAAAATATAATATAATCTTAGAATCTAAAAATATTTTCTGGTTTTAAATAACCTGCAAATTGTAGATAAGCTGTAGAAAATTAATCAGTCATTTCTTTTCTGTTCTTTCTTTTTGTCTTCTTTTTCCCCCTTTCATTTCTTCCTTTCTTTATCTTTCCTTTTCCTCTCTTTCCGTTTAACATTTCCTTCTCTTCTCCTTTCTTTCTTTCTCTTTTCCATCTTTACTCTTTCTTCCGTTCTTTGCTCTTTTTCTCTTTTTCTTTTTTCCCTTCTTTGTTCCTCGTTTCCTATTGCCTTTCTTTTTCTTTCTTTTCTTTTTTCCTTTTCCTTTCTTCTACTTCCTTTCTCTTTTCCTTCCTTTCTCCATTCTACCTTTTCTCCCTTCTCTTCCTCTCTTTTCTTTCTTTACTCCATTCTTTCTCAGTTTCCCTTCTATTTTTCTGTTTTCTTCCTTCTTTAAATGTCTCTCTCTTCAGGCAAACTTGTTTCAGTTTCTCCTTTTCTTTTCTTCATTTGTCTTCTTCCTCTTCCTCGTAACACTACCTCTTCTTTTCAGTTTTCCTTCCCACTTCTTTCCATATCTTACTTTGCCCAAATTATCTGAAAGATCATATTTGCCATCTTAAATTTATCATCCGTGCAATCAATGAATCTTAGGAATGCACGTAAGCAAAGCATCTGCTTCAAATTTTAATCACAAACTTAAAAAGAAATGCGAATGAAATCCTGGCGACGCTTCTCAGCACATCGGTTTTTTTTCTCGATTTCTTCAGACTTCCTCAATCTTCACATTTCCCCCTTTTTAATCTAATATTAAACCGAACGAAATAAAATCCTAGGTGGATGTTGTGATACAACTATTCCTACTTCATACTTCCTATTGCATTTAAGAGAAACAAAAAGAAAATTGTAATTAAATTGTTTTACACGTGTTCTGAGTGTAGTCGTTTTTTTAAATTATTTTCTGTAGTATTTTTTTTATTATTGATAATTATTTATCAGATAACTTATAGGACTTTGTCGGTTTGTTGCTTGGTGGTACGCAATTTCATTAGGCTATTATCGAATAGATGGCAAGTTAACCATCGCGATAACGTAGGGAGTATGTAATCAGTATATGCATTATTTGAATTATTATCTGATAAGTGGGCAAATGTATTCATAAAAAATATTGCATTTACTAAATTTAGTTTTTCTTTTTTGTGTATTGCTGGGTTGTGATCTCGGTGGCATTTAGATTTTTCTTTTTTGTCTATCACTGGTCGTAGTCTCGGTGGCATTTAGATTTTTCTTTTTTGTCTATCACTGGTCGTAGTCTCGGTGGATTTTAGATTTTCTTTTTTGTCTATCACTGGGCGTAGTCTCGGTGGATTTTAGATTTTCTTTTTTGTCTATCACTGGTCGTAGTCTCGGTGGATTTTAGATTTTCTTTTTTGTCTATCACTGGTCGTAGTCTCGGTGGATTTTAGATTTTCTTTTTTGTCTATCACTGGTCGTAGTCTCGGTGGATTTTAGATTTTCTTTTTTGTCTATCACTGGTCGTAGTCTCGGTGGATTTTAGATTTTCTTTTTTGTCTATCACTGGTCGTAGTCTCGGTGGATTTTAGATTTTCTTTTTTGTCTATCACTGGTCGTAGTCTCGGTGGATTTTAGATTTTCTTTTTTGTCTATCACTGGTCGTAGTCTCGGTGGATTTTAGATTTTCTTTTTTGTCTATCACTGGTCGTAGTCTCGGTGGATTTTAGATTTTCTTTTTTGTCTATCACTGGTCGTAGTCTCGGTGGATTTTAGATTTTCTTTTTTGTCTATCACTGGTCGTAGTCTCGGTGGATTTTAGGTTTTCTTTTTTGTCTATCACTGGTCGTAGTCTCAGTGGATTTTAGGTTTTCTTTTTTGTCTATCACTGGTCGTAGTCTCAGTGGATTTTAGGTTTTCTTTTTTGTCTATCACTGGTCGTAGTCTCAGTGGATTTTAGATTTTCTTTTTTGTGTGTCACTGGTGATGGTCTCGGTGTCTTTTAAGGATTCTTTTGTGTGTGTGTGTCACTGATGATGTCTCGGTGGCTTTTAGTATTTTTGCGGTAAGTGCTGAGTTAAATTTATTTATATTTTTTATATTTTTTGGTTTAGCATTCGCATGTGTTTTCTGTACAACTGTTTCATATTTTTGTTGTGTGTGGTGTATTATTCTTAAACGGCAGGAAAAGTTTGCACGTATATACATGTCAAACGGGTAAGAAATGAAAAGGTTAATTTTTAAGGAGGAGTTTTATGCTTATTTTAGCTTTAATATTTTTACAAAAATCTAAAAATCATATGTTAACATTTTTAAATTACCCGAATAACGGGAAAATAAAATAAAATTCAGACTCCTGGATGTAATATTTTTTAACAGTAAGATACCTCTTGAAGCATTCCTTCGACAATTAATGTTTATTCTTTGCACTAAGCTGTCGCGATTTTTCACCTATTTTTTCTCTGAAAAAAATAGGTGAAAAAAAAAATTGAAAAATGTTTAATATTTATTCATACTAACGCGCGGTATCATTACTACTTTCGCACAAACATATATATGTACGCCGTGACAATATTATGCGGCTCACTTAAGAGGATCGCGTGGCACACTCCTGTGCCGCGGCACAGCGATTGAGAATCACTGGATTATAGCCATTCAAAACAAGTCAAGTAAATAAAAAAACCTGATTTTAACATCAATATGTAGACTTTCAGAGTCAATCGATTTGTCAATTGGTCATTTAGATGAGTGAACGATGCCCCTAATGCAGTGATCCCCAAACATGTTTTTAATGTCCGCCATTTAAGGGTTAATATTTGTACTTTTGTTATATCTTATGTTTTATAAGGTTAGTTTCATTTGTTTATCTCTTATGGGGGTCAAGAAAATTATTGTTAATTTATGATTTTCAGTTCGTTAAAATATTGAGCCTATTAAATGCGTTCTCACAAACAAAGAACTATTAAAAATAACAGAAATCAAATCACTTGAGGATTTTCGACAGTTAAAATGCATATCACATGTTACTCGAAGAGAAAATAATAACATAATAAAGACGATGACATTCCACACTGCTTCAAATAAAAGGTTAAGAAGGAAACCCCCATCAATACTGGAAAGAGCGATAACAGCTATTGGGCTTGAGAAGAGAAAATATTGACATCATCAAGATGTTGACATTCCACATTACTTCAAACAAAAGGTTAGGAAGGAAACCCCCATCAATACTGGAAAGAGTGATAACAGCTACTAGGCTTGAGAAGAGAAAATAATGACATAATCAAGATGTTGACATTCAACACTACTTCAAATAAAAGGTTAAGAAGGAAACCCCCATCAGTACTAAAAAAAAGCGATAACACCTGGTGGACTGGATAAACTTATTTTCCTGAAAAATTGTTTTCAGAGAAAGATTTTATAAATTTCAACCAAAAGTAGCACTCAGTTATTGAATGCAAATGTTTCCTTATAAGGAAACGGATAATATTACTATTATCATTATTATTTATGAGTTATATATATATATAAGTTCGCTTTTGGAAACTGTTTTCATATATTTGTTGCTTTTTGAGCACAAATAAAAAGTTGATAATGTTTAAGACGAAGTCTTGTGAGAATTTTGTTGATCGTTCGAGTTACAAGAGAGAGAAATAAACCAAATGATATCTAATATTGATTGAAATTTATCAAAACAGGAAAAGTGAGATTGGATTTTTCAGTGTAATATCAAAGACGGTGAAATGGACACGATCATAAGATTTGATTATAAGACAGTCATAGTTGTTAGCATTAGCTCGAAAATAGTAATAAATAACTACTTGCATTACAAATGTAAAAGATCAGTGTTAATTAAAACTATAAAAATTTAATATTACAACTACAAGTGCAGTACTAGATTAGCGGAAAGGTCTGCAGCCGTAAGTTCTATGCTAACATTTTCTTCTCTCGTACTACTCGCATGTGGAACTCTCTTCCGGCTTCTTAGTTCTCAGTCAACTTTGATATTCAAAATATAAATGCAATGGCCACCATTATTTCCCGTCTTCTTCATTCCTCTTCTTTTATTGTTCTTGCTCCTTAATAGCGCATTTTTCTCATATTCTCTAACACCCAGTAACCGCTTGCATCGTAGTGGCTTTATTTGCCTTACTTGGGGTGAAATGATTAAAAAAACAAAGATTTGATATTAGATTACAACTCGAAAGTTCCAGTATTTTCGCAACACAAGCTTAATATTATAACTATAAATGCTTAGTATTACATTAAAACTATAGAATCTTCTACGTGTTGTGCCCCTTCAAGACATTGGCGATCATGGCTCTCCACAACTTCCTATTCTTTGTGGCCCTTAGCAGTTTTTCTTCCTGTGTTAAGGCTACCGCCCCCGTAGTTATATATATATATATATATATATATATATATATATATATATATATATATATATGGAAGGGGTATAGAACCTTATTCGGCAAACTTCCTAGAGATGTTGTTTCGATAAATGCGCCCAGCTTCCTGTACTGTAAACAGGTTAATAGGATTAGATAGGTTCGCCTGTCGGCCAACAAGTACTCATTCTATGTTTATTGAACAGGAATAAAAGTTTATCCCTTGTTTCCTGTTTGTGATAAGGTTTACCGGTTCTTTCTACAATAGCCGTAATAATTTAACTATCTTAAGTTTTTGGTGATCTGATAAATGATTGGTTGTGACTTTCATTATGAGGGTATACGGTTGGCCGTTTTCTGGTTGCTGCATCCGACTAGCAGGAAGGAGCACGAACACTTTGGTAGCACTTAGACAGGCTGCCCTGATCAACAGTCACATAATATATGGGGTATATGTAATGCCATGTCACGCATGGATAGGTGTCCTTGTGGTTGGCAATTCTGAGGCTACATTATGATTTAGTCTCAGCCACCTTCTGACTACTGTGTCTTGCCGTAGACGATAGATAGCAATAATTATTTTGGCCTTTTCTTTTTAAAACTAAATCTTTTTATGAGAGCTACAATAAAAAAGAAACACGAGTAAACCAGTAAAGAGAAAATCACCTACCTACCTCAATCTTTCTGTCTCCAATATTTGTGGCATTCGTTCAAATTTCTCTTGAAATGTTCTCCAGCTATCTTCGCACTTTGCGAAACCAATTCTTTTATCGCTACCAATGAATTATCTGTTCCAGGCTATCGTCCTCTTTGTCGAAAAGTTTCTAGGATCCATCGAATGGTGTGTATATCCAAGAAAATCTTCAAATTGCAAGGGAATTGTCTCTTGAGTTCCCAGATGATTCTTTCTCGTACATTCGTCTTTCGTTATTGCATTGTTAGCTGTCTCTTTTTTCCTTTATTGCTCTTCTTCTTCTCAGGACTGTAATATATTAAACAACATTTCTGACACTATAGAAATAGCTCTCTCTCTCTCTCTCTCTCTCTCTCTCTCTCTCTCTCTCTCTCTCTCTCCCCATTCATCTGCGAACATCTTTGTTCTTGGTGATTTTAATGTTCACTACATCAAGTGGATTAAGCATTCTAATGCTACTGATATTGCCGGTATTCAGACTTTCAATTTTTTCCGTTGTTCATTCTCTCAGTCTACGCGTTTCCCTATAAATTCTACTTTACTTGATTTGTTCCTGGCCTCCTCTTCTAACTCTTGTCGAGCCTCACAAATCTGTCCTCTTGGTGATTCGGATCACGATTTAGTTTATGCTGATATTTTTTTTGAGTCGCCAATGAGAAAAGAACCGCCTGTTCGCAAAACCAGCCTACTGATTGGGATTCATTTTGTGACTTTTTTTTCAAAACGCCACTTGTAGTGATCTTCTTAACTTTTATATTCAGAATTGTGCCTCAGATGTTGCTTTTTGGGTTAAAGCCGGTATTTATACCTTTTTTGCAAATACCAGTCGAAACCACAATCTCTTCCTTCGTTCACAGCATCCTGTTCAGCAGCTATAGCCCACAGGAATCACTTTTTCCGTGTGCATCAGCGTGATAGTCCCGATCGAAATAGACGTCTATTTATGTCTGCTCGTAAACGTGTCCTCAAAGAGGCTAAGTTTTTGTTTACTGATAGAATGACATACTGTATAGCCTCTAACAGGTTCACATGACTTCTGGCGAGTCTATAATAATGTGTTAAATAAGAGTAAATCTTTTATTCTTCTCTTTTCACTCAATTTGTGGAGTTAACATCTTATGCTGATAAAACTGAATATTTGGCTTGTAAATTCTCTTTAAATTCTACTTTTTTTATCTGGAATAGCTTTGCCTGATTTCCCACTTAGAATTGAGTCTCTATTGATTGATATGCATATAATTCTACCCATGGTTTCTGTTGTCATCTTTAAACTGGACCCCCACGAAGTATGTGAACTTTGATGGTGTCCCTGTAACAGTCCTTAAGAAATGCGCTCATGAAATAGCTCCTGTTCTCTCTAAATTCTACAATAAATGCATTGCTGCTTCTTGCTTTCCTGCTTGTCGAAAATCCTCTTCTGTAGTTCCAGTCTTTAAGAACTCAGGCGAGCCGTCGTATCCTAATTATCGGCCTATTAGCCTTCTACCACTTTTTGGCAAGTACTAGATGCTCTAATCAACTTTGAATTGGTTAAGCATCTAACATCACAGGGTCTTCTTTCAAATAAGCAATATAGCATTCGCTTGTCTAGTTCAACTGCTGACGTATTAACGATTATTACTGAAAGAGTCTATTGAATCTAGAACGAGTTTGTAGATGTGCAGTTTGGGCAGAATGAAACGATTCTACACATATCCATAAATTGGAGAAATCAACATTGAGCAATATTTTATTCACTAGTTTATCTGAACTTGTCATTTTAATTCTTATAATCCCAACGTTTAATCTATTGCGCATACAGGCCTTTTTAAGTGTTATATTCCGTGCTAATAGGAATATATACTTGAAAAACTAGGTGAATAAAATAAGTAAAGGTTTATTGTAAAAAGCCAGTACAATAAGAATAAAGGTAACAGTTATGCACAGGTCGTCACAAGTTAATCCAGTACTGAGTGCTACTATTGGAAGGTCGGTAGTTCTCGTGTAAGTCTGAGTCGTACTGAACAGATCCCAGCTAGTGTATTTACTAACCTCCCCACATGATCAGATGTGGCACAGAGCCGAATTTAATGTGGGGTATCCGAGCTCAGCCAAATATTCCCCGTAGAACCCGTATAAAACGGGGTCGGGAAGCTGATTTCAGAGACGAGATTCTGCCCTACGACATGGGGATCCCCTCTGCACGGAAGCAGAGTTTGACCAGCACAGTTGGAAAAGATCCCAGCTAGTCAATATTTACTATAAAATTAGGGTAGATATGACACAAGGCGGAGTTTAACGTAAGTCATCCGAGCCCGTAGGCTCGGCCAAAAATTCCCCGTAGAACCCGAATAAACGGGTTCGAGTCTATCTACCTACCCGGACGAGACTCTGCCCTTCGGCATATCCTCGTCTGGGTTCCTCTCTGGCCGAAGACAGAGTGTTCGACAGCACAGCTGGAACAGATTCCAGCCATTCAATATTTACTAGCCTCCCCACGAAGGTAGATGTGTCACAAGGCTGAGTTCAACGTGGGTCATCCGAGCCCGTAGGCTTGGCCAAACATTTCTCGTAGAACCCGCATAAACTGTTTCCTGTCTGTCTACTTCCCCGGACGAGACTCTACCCTTAGGCATAGCCTCGTCCTGGTTCCTCTCTGCCTTCGGGCAGAGAGTTCAGCAGCACAGCTGGAAAAGATTCCAGCTAGTCGATATCTAGCAACTGCCCCACGCAGTCACAGGCCGAATTTAATTTGGAGTTCTCGAGCCGGTAAGCTCGGCCAAAATATCCCCGTAGACCCCGCATAAACGGGATCGTTCTGTCTACCTCTCCGGACGAGACTCTGTCCTTCGGCATAGCCTCGTCCGGGTTTCTCTCTGCCCGAAGGCAGAGAGTTCGACCAGCACAAAAGATTCCAGCTAGTCTCTGTAGTCCGTTGACTCATAGGTAGTTACTACCTATAGTGTAGTCAATCATGGGGGTGACAGGTTATTCCATTACATCAATAAGATTATGCTAAACGGAACATTGAAAACCATCCTTTATTCCACCCTGCAAGCTCGTCATAATTATTCTTATTATAAACCTTTTCTAATCGAACTAGTATTCTCATTTTGATTATTATACTCACAATATTTTCGGCCGTTATAACTTCCGGCCTTCTTCAGGTGACTGCCTTATTATATACGTTGTTATTCGAACCAGCATGTTCATCTAGCTTGTTATTCTCACAAGGTTTCCGCTCTTCTACTCTCCGGTCCTCGTCAGGTTTCTGTGAGTTTCTTGGAATTTTGAACCGAACCAACACTTATCTGGTTTCCTGGTGGATTCGAGTTCAGTCCCTGAATCAAGTTCAATTGAAGAGATAAACATTAACCTCAAATGTGAATAAATCTGATAAATATTAGTTCAGGTTAAATACCCTCTAATCATGATAGTTTTTGCTCTCCATCATTACGGCTGGTGCTAACCTCCGGGGGAACAACTCATTGCGTCTTTTTGGTCTCACGTTTTTCACTGAAATGAAGCAGAGTGATTATATTGAAACGATTGTTAGGTCTGCTGCTAGAAAAGTTGATTCGCAGCGTCGTGCCAGTCATTTTTCTCTCCAGTATCCATCTTGCATATTTATAAATCTACCATTCGCCCGTGCATTAAATATTGCTACCATATCTGGTGTGGAGCTCTGATATATATATATATATATATATATATATATATATATATATATATATATATATATAGAGAGAGAGAGAGAGAGAGAGAGAGAGAGAAAGATTCTCGGCAAAAACAAAAACAGGATTCGTAATGTTATCGGTCCTCACCTGGCATCTCGAATTCAGTCACTTTTACACACACACACGTGGCTTCTTTCTAACTTTTCTATAAATATTTTCATGGCCGTTGTTTTTAATAAGCTCTCCTCTTTGGTACTTCGATCGCATGAATTCACGCGTTCTGCTAGGTTGGCGGTAACTAAGCCTCATCGTTTTGCTGTTGAAATAGCTAGATGTAACCGTAACTTCTATTCTAATAGTTTCTTCACTCGCACTTCTCGCCTGTGGAACTATTTTCCAGTTTCTTGCTTCCTCATATAATCTTCAAAAATTTAAGCACATCATCATTTTCGGTCTTCTGAAATCTGGTCTTTTACTCCCGCCCGCTACTAAAGTCTTCTCATTCTCTTTCTTTCTCAATAACGCCTTTACTTTGGGGTGAAATCATTAAAAAATTTTTTTAAAAAGAATGAGAATAATCTACTCATATGGAGTGACTAAACCGTTCGGCTCGAAATTCGGAAAAGGTTACTGAGTACGATGAAAAACACCTGAAGGAAGGCAGATGGTACAACTATCGAAACGTTGTCAGTATGAAAACCAAGATGAACAGATCGGACGAATAGCAAGACATATGATGATAATTCCTAATCTAAAGAATTCGTCTTGGCGATTTATCTTTTGCTCTTATTTAAATGGAGCATATAAATCTCACCGTCTTTAAAAATAATCATTATAGCACAGAGAATAAAAAAATGTTAAGCTTTGGCATCAGAATAAGTGTATTCGTTGGAAAATGATTTGAAATTGGTTTTATTTCTGGTAAGACAGTGGTAACGAACCCAGACAAGACTGGATTCATGATGCGAACTTCAATCCCGTAGCCTTCAGCCCTCTCCTCTATAATTTGAGTCAATTTCTCCAGTGTGAAATATGCACAGATGACTCTTCGACAAATAACTTTGCGCATTTTGCGTCCTCAAAACCAGCTAATCACTGACTCAAGCTAATCCATAGTAAGCATGATTTTTGGTCAAAGTGAAGCACTTGATAACCTTCTGGTATGTTAAGTAGAAATCTAAAACGTTGAATATTTAAAATATATATATATAAATGTAAAGATCATCAAAATTCTTTATGTTTTTTTTTCGTATCATATTACGATTATATAACAGTTATTGTCCCATAAGAAAATATTTTTACATTCTAATATGGAGGCGTTTTTTTTTTCTCATGGTACGCAAAAAGCGTCTTCGGACCTTAATCAAAGGTACTAATGCATCTCTTGTTAAGTGCGCAGGCGTCTTGCAGCATAAAAGGAACGATTACAGAAACAAAACACTATGTATTTGGCTGTCGTGATCGCTTGTCGATTGGTTACGATGTTTGTTTTAAGATTCAATTGTTCGTTGTTTGGCCATAATATTGTTAACCTTCCGTTGGGCTCAATTGTATTTAGTATCAGTACGCATAAAAAGAACGAAAATTTATTTTTGATAATCAAGCACAAAAGAGCCGGCCTTTTCAGACACAACTGATAAAAGGATTCGTTTTATTTCGGTTTGATGATGTTAGCATAAAAAATAAAATAAAAAAGACACAAAGATCAAAATTTCGTAAAGACATAAAGACAAAAATTCTTATTGTTAACGAGAAAAACATAAGAAAGAACGAATAAAGTCGGCACTTTCTTCTTCCATACCTACTTGGGAAATTTAGCGCACTTGCATTTCCGATAAATAACGCACACACACACACACACACACGCGCGCGCGCGCGCGCGTGCACACACACATATATATACAGTGTAACCCGGATATAAGAGACCAGGATATAAAAGAAACCGGGATATAAGATAGATTTTCTCTGGTCCCAAATTAGAGCCTGTGTTAATGTATAAATAGACCAAACCCGGATATAAGATAAACCCGGATATAAGAGACTTCTTCTCCGGCCCCGACAACTCTCTTATATCCGGGTTACACTGTATATATATATATATGATTAAATATAGTTTTAGTGTATGCTATATTTATGGCGCAAATAATTGTTTCCAACCAACAGCTCCCCGAATAATTGGAAACATAACCGTTACATCCCACCAAAACAATTGTTTCAACAATACAATAGACTACCCACAATGCAATACAATAACCTACACACAATGCATCACTGACTTGTATATATAAATAGACGAGCAAAAACACAGCACATTTGCGTATAAGCATAAAACATATTGTCGCCGCTAGGGGTTGATTTCAATATCCAATTATATATATATATATATATATATATATATATATATATATATATATATATATCACCAAATGAGACAAAGTTGAGAACAAGTAAAATTCCACTGTCCGTAACATTTACTTTTACAAAAAAGTGTTCAATACAAACTAATGCAATATATTATTATACTTTTTATTATAAAAGATTATAGAAAAACATGTTGCAATCGCTACAATAGTTTTCGTGTTTCGGCAACTTGTTTGCCTCTTCAGGCAATGAAAAATAACCGGTAATTTAAAAAAAATTTTTTCTTAAAAATCATTTAATCACCAGTTACTTACCATCACTTGAAGAAGCCAAAAGTATGGGTTCCTAACATCAAAACCAGGTAAAATGTCCATATAAACAAATGTCCAAAAGAGCATCGTTGTACTGAACACATCAATTCATAACAAATGTTCAAAATGACACCCGCTTGCTTCTACACACGCATGTACCCGTCAGATCATTGACTGGCGGACCTTTCAAATGCTCCCACACGGTGTCTGTGTATTATTAATGTCTGCTGCATAAACCAATTGTTCCAGGTGACCACACAGATAAAAATCTAAAGGATAGCGGTCGGGAAAACGTGCAGTCCATGAAACTGGTCTTCCCCTACCTTTCATGGTAAATGTCAGCCAGTGTATTGTAAACAATGTGACTAAAATGCGCTGAAACTCCATCATCCATGATCCACACTTCGCATTAGCATGACTACATCCTCTAGTAGGCCTGGAAGTGTGTTCGAAATAAAGTCCCTGTAGACAGCTCCTGTAAACGTTCTGGGAAAACATATCGATCTACTAGACAGTCACCTACAATTCCAGCCTACACATTAATCGTAAACTGATGCTGGTGTCTAATCTGTATTGTACAATCCGCCCACAAATATTAGTTGTGTAAATTATTTTATTTCATCTCTTCCAAATGTTGCATCATACGTAAACAAGACTGAAGAGACAAATAACAGATCGGCAGTTTGTGCAATAAAACATCGGCAAAAGTTCTCTCGTGGTGAGTGATCAGGGGGCAAAAGACCTCGAACACGTTGCAAATTGATAGAGATACAGGAAGCTGCACTTGAAGTAAGCTCCATCCATTACTGTGAAATGTACGACATGTTAAGGCCACCTGACGTGTGATGATACCTGGATCGTATCCGACAGCCTGTAGAATGTGTTCTTCGTGGTCAGGGGTACGAGAGGGTCTCAGTCTTCCTCGATCCATATTTTGTGGTGCCACGGACCCTGTTTCAGCAACGCGACGACAAAAAGCAACAAAGGTTGGATGACTTGGCTGCCTTCGGTCTGGAAACACAACCTAATCTAAACATAATCTAATACAGCCGCGCAGCCTCGCATCCATTACCATTCGCGCGGTCGTACGTAAGAATCATATCTATCTGCTCACGATATGAATATCCTGCTATTGTTAAACGGAACACTTCCAAGTTAACTTACTGCTACATATGTTAAACGTTGAAAACACACGAGCCACAAATATACACGAATGACACATACAGCGCCATCTACCGTAAACTTTCTCTAAACTTAATAACTCAAAAACAAAGGATATGTTGACATATGTTTATATGGACATTTGGCGTTGTTTTGGTGCGAGGAACCCGCTACCAAATTTTTAAAAGTATATTTGCCACATCCTGCGTGTGTGCATACACACATACACACACATACATGTGTGCGTGTATGTGTGTGTGTATGTGTGTGTGTGTTATAAAAAATTGTTTTCAAGGTATGCTATTTTTATGTGTTAAAGTACTCACTACCAGGGATAGAGTGCATGTAAATATAAAAGTGGACGTGGAAGTCAACACCCAGAGGTGACAGTCTGTTTCATGCTAACAGACTATCACATCTGGGTGTTGATTCAATTTCCAGTTTTATAATATATATATATATATATATATATATATATATATATATATATATATATAGAGAGAGAGAGAGAGAGAGAGAGAGAGAGATTTAGAGAGAGAGAGAGAGAGATTTAGAGAGAGAGAGATTTAGAAGTCTCACTAAAGACAAAATTTACTTCTCACAGAAATCGAAATTGCATCAGGGAGACCGCCTTTATAGTCAAAGCGTGCCGCTACCAGTTTGACAACGGAGACCAACCTGACAGAACAAGATTTTAATTTATTATTTAACGAAAGCACGTCTCTCGTTGGGACTTCTACGAATTCATATTTGTTAGCATCAGTGTCCTGCCCGAAATGCAAATAACAGTAACACTTTAATTGGGATTTTTATCCGGCATTGTTTTTTTATTACAATGAACATTTTTTTAGTGAATACACTATCCCTGTTATTTTATTTTTCCTTTTTATTTCTTTTTTTTACTGAAGAAAAACCAAAACTGCATCGTTTTGATGGAAAAAAAAGGTATTCAGGTTCGATTCCTGTTGCGAGTCACAGTTTTTCTTTAGTGGGCCTTCTAAATCTAGACCGGCTGTTATTAAAGATATCGTGTGACGCATTTCGCCCCTTAAAAGAGCTAAGGGACGAAATGGACCAGCTTTGTTTATGCCGATACGACTAGGTAGTCTAAAGGACGAAACGCGTCACAAGAACATTTTTTCCACTTTATCTTACATCTTTCCTCCAAAATTTTTCTTGCTATATAAACATTTATGTATCGTTATCCCATGATACACGCTTAGGCGATCATGCATCTTTTGATACAGGACTGACGAGGCAATTTTTTTCCCACAGTAGTTTGCCATTTCTTTCTGCGGTAGAACAATTGCCATCTAAGGCTTTAGAACCCGGTCTGTCCTGCTATTTACCCATAGCTGGGGGGAGATGAAGAGGATTCATACCTTTCCCAAGGGTATTAGTACGTAAGTGAATGTAATGGATTTCGACTCGGCTCTCCGATTTCTCAATCCGAGCCGCTATCCATTACTCTACCGTGCCTCTTCTCCATTACTCCACCGTGCCTCTTCCGTTAAATATACAAATACAATTTTGTTACAAAATACTTAGTTGACAGGAAAATTTAAGATAATGGTGTACCCCGCACAAAGTCATGACCTAAGCCCCCATTGAAAATTTATGGTCATATTTGAAGAAAAAGTAAGAGAAAGAAGTGCTTTGAATTTGGAAGCACTAGAAGCTATTGCCAAGGAAGGATGGAGCAAAATATCTATCAGTGTGTGTAGTGATCTTGTAAGGAACCATCAAAATGACTGAAGGTAATAATCAAGAATAAAGGTTACTGTTATGGTGTTGAAACCATAGAAAAATAACACAGACTCGGATATAAAGTTAAACGGTATATTATTCACGGAAACGTAGTACAAAGTATGTGGACTGGAGAGTACTGCTCACACTGGTGTCCTGACCACTCATTCATACACTCACTCACTCACTCACTCACTCACTCGGTCGGTCGGTCGGTCGGTCGGTCGGTCGGTGATACACCCTTGGTGACTCACACCTGGTGACTTCCTCATTACTAGAAATTGGTAGCCACATTATATAAGTGTGGAAGAGTCCATTTGTAGGTATGTCAGGTTCTCACAATACCCCCCTTCCAAGCCTTATACTTGGTAAAAAGAGTTAATACCTTTTCTTCTTTGGGTTAATTGTCAAAGGTTCGGTGAATTTCCTTTTTCTCCTCGACCTTCGTTGTTCAGGCGTATGTTGCGGGGGTCTTGAGGTCAAATGTGTCGTAAATGATCTCGATGGGTTCTTCCACTTCATCCTGTGTGCTGTTAGAATCTATTTCATGCCGATTTTTTATTTGATTTATATGTCTTTTATGTGTAGGTCTTGGTTCTTATATAATATACTTCATTTCGCCGATCCTTCTAGTGATCGTGCCTTCCTCCCAGTACGACATATTCTCTTGAAAACTTTTAAAATGTTTTGGGATTAGTTTGTCGAAAATAGATCTCGCCTTTCTGGCAAACATGATTTCTGCCGGTGAGCCATTTGATGGTGTATTCGGGTTCGGCGTTATACGATAAACTTGCAGGAACTGCTGTAATGCTATGTCAGTAGGAGTTCCTTGAGCTTTCTTAAATGCTCTTTTCAGCGTGTCAACGAACCTCTCCGCCTGTCCATTAGAGCTAGGGTGGTATTGAGGCGTAGTTATGGGCTTGACTTGGAAAATGTCGCAAAAGTTCTTAAATTCTGCTGAAGTAAACTGTGTGCCATTGTCGCTGACCACGCAGTCCACTACTCCAAATCTCGCAAACAGCTCATGTAGCAAACTGATTGTTACAGCCGTTGTCGGCCTCTTGCATCTTAAAACTTCCGGCCACTTGGTGTAACTGTCAACAACGATTAAGTAATAATAATCGTCAATCGGCCCAGCAAAGTCGATATGTATACGTGACCAAGGCTGGTCCGTTTTTGGCCAGGGCTTGAAATTGGTAGGTGGAGCTTTGGCCGCCAAGGCGCATCCTCTGCATGAGTTTATCATTTCCATTATGTCCTTGTCCATCACTGGCCAGTAGACATAACTCCGCATAAGACTCTTCATACGGTTTTTATCGGGGTGTCCACGGTGGAAGTCTTTCAAAATTCGTTTCTGTAATTTTTTCGGAATTACAACTCTTTCACTGTATAATAAAACATTATCATACAGTGAGTAGACTTCTGACACGCTATTATCTTTTGTTGCGATTTTACGTTTTATCTCGCAAATAAAACCATCTTCTGGCGCTTCGTTTTTGATTTCCGACAACGTTACAGGTAATTCCCGAACAGTATTCGCTATTATTGATTTTATTTCACGGTCTGAACGAAGAGCTGCTATAACTGAGTCTTCAAGTGGTTGGTTTTGATTAGCTATTAGTCTGGATAGACCATCTGCATGGCCAATTTTATTAGTTGGTAAATAATTTATTTTAAAATTATAATTGAGAAGGATGGTACCCCATCTCAAAAGTCTATTCGCCGTATAAACCGGTAAACCCTTTTTAGAGCCAAATATAGTTAGTAGTGGTTTATGATCGGTCTGTAGAATGAAATACCTTCCATGCAGATATCTGTGAAATTTTGTTAATATGATACTGAGGTCTTCCTTTTCAATTTGGCGCTACGCTTTTTCTGCGGGTAATAATATTCTTGATGTGTGTGCTATGGGTTTATGTGTACCGTCCGGCATAATATGCAAGATACACGCACCCATGCCGTATGAACTCGCATCACAGGCCACAATGATATCCAATTGAGGGTTAAAGTGAGTCAAAAATAGTTCTGAAGTTAAAATATTTTTTATTTTTTCGAAAGCTGACTGGCACTCCGTTATCCAGTTCCAACTTTTCCCTTTAACAATTCATTCAGAGGAGCTCTTAACTCGTGCATATTATTTATGAATACTTGATAATAGTTGGCAAGTCCCAGAAAACTTTGGAGCTCGTTGACGTTTTTTGGGGCAGGCATATTTGTGATAGCTTCTGCTCCCCTTGGGTCAGGTCGTCTTCAATTCTTATCAATGACATACCCGAGATATCTTATTTCATTCATATAAAAATCGTATTTCGATTCTTTTACTTTGAAACCGAAATCCTGAATTCTTTCAAAAACCTTGTGGATATGTTTGCGATGTTCCTCGATAGATTTGCTTGCTATAACAATGTCAACTAGATAGGCACACGCAAAGTCCAAGCCGCCCAGCATGGCATCCATGACCTGCTGAAATATAGCGGGTGCAACTTTGACTCCGAAGCCAATCTGTCAAACTTGTATAAACCCCTGTAGATGTTTTGCGCACTCCTCCTCAACAGGGATTTGAAGGTATGCATCGCTTAAGTCCAATTTGGAGAATATTTCCCCACCATTTAGTTTATTAAATATCTCCACCGTTGTGGGGAGAGGGTGATGGTAATCTTTTAAAGCCGCATTGAGGCCCGTTGAAAAATCCGCACAAACACGAATTTGGTTGGACTTTTTTCTTACGTATACAGCGGGGGCAGCCCATTCGCTAAAACTCACTTTGGATAGTATACCGGCATTTTCTAGTCGGTCTAATTCTTTGTTGATTTTTTCAACTGATGCAAATGAGACATTTCTTTTACTTTTGAAAACGGGTTGAACGTTTTCTTTCAGCTCAAATTTGGCTTTTGTTTTATTACATTTTCCTAGTCCCGCCGAGAAAACTTCGGGAAATTTTTCTTTATATCTTCTTTCAGGTCTTGGGCATCCGTTGTCATATTTTCCACTTTTTGGCAAAAATTGTTGATTGGTTGATCCCACAACTTAAACCGTTCCATCCAATCCGGTCCAAACAAATTCTCAGAATTTTTATGGACGAAAACTTTTAATTTCTTTGTAATGCCATTCAGTGTTACAGGTAGCGTTAGCTCACCTTCAAATTTGATTTTGTCACCAGTTACTGCACGTGCTGTTTTGTTTGCCTTTTTCATTGTTGTTTTTTTTAATTTCCTCCAAGTCTGAAGATTAATGATTGAGAGGTCCGGGCCAGAATCTACTTGCAGCTTAACTGTTTTGTTTAGAATGTTAAGTACAACGTATTTTCGTAGATTCTTATCTACTTTTTCGTTTGATATAGTTTGTCTGACTCTGTTTCTGTTATTCCTTTTATTTCTACAGTGCGCCTCTTTGTGGCCAATTTTACCACAATTATTACATGTCTTGTTTCGGTAAAAACAGTCTGTCACCCAATGTTGTCCACCACAACGTCCACATGGAGTAGGGGGTAATTTTTTTGTTTTTCACAGGGTCGTCTATTTTTAAATTGTGAATGGGCGTACTCTTTGATTTCTTTACCTTTTTTAGGGAAGTAATTTTTTGGCTTGTACTTGATTCTCCTAACATACGATATGCCTGATTCCTCGATGTTTTTTGAATTTTCCAATTTTGTTGCGGGCTTCATCGCACATTCTTTGAAAGCCATTATTTCATCATTTGTGAAAAAATCACATGAAAATTTAAGGTATTACAACTTTAACTGTAATTATGGAAGTGGGGTGAATAATTCGTTCCAAACTATATATATATATATATATATATATATATATATATATATCTGCACGCAAATATAAGTTTCTATGGAATGGTAATACCAGGTTTGTCAAATGGTCTTAGCATTGTGAGTTCAATCTGCGCTCGATTTTCTTAATTCCTGGCCGTGCACCGACCGAATCTTCTTTATCGGTCTTTCTTTCTCTTTCTCGCACATCATCTCGCTTTCCGTCCCTAGAGTAGAGAGAGAAGAGGGGGATTCTGTATTCTTTTCATATGCCATGTCCTTTCAGGACGTAGGTGATCATGACTCTCCACCTCCCTCTATCCCTTTAAGCTCCCAACAAGTTCCTTCCCTCTGCTTCCTACCCCAGACCACGTTCTGTCATCCACCTGCTCAAACTCGCCAGGTATATCACGTGCTGCTTTCCCTTGTCTCTTTTTCCCTCTATTCGACCCGCGAGTATCAGATTCTCCAGGCACCCCCCCATCGTCATTATGTGTCCCAGAAACATCAGCTACCTCCTCCTGATGTTATGTATAAGCCTTCTCCTTGTTTGCATCCTCTCCAAGTCCTCATCGTTGCTCACACGCTCGGTCCATGATATCCTTAGCATCCTTCTGTAGTACCACATCTCCGTCGATGATTCTCTTCTTCATCTTTGAGGAAATCGTCCAACATTCGCTGCCGTAAAGAAGGACAGATGTCACGTAACAGCTCAGTATTCTTTTCTTTGTTACCAAAGAAATCCTCCTCTCTCGCAATACTCTGCCCAGCATTTGGAATGTGTCCTTGGCCATCCTAATACATCTACGGATTTCAGTGTCGCACTTACCGTCCTCTGTCAAGACACTTCTCAGATATTTAAACTTCCGCGTCCGTTTGCTTCTAGTGTTCCCGGCCTGCAAATCGTATTTCGGTCTCTTCCTCTTACTAATGACCATGCATTCTGTCTTCATGTAGTTTATGCTTAGTCCTTTCTTCTCACTCTCTGTCGCTAGCTTCTGTAGGAGATTTTGTAATATCTGTTCCGTGTCTGCTATCAGTACTGTGTCATCTGCGTATCTTATGTTGTTAGGGTTGTGGCCGCAGATGCTAAATCTCTTTAGGGGTTCCAGTATTCTCAGAATCGCTTCACTGTATAGGTTGAACAAGTCGGGTGAGAAGACGCATCCTTACCTTACACCCATTTCTATTTTTGTATATTCACAAGACCTGTGTGTCTACAAGACACATTCTGCACACTTTTGCGTTGGTGAAGATAATTAAAAGAACATCAAGAATTGCCACATTCATGAAACTGCTATCTTTCCAGAAAACTTATCTCTCTTTCTTTCTTTCTTTCACACACACACACACACACACACACACACACACACACACACACACACACACACACTTTCTCTTTCTTTCTATCTCTCCCTCTCACAGGCGCACACACTCCCTCTCTTTCTCCTTCTCTGTCACGCTGCCACACCCTTACTTTCTCTGTCTCACTCTAAAACATGCACACGCCCCCTCTCTCTCTCAAATAAACTCTCCCTCTCTCTCATTCTGCATTTATATCATCATCCTTTTTAATCAATTTCATTCAATTCGACTTTAAAAAAAATGCATAGCTGTCTTCTCTATTAGAATAGAATTCATGAAGTAGATATTGTCGAAGTTAGCTCCTCCTTAATTCCCTAATTGTTCACTAGGGGTCGCTTTCCTTACACTATAAATACTGGGCGATTTCTCGCCTCGTTCTCGTTTTCCCGTTGCATTTCAGCGAACACATTTAAAAATGTGATCTCTCGCAGAGATCTGCGTTTTCGCCCACTTGTGGGAAAACGCCACGAAACACACATACACGTACGTACGAACTTTCACCAAAATTCAAACTCTTTACGTTCACATACAAACACAAATTTTGATGTATTTGTCACTTGCAAATTTGTTGTTTAATACATATATTTATGATATATATATATATATATATATATATATATATATATATATATATATATATATATATATATATATATATCGGTCTTGTTTGTTTTCTTTATCTCTTCGATTGGACTCAACTTGTCCGCCATGTTCTTGTAGTTGGACCTTCTTCTAGCAGGAATAAACGCACGTATTCCGAATTCAACAACACGTAAACACATGATCCTCTATAATATTTCTCTGATTTTAGCATTATCACTCAGTTTATCCCATAAACTCAGAAATAAAAAACAATTTTCTACTTATTATAAATGTCGAAAATTTCTTCGACTCAAAGGTAATCAAAGTCTGTCCGGCTGTAAGTGATTGCGAAACACGCCTAGTCTCGCGACCGAATTTTAAACAGGGATCAAATAATAGAAAGAAAAGCGCGCAAAACGACTCCGTTAGCGTAATGTCCTTCTCAAAAAAAATAAATATAGGTGAAAGGAAGAGAAGGCAGACCTTAAATAACAACGAGCAGACTTGCGCATCCTATCCTTCGGTAATAAAAGAATACAAAATCAGTGCTCTGCGGCAGCTTCTTTTTCTTTTTTTTTTGATAAACTAGAAACCGTCCTTCACTAAGTTTCTACGTCCGACGGCCGCCCCATAAGCGCAAGTAATTTCACTTATTTTCCCCCATAAATTATTCAAATTTTTGCAATACAAACCTACTGAGGTTATTCGAAAATAATGTCATATTTTAAGAGAAGGAATGAAAAGCCATTGAAATGTGATAAGCTCTAAATTTATAAAAAAAAAACATAATTTTATATCAACATTCTTATAAAAATTTAACCCAAAAAATTATATCATATCATATAAAATTTTTTATTAAAACCATAATTTTTACCAAAATCCACGGCGCTATAGGTGGCTGGGATTGAAGTCGCTCGCTTCTTGCTGAAACTGATAACTAAACAGAAGATTAAAATTATATCTTTGGTCTCAATCTATAACAGTGCTATTGATCTGAACTATCACATTTGTCTAAAAATCATTATTGCGCTTAATTTTCGAAATAAATCAGAAACCTCATTTTTCTTTCTTTCCCGAAACTTTAGCTTTTTAAAACTTTTATACAATTATTATATGCGAAAAATGTCTAGATGTTTTATTCCAGAAAATGGCTACAAGTAGACAGTCCAAAAAATGTATATTTAAAATCAAATCTAAAGAAAATGCTTACAGTAAGATAGAGTTTAAAATAAATATTCGTTTCATGAGAGGATCAGATAAAAGTATCGAATCAAGAAACTTTAAAATTCGACATCTGATTTAAGCTCTACCCAATTTTAACATTTGATTTAACCCCCGAATTTTTATTATGTGCCCCCCCCCCCCTGCTTGTTATTTTCATAAGAACCAAAATAATCGTTAATATAAATGATAACAGCCGATGAAATTTGTTGGAAGAATTTAGGATTTTGCAAGTGAAATCTATACGAGCATGAATAACAAAAAATCCAACGATGTAAGATCTTCAAGAGCAGCCAGTGGTAGAATTTGTCATGAGCTTAGATTTTGTCGTATCCATAAAAAAATAAATAAAAGTTAATTATAATGTCCAAAAATAATCATAATAAAATAATTATAATAGTTATAACTATCATTAATTCATTCATTCTAAACCAATGAGAATTGACCCCGCTTTTCTCCTCTACACACACAAACACGTGACATTCTCACTATCGGACAAGCAGTTGACACGGACAGGTCGTTACCATGTGCATCAACGAAAATGTCAGCTCCTTTCCATTTTCAGGACGTAATTTAGCACTTAACAAAAATTAGAGATAAGAAAACCCCAAACACTTGCATTTTTCCATCTCAATCATCTGGACACACATTACATACACCTATAAAAAAAAAAACATACGAGAAAGACTGTATCACGCATGGTACATAACTGACTGACTGATACTAGAGAGCAGTACGGCGTTATAGTAAGTTTTGTATATAACGATCGCTCAGATAAGACAGAACAGTAAATATATATATTATATACTATACCTTTAAATTCCTTGAGGAACTTAGTGCCACAAGATATCGTTGCGGTTTCTATAACAAGCTAGTTTTTATTTAAGTAAGTAGGTTGTTAGTCTACTGCACAACCCCAACCTGGAGGATCAAGTTTGGAATTCAGAGTTGTCCTTCTCCTAGGCCAATTGCCACCCAATGCTATAGAGCCCGGTCTGTCCTGCTATTTACCCATAATTGGGTGGGAGACAAGTGATGGTTTCATACATTCCCCAAGTGTATTAGCACTTAAATGAATATAATGAACTCGACTGGAAATTGAACCCGGCTCTCCGATTCTTCAATCTGAGCCGCTATCCATTACTCCACCGTGCCTTCTAAAACAGTAAATGGCAGTGATAATTTCCTCGCAAATGAAGAGGCAAGAGAAGTGGTCATACAGAAGGACGATGAGAATACCACGGACTGAGCATGTAAACAAAGAGGAAGTTTTAAAGAGACCGGTAACAAAATAGACCACTTATACGAGGTCTAACCAAAAACTATCTGTACTGGTATTATAAAAAGTAAACTACAACACATATCAATTCGGTATTTAATCTCTTTCGAAGTAGTACCCTTCAGAAGCTACACACTTTATCCAACGTCGTTTCCATTGACGGAAATATTCCTGCAACTACTTTTTGGGGATAGTAGACACTTGCCTCGAAGCATTCTCTTGGATTGCCTCGACGTCTTGAAATCTTGTTCCTTTCAAGTGCAATTTGATTTTGGAGAGAGATAGTCGCATGAGGTGAGATCTAGGAAATATGATGGTTGTCTGACCAAGGGAATGTTGTGAATGGCCCAAAACTGCTGCACGAGCCATGTTCACTGATGGAACCTCTGTGGTGTGGTGAGTCGACCACACTCTACACACTTCCTTTCCAATCAAACAACGAAAGTGAACGACGACGTTATAATTTAATATGCATGCGCAACAGTGTTCAAGATCAATCGGTACCAAACGACTTCACCATGGAAACAGTCCAGGTACTATTTTTTTATTAGAAAGACTGTTTACATTTCTCGTACTCTTAATGGGGAAGTGAGGCTAGGAGAATCTGACACTCACTGGACATATTGAGGGCAAGAAAGAGGAAAACAGCGATTAACCTACATAACGAGCTATTTTTAAAAAATAAATGGACAGGGAATTGGAGGGATAGTAAAAAAGACAAACATTGCTGAGAGTTACGTGTAGGAAGTTGTGGCAAGCCGTAATCAATCATTATAGACGCAGTACATAGAGGATGGAGGAAGAGGAGGAGGCAAAACAACCAATGATCTTTTATTTTCAGCAACATAAATATCTAAAAAGGAAATATTTTGTCCTTCAAGTTTCATGGAAAGTCCACATTCTGAAATATCTTAGAAAAATCCTAGATTTAAAAGAATCTAGGATTGCAGGGAATGAAGAATTAGTTTTATGAGCTGTGTTGAACTGCCATATAATATATAATCTCTTATATGGCTGTGAATACTGGAGAGTTTCCTCGTAGATTAAGAGACTTGAAGCGTCAAAGATGAGGACAGAGAATATAATAAAGTTTTAAGGAGGATAGGAACGGCAAAGAAACGGTTGCTAACAAATTTTCAGGGATATAAAACGAATAAAAAAGGTTTTGAAGAATTTATCAAAGGGTACTTCGAAGTCAAGAACAGTGTCAAACAGCGAGAGACATACTTGGGAGGTTTGAGTAAATGTATGTCGGAACAAGTCCAAAATTACAAAGAGCATAAAGGATTACTAGAAGGGGAAAAAAAAGACAGGTGAAAATGGAAAATTATGATCGCTTAAATATTTTAATAATAATGATTATGCACTTCATAAGTACATTTGATATTTGTTACATTTCTCAAAATACATTATTCCGCTCTCTAAAATACATTACTTAAACAATATTAATGTTCTTCTTTTTCAATTGATATAGACAAAAACAAATCTCATATGCTTAAATAAACACTAAACAGAACCGATGCAAACTGCAACCTGGGTCAGGCGTCTCAGATTGTGGTAAGGGTTAACCAGCTGGTATGGTTGACAGTTACACGTGCACTCGATACTCTCTGGTGTCATATACTCATCGATCTATTCACGTCCAGGCTTCATAAAAGTTCTGGACCAGTCCACCAAATCTTTACACATATATCGCTTGTCTTTCATAAAAGTTCAAACAGTTTGACATGGCCCTATCAAGAGTCCGATAAAAGTGGGCAACTCAGAAAACATTTTTCATGCGTTAATTAAGTCTCATAAATGAAGGTAAGAGGTGGTGTGACGGTTAACGGCCAATAAAATGGAACCTGTTTCCGAATGTCAACTGAGACTACATGTGTTTACTTAACGTTCTTTTAATTAATGTTCTTAAGAAAGTGTCCTGTTCTGTACAATCGCCGTGTATCTTGAAAAACATCGAGAGTGATCTATTAAGTTTAGCTTTGGACAAGGCAAAACGTATGGAATATAAAATAAGAATCAAACTCACTGATCTGTAGTAATAATCAACCACGCTAGCTCATTAACCATTACCCCACACCAAAGTGGCCAAGATTAAATTAATTGTTATTTATTAAGCTTAGCTTTGGACAAGACTAGACATATGGCGTATAAAGTGCGAATCGAACTCACTGATTTGTAGTAATGACCAACCACGCTAGCTCATTAACCATTACCCCACACCAAAGTGGCCAGGATTAAATTAATTGTTATTTATTGGGCTTAGCTTAGTATAAGACAGCAAGTGTAGAGTAGATAGTGTGAATCGAACTCATTGCTCTGTAGTAAGAGTAAACTCGTTAACCATTTCCCTACGCCAAAATGGCCACGATGAAATTAACTGTTAAGCTTAACATAGTTTAGGTACAAGGCCAAAATGTGGAGTACAAAGTGTGAATTAAACTCGCTACTCAATAGTAATCGTTAAGCAGACTGGCTTCTTAACCACTAGCCTGCAGTGAGCCAATCGGCATGTCACTAGAGATGGCGGAGAAAAAAAGTGGGTAGTTGAGCATTTTGTCACAGCAATCTACTAACAAGCCAAAACTGTTGTTACTCTCATAATCAGCCTTGACAGGATCCCGTGTCTCGCAGATACATTGATAATTATTTGATGTTCGCATGGGATTCTCATGGTAACAGGGTTCGAGCCATGGATCTCAAGTCCGTCAGTTTCTGTAGCACTTTTTCTGGACGTGTCAATGTTATAAGCAGGTTTTTGAAAACTGTTGTCGACTGTTAATGCCTGACTTTGCAATCTAATTATGGTGTCTATTTCAATTGTCCTACGGTCATGGTAGTCTCTTTCTCTGACTTCACCTCTTGTTTCGTTGAACCTCGGTGAGCCTTTCAAACAATTATGTCCGCTATTTCTGGTATGCTAACTTGTAAACAAGACTATCATATCAGCAGATGGCTACACATTCCGTGCCGCCACCATCTGTTATGATATTCACTTATGTAGAGTTGCAAAGCTTTGACTTGAGGTGAGTTCAACAATCGTTCGCGCATATTACGACGACAGAGCAGTAAAGCGTAAATTTTTACTCGATCATCCATTGATCTGCATTATTCGGTAAGTCAGCTGAGTATTATTTTGTTGAAGGTGGCCCACTTTAAAAATAAATACGGGGTAGTGCCCTTAAATACTTTGTTTTTCCTGGGGATAATTAATTGAAAGCAATGTAGCTATTTTCTTTTGTTTCTGTTAGACACTTTAACGGTAGCATTAGACGGCACTTTTTGTTGCCTGAAATTCAATAGAAGGTTAAACGAGGGGAATAATAAAACTTCAAATAGTAATTTTAAATAAACTAACCCTTCCTAATTTGTTGTGTGCTAGCAAAGGCTTCTACGCTGTTTGCTAGCAGACATTCATAACTTTATATTAAGTACCTCCACAGAAAAGCGATACCTAAGGTTTAAAATGAATTTTAAAAAATGAAAAATCTTTCTTGAAGCTTTTATTTTAGCTTTAATCCCAAGCTGATAGATTGATTAAATTTAATATTTAAAATAAGCAAAATACTTTAATACTGTATCTCAAACATAATTTAAATTGAGTGGAATATTTTTTAACCTATAAAATCGACCATATTGACAAAATTGCCAACGCAACATAATTCTATTTATTAAAAAAATATTTCAAAACAAATAGGAAACGACTTTCTGCAGGTTTTGAAACAGTCTGTGAATGACTCTATATGTATATATATATATATATAGTGTGCGTGTGTGTGTGTGTGTGTGTGTGTGTGTAAATCAGTTAAAAAATTCAATAGATTTAAATAATATCATGAAGATAGTTGTCCAGGGAATGGGTGTTATTCTGTTGGCGCAAGGTCTGTGGAGTAAGATGGATGGCACAGTGTCTCCCAGCCAAGTTGCCGTATGGTATCCCGTATGGTACACCCTTGCGATTAACCAATGCGGTCTACTCCTTCTTCAGCGCCTGTTACACACGTTGCAACTACTTATTTTCTCTTGGGGGAGATATATTGCCCAAACTACGACATATCAAAGTTAGGATATCAAATACATTGTTTCGAAGACAACCGTCCATACTTTTCTGAAAGGTATCGTTTACCTAGCATCAGAAAATCAAATTTAGTCCTCGAACCAGCAAACTAATGAGTTACCACTGAGCTGTGAACGCAAGTCTTGGTGTAAAAAGTGACACATCTGAGTTTGCTTACGTTAGCAAAAGGATTCTTTTCTTTTCTTTTCTTTTTTTTTTTGTCAATATATCCACGCTGTATAACAATTATTCTGCTCCCATTTTTTAATTATCTAATCCTTTTAAATAAAGGCAACTATGGAAGTTGTACGAACACAATTTAAATAGACATTTTTGCGGTTTTGTTGCCTTTTTCCTTTTGATTGTTTTCTCGAGTTTAAGGCGCTGCTCTTGAAAAAAAAATGACAAAAACCCCGACCGACCGCCATTCAGTAATAACACATGTCTTAAAACATACTGACCCACTTCTAAAACGGCCTTCTCCAAATACAGAAATTTTCCAAACTCACGTACACTTGTTTATTTTAATATCTTATTCTGTTCATATCTATCTATCTATCTATCTACCTAAGTCTGTTCATATCTCTCTATCTGAGTATGTTCTTATATCTATCTCTCATAGTGTATTCCGTTTCATTGAAGTTACAGGTCCTTTACATATATATATATATATATATATATATATATATATATATATATATATATCGAGAGAGAGAGATAGAGACGTATGAAGGTCAAGCAGCTCCGTTCTTAGAAACAACATCCAGGCTACCCGCACATATGATTTGATTACAGTGGCGACGGCTTCTGCAGAACCAAACACACTTTTTGGAAGAGCCGAATACGGAGAACTGGTGCAGAGTGTGACACAAGGTCACAAACGACCTTCTGCAAGTTTTCTATTCAGAGTTGTCCTTTTCCTAGACCGGTTGACACCTAAGGCTATAGGACCTACTCTGTCCTGCTATTTACCCATAAGTGGGTGGAAGACAAGAAATGGTTTTATACATTCCCCAAAGGTATTAGCACGTAAGTGAATATAATGAACTCGACTGGAATTCGAACCCGGCTGTCTGATTCCTCAGTCCGAGCCTCTATCCACCGCGCTTTATATATATGATAAAATAAAAGCAAACAAATAGGAAACGTTTATCAATCTAACATATTTCAAGAAATTAACGGATTCCAAGCCTAACTGAAAAACCGTAAATATTGCTTTATCTATGTAAGTGTATAATAATTCTGGTTTGTCTTTGTCGGATTCAGATGATAACGTATATACGGAAGTGGGTGTGTATGTGTGTGTGTGCGTTTACGTTTGCGTGTCTGTGCGTGTATCTAGTTTTTCGCATGTTGATTAGATTAGGCTTGGAATCCGTTAATTTCTTGGAATTTCGAATGGACGCGTTGTCTCTCATCTATTTGTTCTTTATCTTATTCTGTCGGATTCCGATCCATATTTGATCACAACTCTATCTATCTCTATCACTCACTCACACGCACGCGCACACACACACACACACACACACACACACACACACATATATATATATATATAGATATTGTTACTCACCATTCGACAAACAATGGTCAGGAGCGGATTGAAAACTGATGTGGGTGCGATAAGTAAATTGTTGCCATTTCATATTTTGCGCATGCGCATTGGTTATTTTTTATTTTGTCGACAGCATAGTAAGGTCCGTTGGGCACCGTCTGTAAGAAAAAGAGCACCATAACGCAATTCAATGGAAACAACGTGCTGTACTGCTTGGCATTCGCACCGGTAGCTCCAGTACGAACATTTCAGAGTGTTTGAGTGTCAATCTGAGGACAGTACAGAGGATTCGGAAAGAGATGGGTGATATATCGAGTCAGCATCATGGTGTTTGGAGTGATCACTAGTGATGGCAACGTTATGCCTCCAGTAATCTTTCCACGGGACCCCAGAGTCCATACAGAAGCCTACATCAAGTTCCTTGAGGAGATAGTACTTCCCTGGGTTAAGAGGGTGCTGATGGAAGACACTATGTCTGGTAACAGGACTCTGCATCATGCCACTCAAACAAGAGAACCCACTCATGGCTGTCAGGTAATTTCTGCGACCATATCACCCCTTACATCTGGCCACCTAACTCCCCAGACTGCAACCCTCTTGATTATTATGTGTGGGGCGCAGTTAAGCGAGAGACCAAAAAAACGCCTTGTAACACTAAAGATGAACTGAAGGCAAGGATTATGGCAGCATTCACTAATTTAAACAAGGAAACCGCACAGAAGAGATACAGGAGATTCCGAAGGTGTCTGGAGGCCGTGGTTGAAGCCAATGGCGAATTTATTGAATAAATTTACTATTTAGTATTTCAAGAAATATCTCCGTAATTTTGGTAAATATATCTGCTAAAATGAGATGCCAGTGTTATTTTCACTTTTCCTCAATTTAGACGACAAATTATCCATCGCATCCTGTACAATCCAAGATACGTTTACAAAAATTGGAGGCGGGATACTGACAGCAAAACTAGATAAAATGTCCATAGAGACATATATCCAAAAGGCCATCGTTGTACTTCAACACAGCAACTCATAACAAATGTTCAAAATGCCCTCCGCTTGTTTCTACATCCGCGAGCGCCCGTCTGATCATTAACTGGCGAACCCTTTCAAATACTCTCACTCGGTGTGGAATGGTTTCGCAGGTCCCCATGACACGGTGATGAAGCGTCTCTGCATTATTAATGTCTGCTGCATAAACCAATTGTTTTAGCTGGCCCCACAGATGAAAATCCAAAGGTCGGGGGAACGTGCAGGTCATTGAACCAGTCCTCCCCTACCTATTCATCTTGTATGGTAGAGGTCAGCCAGTGTATGCGACTAAAATGCGCTGGAGCCCCATCATGCATGAACCTCTCTTCATTAGCAGGGGGGGGTACATAAAGTCCCTTTAGACAGCTCCCGTAAAACGTGCTGGGAGAACAATATCAACCTACCAAACAGTCACCTACAATTCCAGCCCATACATTGCTCGTAAACTAATGCCTGTATTGAACCATTAGGATTCAGAGCCGCCCACAAAGGTTGGTCGCATAAATTTGTTATTCTATCTTTTCCAAATGTTGCCTCGTCCGTAACAAGACTAATGAGACGAACAACGAATCGGCAGTTTGTGCAATAAACCATCGGCAAACATTTTTCCGTGGTGAGTGATCAGAGGATGAAAGACCCTGAACATGTCGCAAGTGACAGAGATACAGGAGCTGCGCTTGAAGTGCGTTCCATACAGTACTATGAGATGTACGATATGCTGGGGGCCACTTGATGTGTACTGATATCTGGATCGTCTCCGACAGCCTGTAGAATGTGTTCTTTGTGATCAGACCTACGAGATGATCTCGGTCTTCTGAGATCCATAGTTTGTGGTGCCACAAATCCTGTCTCAGAAACGCGACGATAAACAGCAGTAAAGATTGGATGACTCGTGCAGCCTCGCGTCCATTACCATTCAGCGGCCGTATGTGAAAATCATATCTGCCTGCTCACGACATGTATATCCTGGCATTGTTAAACGGAAAACATTCTCATTTAACTGACTACTATACACATTAAACGTTGAAGAGAGACTAGCAACGTATGGCAAACGTAACCTAGTCTACATGGCAACACAGCGCCATCTACCGTAAGCATTTTTTAAACTTAACTCAAAAGCGAAGGATTTGTGGACATATTTTTATATGGATTTTGTCTTTTTTTTCGTACGAAGAACTCGCTCCCAAAGTTTGTAAAAGCATTTTTGATACACCATATATATATATATATATATATATATATATATATATATATATATATATATATATATATATATATATATATATATATCCGCGCAAAGTCACACACACAAACATATCTATGTCTATTTGTGTGTGTGTGTGTGTGTGTGTATATATATATATATATATATATATATATATATATATATATATATATATATATATATATATATATACAGTTATTAAGAAAGAAATAGCAGATTGCGAAAATTTAATAAAAACAAATGCTAAGAGACAGAAACACATTAAACACATTATTGGATAGGAAATGGTTTATTATTTTAAGCTTATACTTTGCAAAGTGCAGTACACAAAACAACTTTACTTGTGGTGTAACCATTTTAATGGTTGACACAAATACAGAACAATTTAAATTTATACACAATCTAAAAAAAAAAAAAACACCAAAAAGAAGCATTTAAACACGATCGAAAAAATGTTCATTTATTTTAATAACTTTGAAACTTTTCCTATCTTGTAATGTGTTGAATGTGTTTCTGTCTTTCAGCATTTGTTTATATTAAATTTGTATGTGCGCATGCGTGTGTGTGTTGGCAAGGAACTCTCCCGTCGTTTTCGACGTAGGAGAAGCCAAAAACATTCTCCGCATTTGCTGCTTTACATGATTGATTGTGCTTTCGATGACTTTTAATAAACATGGTCAGACGAAAGCACTTCAGCGTGGAACAGATGGTCACCATCCATATATGAGAGTGGATCAACAATTTCATAGCCTGAGGGTGTTGTTAGTTGAATTCTCATCTGAAATGTTTGCTGTATAATATTTGATCTGTGTGATCAATGTAGAAGCGACGGGTTAAGTGCATTGACAATGAATGAGATTAATTTGAAAATGAATACATATTTCGCCATCAAACTATATGCCTAAGTTACAACAGTTGAGCAAGGAGAAAAATATTCTTATAAACAAAATAATGTCGTTCCATTCTATTTCAAACAAAAAGTTAAGAAGCAAAACTCTATCAATATCGGAAAGAATGTTCATAGTTCGTAGACTTGAAAAACCTATTTTTATGAAAAATTATTTTAATAGGAAGATTTTATAGACTTAAACCGATTGTAGCACTGGTTGCTCGGTCAATGAATGCCGAATGTCTCCTTATATGGAAACAGTTAATTTTACCATTACAATTTAATTTGCACTAAAATTCTCTGCATTTGCATAATCTTTTATGTACCATAGTTTGGAGGATTATGACTTTCCACAAAAACATTTATCACATGAAGATTATATATATATATATATATATATATATATATATATATATAAGATATTACACATTGAGTGCTGATGTTAATAAAATAGTGCTCGGTGTGATAAAACGGAGCTATTAAGTATATATAAATAAATATACATACATATTATTCGTCATTGGTAGCATATATATATATATATATATATATATATATATATATATATATATATATATATTAATTTTTTCATCTATTGAAAATCCGGGTATTAAAAGATTTTATATTGGTAGCACAAAAAATGATTTTAAAATAAGTTGGTACCAACATCTTACGTCCTTTAACAACAATGGGTATCGAAACCAAACATCCCTCTCTAAATATTTTTGGCATTTAAAAGAAACAAATAAAAACCCCACACTAAAATGAAAATTATTAAAAAGACTAGAACTTGTAGGTCATTAAATGACCCATATCCTCTATGCCTACAGGAAAAGTTATATATTATTAATTTCTTAAAAATAAATTTCACTATTTCAATGTAAAATGTTCATTTTTAATATGGTAAATAAAGAATCGTGTAGATAGTGTTTTTTACATTTTAAAACTAAAAATTACGGTCGGAGTTTATGGTAATTGCAGTATCAAGAGAAAAAAAGTCCTATGGGGCATTTTTTTTCCTGGTCCTATGGTAAACTTTACTTTTTTACTACATTTGTTCCATAATAATTGTTACATTTGCATCCACATTTCCTGTACTAATTGTAGCAGCTATAAATGAACAATAATAATAGATTGAATGCTTCTGTCCCAAAATATTTGTTACATGTTCGTACTTATTTCATGCACGAAATGTAACAGCTATTATAGGACAGTTGTAGTTGATTACCTGCGTCAGCACGAGTGCAACATTGTCACGGGATTGGTTTGCCCCCGCCTCCTCCTTCCACTCCTTGGGCATAGGGTAAGGGCAAACATTTCTCAGTCTCTCTCGGCACTTCCCTTCCGGTGCGCCTCATACGTCAGGGATTGACTCAGACCCTTCCGCTTTAAGTGCAATAGGGGATGTGCTGCCTGGGGGATTGCCCGTTCAAGCTAAACATATTTCACTGACCCTTCTGTGTCGGGATTCTGGTGGGGTCAGAGACAGTACATTCTGTTTTGCTTTTTTTCAATTCGCCACTGATTTCTTATTCATTTATTTGAATTGATTACTGTTGTAATGTGGGGTCTGGCAAGACACAACACTTAACTCGACAGTCAGTCGTGATAGTAGTATTCAATACTCGGCTAGACAAGTCACTGCAATAATATTATCTTCTTTCTTTCTAGACATTTACCCAGGACTACTTATCATGAATAGATCAGTCCATTCATGATAGTAAGGAGGGTAACTAGCTCTTACCACAGCAATTACATTACTTAATTCTTTGGTAAACGAACTTTGGTCCACAATTCTGATGGAAAATGATATTTTATATTTGGAAAATAGGCTCCATTAACATCTCCTTTTCCTTCTTCTTAATAAAAAAAGAGAGAGTCGTAGACGTTTCTCGCGGTGGGAACATATCCTTCGTCAGAAGCTAAAATGCTGAAAGCCGAAGTGTTGCCACTCCACAGTTAGCGTCAAAACACCTATGGCTTTTTTCCTTCTCTTAGACTGGCTACCATGCCAGGCTAGAAAGCCTATACTGCAATGTTATTTAAACATATCTAAGAGGAGAATAAATGAATTCATGCATTTTCCAAGCGTTGTGATTGCAGCAGTCGAGGCTAGAATTTGAACTATTCCGCGTTGATGCACTATTTCCATTGGGTTCCTTATATACACTTACGCACAAATAACCTTGGGAAAGGTAGAAATTCACCCCTTTTCCCCAAGCTATGGGTTAATCAGTGAGAATTGTATCACTAAACCATTATTATACGCAAAAAACATTCTTACAATATAAATACAAATTTGAATAACCTGCAAAGCCGTAGAAAACGAATCAATCAATACTTTTGTGGGTTTCCAAAATTAACTTTGACGTGACCTGCTGACCTTTTGTATATATCATGTATATCGAATGAATAGTCATATATGCAGAAATTCAGTCAATAACTAAGGAGATTTTTGTCCTGTCGATTAATTTGTTTTTTATGACTTATCAACCCTTTGCGCGTTATTCAAAGCTGAGATATATTTTGAACTGAAGTAGGTTGCTTACAGTGCTTGGTGTTTTCAAGCGCTAGATACTGACGCGCTCGAAACTGCTTAACTTCGGGCAGTCGTTTCGAAACAACTTCGTTAACTGTTACCCGAGGCATTCAACAATTACGAATTGGCAGATATTTCTCAAACGTAGGATGGCTACAGACAGGCTCATGGAAATAAAGAATAGACACACAACAGTAACCATCGGTTGCGAGAAAAACCTGCTCCATGACAATGTTCCTCAACCTTTTCTTCCTAGTGGCCAATTTTTGGTGTCAAACCAACTTCAGGCCTACACAAGCACAAATGGAAATTCCAGGTGTCAGGAAATATTTTACTTAAGAAAGCAAAATGTAGTAGAAAATTCCTGACTAATGACTGCACTGCTCCTGGGCTCCAGGTTCATTTAAAGTATTTCTCAGGCCCACTTTTAGACCTAAGGGAACCGTGTTGAAAATCACTACTCTATAGTAATCATTTGTACAGTGTAATAGTTTTATTATATCTTAAACTTGATGTCATCGTCATTCAAACCTCGTTGGGTTAATTTCTTAAAATGTATTTAAATCATTGCGCATCAAAGAAACATCGAGGTATTCATCGTATAAATGGTCGATTTATTCCAGATGCAATTTCCTTACTGAATAAATTTCCGGTTAATACCATGTGTTCAACTAATTTGATCTACTATGTTTTTCTTTACTGTTTATTTCGTGCCATTCAGTGCAATCAAATGTCCTTTCCCCTGTTTTCGATATGAAATTATTTATTCAAAAAGATGTGAGCCGAGGGTCGTTGACAGTAGCCATTTTCATTTTACTTATTTTTTAAGTTAAGCATCATATTTGATGTGCGTGTCATGGATATCGGCTCGGGATGAGAAATCGAAGAGCCGAGTTCGATTTCCAGCCGGGTTCGTTACATTTACTTACGCGCAAGTACCCATGTTAAAGGTATGCATCTTCACCCAGCTATGGATTAAATAGCAGGACAGACTGGGTCCGATAGACTTGTTTGACAACCAGTCTACCGCAGAAAGAAACGGCAACCTATTGCTTAGTCAGTCATGAATCGAAAAAGACATGATCAACCAAGCGTGTATCGCACTTAACTGAAGAAGTAAACAGAGATTTAGGTGAGGAAGTTGTGGAAAGAGATGATCGCCCAAGCGTGTATCACGTATGGCACTTAACTGATGGCAGAAAAACGCACAAGCATATAAGACTTTTGAGCTCATCTTTATTGTCACATTCAAGACACTTCGGCCGTTGTACGCTCCGGCCGTCTTCAGGTGATATACGTTGGGATTTCGAACTGAACTCTTTATTTAGCCCACGTTAAGATTGTTGTAGTTCCACATGCCCTGCCTTTTCTGGATATCCCAGTTTCAGTTAATTCCCTTCAGTAACTGAACTCTCCAAGCCTTTTTTGTTCACCTCTGCTGTTGCCAGATATTGAACTCACAACTCTTTGAGTCAAGTCACTTTTTTTTTACCTCAACCAACGCTCTTACCCACTGGGCTATGTGTCTTTTTACCATATTTCCCAAACCATGCCCGCCAGGGGTTTTTGCCATTTCTCCCATACTCAAGCTTGCCGGGTAGGTTATGCCTTTTATTCTTCTGTCCCTCTTGCCTTCAATCTGTCATGTGAGTATCGAATTTTCCAAGCCATTTTTCCTCATTATGTACCCTAGAAATTGTAACTTTCTCTTCCTGATATTAACTATAAGTGTCCCTTTTGTTTCCATTTGACTAAAACTTCGTCGTTGCTCACATGTTCGGTCCATGTTTTTCTCAACATCCATCTCTAGACCCATACTTCTGTCTCTTCTTCATATCTGCGATAAGAAATGTCCAGCATTCACTGCCATATAGCAGGACTGATATTGTGTCATTTTTCAGTACTCTTTTCTTTGTTTCTAACGATATTTTTCTGTTTCTTAATACTTTTCTCAGCTAGCTTAGAGAACTTGCCTGAAAGCCGCCTTTCAGACGGACTTTTGGCTAGCTCCTGTGGAAGGCTTTTGGGCCTTCCGCCTTTTACCTTCGGCGTCGTATGCATGTAAAATTTATAAGAATTTAGAAATAATAAAATTATTTTATCTTTATCCGACACCTTAATTTGGCGTAATCTTCCTTCGTATACGCAACCAATCTCCGTAGTTTTTTACATTTATTTTGCGCGCAATTATTATTTCCTTTTAAAATCACTATTCTTTATGATCTCTTCGCATAAAGTCACTCTTAAAATACATTAGGGAACCCGAACTATGTAATATTTTGAATTCGTCACAGTACGCGTGCTAGAAAAAAAAAAAAGAAAAGGCATATGAGCAACGTGCCGTGCCGACTTAAGTTTTAAATACGGTTAAATTGCAATCGCAACGAAAAGTGAAATTAAAGTTGAACCTTTAATAAAGAATTGGTTTTTAGACTTTGCGATATTTAAATTTAACTTTAAATGAGTTATTTAATTTTTAATCGTGCGTAACTACAGTAATTACTACTTGTTGCTTCAGCTTGTTTATGAATCGCCGAGATCGAAAAACGGACGGACACACGTGCACTGCGCTTTATTTATACAGAAAAAGAAATATTTCTGAGATGGTGAATGACTACGATGACAAACTACAATGTAAACGTATTGATATTTGTTTAGATTTTAAGTAAACTAGGATGTTTTTGAATGATATACGTTGTCTAACAATAAAATAATAATCTTTTTCAGACTTTCACAGCTAGAACTCACCATGCCATGTACACCGGGGCATATCATCTTCATTCTCTTTGCATTCCATTAGTAAGGAAGAAGTTTCATTTGTATAACTCCTTTCCAAGAACCGCTATTTTGTGGAATAGACTTCCGAGAGGATGATTTCCAGGTCTCTATAATCTTAACCACTTCAAGTCAACCGTTATCTTTCTTACAGATCCTCATAATCTGAACTTCTTACCTCCTACGTTCATAAAACAACGTAATTCAGTAACCCTCTACCTTGAGTGACACTTTGGCCTTGTATTGAGTGAACAGTTAGTAAAAGAAAAAGTATTTGATGGCATAAAGAATACACAAATATTTCAGCCGGGCATATTCTGGAAAAATAGTTTTTAGTGCATTTAAGTATGTAATGTTTAAAGAAAGCTATCGATGTATTCCAAAACATTTTTCTTCTCCTTCGTGTGCTGTGTCCCCTCAGAACATAGGCGATCATGGCTCTCCATAACTTCCTGTTCCTTGTAGCTCTTAATACATTTTGTCTTTCTGTTATTTCTCCTAAACCCTGTTCCGCCATCCATTTACTCAAGCTCACTATGTTATACACTGTTTTCCTCTGTCTCCCTTGGCTTCAATCTGTCCTGGGAGTATCATATTTTCCAAGCCCTCCTTCCTCATTATGTGCTCTAGAATCCTCAACTATCCCTTCCTGATGTTAAGCATTACAAAGGCGTTTTAGCCGTAGCAGAACACCTTACTGTAAACGACATTAGCAGTACAGCCGAACGTAAAGCAAGAAAACACAGTACTGAAACTACCCTACATTATTACACTAATAAAACAGAACTTCACCGGGACTTTGTTCCATTAATTGCTTTTCCAATACCGTTAATAATAATAATAATAATAATAATAATAATAATAATAATAATAATAATAATAATAATCTCTGCACGGCAAATACCCTATCAGAGCCAGCGATCTTGATGTAGATCAATCTCTTACCCATCAATGGATGGGAGGCTGAAGAATTCATAATTGCTGCCCTGGATCAGTGTCTTCCAACAAGGAACTACCAACAGAATGTTTTGAAAATTATTAGAAGCACATCCTGTCGACAATTGATCACATATCCGTATGTGGTAAACTGGGGTCAACCGAGTACTTACAAAGACATAAGGCTGCTGAGCAGATATATTGGTCAGTGGGTCGCGCATTCAACCTCCCTCACAAAGAAGACTGCTGAGAACATAAGCCACCACAAGTTGTACATGTAATCTTATACTCTTCAAATCTTATACTCTTCAAATCCAAGTTCAAAACATTTATCAAATACCTTGCCAGCTTCCTCAAGACAAAGATGAATAAAACTTATCGCGGTTAATAATATGGGAGTCGGCTCTCTCAAACTCTACAAATTTGTGAGTGACTCTTACTATATGGAAGAGTAAAAAGACACCAACTTCCCACTACGTCTCATAATTTACCAAATCCCTTCCCCTGTATATCATTTGCCGAATGATTCTATTATATAAATATTAAAAAAAAACATGTCTGATGCGAAAGCAAATGCGATATATGAAACTTTGAAAATGTGTAAAGTATTAAGCGAAATTGCAAGGAACAATAATTATAGGGGATATTTTCTACAAACTGTTAGTGTAAGATTGTTAAAAAAACAAAGTAAAAACTTAGGAAACATTCCTTGTATATAGTATTTAATAAAACATAAAACAAAAATAAAGACAATACAATAAAACATAAAACAAAAATAAAGACAATACAATAAAACATAAAACAAAAATAAAGACAATACAATAAAACATAAAACAAAAATAAAGACAATACAATAAAACATAAAACAAAAATAAAGACAATACAATAAAACATAAAACAAAAATAAAGACAATACAATAAAACATAAAACAAAAATAAAGACAATACAATAAAACATAAAAAAGAAGATTGGAACCCAAATATTTAATATATATATATATATAGATCGAATTTTCCAAATTACGGGTAATCCTTCATAGGGAGGGTATATACACCAAAATAAAATAAAAATTGTATAAAAAGAGCCCGCATCCTCAAATGTATATTAAAAATATCTAAGTGTTCTTCTCTTGCTGATAGATTTTTTTGCTCCTGTGGCAGTGGAGACTTCAGGGGTTATTGGCCCTCGTTCGAGGATTGGCGCGATTGCGTCGCGATTAAGGAACGAGCCTCGCGAAACGGAGTGGCTCTTGCAGCGTGTCTCACTGGCGACGGTTCGAGGTAATGCATTCTCCATCATAGCGGCTGGCAGAGGATAGAAAAAAAAATTGTTTATAGTTACGTTGTTCTGGAATTGTCATCATTGGTCGACTGAACTTGCTTTGTTTCAATGACTTTTGTTTTGTTATTCTTATATAGTAATATATATTTATATTTTTACGTAATAAATTATTCGGTTCCGTTTAAAAATACACTTAACACCATGCTTACGTCACAACATTATTTGCCTACGTCACGTCACTCATTAGTTCTACGAATTTCACCAATTTTCTCTACCTTACCTGATGATGACTTAAGAAAGAAGAAAGCTTGAAGCATAGTTCTTTTACTTTTCATCTGAAATGAACTTCGGACAGTTTCTGACGGAATTTACTCCTTGTCTAAGAAGGATTGTTCGTAATTCAAAAAAGTCGATCAGTAAAATTAACAGACACAAAATATCTGTTGTCTTCAATATTTCCCTTAAAAAACATTTACTGCCTAAATACACAGAATATATATATATATATATATATATATATATATATATATATATATATATATATATATATATATATATATATATATATTACAAAGAAGACATTGTTCTAGTTATTGAACCATTGGGTCCATACCACGTTGACTGATAAAACACAACAAAAAATTCGTGGAATTCGTGGAATTGCCATATTACTATATTCAAAAAACGTTCTCCTTTAAATTTTTCGAAAATACAACTCTAGCGTGGAGACACTGCACACTCCAAAATTTTGAAACTATTAATAATAGCACACTTTAAAAAACATTATTCGACACGTATTAAATTTATATTCGTCTCGGAAGTTACCTGAATTTACCCGAAAAGAAAAATAATATCCATGCCTGATGATAATAATAAGAATTATTGAAAGTACTAGCATATTTACGGAGCATCTAATCCATTTTACAATTTTTAGAAACAAGGGTCGCATCAGTCAACGAGTGGTTATTAGGTTAATGTTTTATTAAATCTGTTAGCGAAGTGAATTCACCATTAATTACATTAACTTGACTGATTTATTCTTTGTATGATTACATTCTTGCAATATTAATTATACTGCACCATTTAATATATATATATATATATATATATATATATATATATATATATATATATATATATATATATATATATATATATTAACGCATCGCTCTTCGATTACGAATTGAACCCTCTTGGCTACTGGCGTTTGTATACATCTCGTATATAATACGTTCAAATTTCTCTTTTCTCTGCCGATAGTTTAGGGGTAAGATCTCTGACTGATACCAAATCGATCGAGTTTCGATCCTAGCTTGAAGCAATCGGACGTGTAGTCACATTGATGATCTGTGATACAGCGAAACAGTCTTGTATGTAGATGACTATATATATATATATATATATATTCTGTGTTTTTATATCTGTGTGTGCACATGTGTGTGTTAACACCTCTCCGCTTCAAAAGGCATGAGTCAAGTGGAAAAACGTTAACATAAGGGTGTATAGTTTGTGTTGAGTGTGCTCTCGGGCTCGAAAAACTACGTGTTTTACGAATCAGTAAGCCACACGCAAAAAAGAAAAAAAATTATCTATAGAAATTCAGACGTTCGCCTATAAGTGACTTTAGTTCTCGTCGTGACTTAGGTTATAGGGGATTTTCCAACACCACGTGTCGGCAATGAATAATAGTTATCGGAATTGAAAGATGAGATGTACTTCCATCCAGTGTGGTACGAAAGCTGACTGACTATAGAGGTGTGGCCAGAAACATGTGAGAAGCGTTCGCAAGAGATAAAGAGAAGTTAAAATGACAGGTTTGAAAGAAATGAAAAAATAGTTCTTTTCTTTATTTATTTCTTTATTTTATTTTATTTTATTTCTATTTTTTTTTTTTTTGCTTTTGCATATTTTTTACCAAACGAAATATAGGTTACGACCTTTTGTTTAAAGATTTCATAAAAAACGGACTCTTTCCTCCTCCTCCTCTCTCTCTCTCTCTCTCTAGCCTCCTCTCTTTTTCTTTCTCTTGGGCGGTTCGACATTTTTCCGTGTATGTAAAAGCATATAAATCCCCGGTTGCATAATTCTAGGTAATTTTTTATTTTTATTTTTTTTAATCTTCACTTCCTTATTCTTTACTTTTATTCACAGACACAGAGACATCGTATCATTTGCCAGAATAAAAATTGTTTGGCTGTGTCGTGTTAGAAAATTCCCAGAAAAATGTATCTATCTTACACTTTTATAAGTCGACCATTTGTCCATACATTGAATATTGCTGTCACATTTTTTTCTGGTGTTTCTGTTATATTATATAATAGAAGCACCAGAACAAATGTGACAGCAGTATGCATGGACAAATTCTTGATAAAACCCAAGGAAGAATCTGCAATATTATGGGTCCTGATCTGGTATTTTGGTTTCAGCCATTTTTCCCACTGCCGTAACATAGCTTCACTGTACCTTTTCATGATTGTTCTTATAAATAATTTCTTTATGTCACCTAGACTCTATCAATTTAAGCGCAGTATTAAATTCGCGGCAATGTCTTATCATTTTACAGTTAAAATTGTTAGATGTAACCGTAAAATATCTGCTGATAGTTTCTTCTCTCGCACTTCTCGCTTGTGGAACTCTATTCCGGCTTCTTGCATTCCAGTTAACTTGATCTTCAAAAATGTATCTTCTGTTTTCTTAATTAATCTTCTTTTATTGTTCTCTCTCTTTCAAAACATTTTTTCTTTTTCTCATATTCTTTCAAGCTCCTTTCGTTGCTTTATCGCCTTGCTTGGAAGTGAAATGATTAAAATCTTTCTTCCGCTTTGCCGATGTTTTTTTTTCCTAGCTTTACACAAATGACGTTAGATATAGTTAAGAAGGGACATGTCGTGACAATATTGCGTAGGAAAGCTGATTCAGCAAAAAGGTACAGTTTAAAGAGTAACTGAACTGAATACTGGTAATAATTTGCTACACAAAAAAGCAACGCAACAGTCAAATTACTTTACCGATACCAGATGTTGATGACGAGAATATTGCATTAAAACGACGCTAAAGTAAAAGTACGAATTTTCAAGATATAAATATTAAAACACAATAAAAAAATCAATAATCATTTTCATGATTTTAAGAGCAACCGATTTTAGGCTTAAATAATACTACCACTGTTCGTTAGAAACAAAGAATGCTTAACTGTTATATATTATCAGTCGTCTTATATGGAATTAAAAGCTGGAAATCTCCACACAGAGAAAGAAAAGACTTAGCCCTTTCAGCCGTGTGTTCATGAACAATTTTAACTTTTCTGCCTGAGCTCCTGAGTCAAAATTCGGAAGTAATTGGTATGTAATGTTTCCCGGTAGATATAAAAATAGTTACAAGTGTCTAGCCACCGTTCCACCAGTGGCTGAGGCTTAAGTCATTTTTCTCTACCACTGTTCAACCAGTGGCTGGGTATTACGTCATTTTTATCTACCACCGGTAGTCAGGGCTCAAAGGGTTAAGGCAACAGAAATATAATTCTACAGAAGGATGTGGAAAATATCAAGTGGAATCAGCAACATGCCAAGTTCAAATTTCGACCGACATTGTTGCGTTTCCTTTCGCAGAAATACCCATAGAAAAGGTATGGAATCTTTCTTCTTCATCCAGCTTAGGGATAAGTAGCGTAGCAGACGGAGCTCTCTAGCCTTGGTTGGCAACCAGTCTAGTCGAATGAAAACTGAATTCAAAACTAATTCGGCGTGGGGCTAGCGACTCCACTCCGTAAAAAAAACTACTTACTACGGAAACTAAAACAGTCACACCTTTGAGTCTGTGTTCTTAGGCTCTACAGGGAAGTCTAGTGATACTAATGAAACGATTATGACATTATAACAACATCTATCTATCTATCTATCTCTTTCTCTCTCAAACAAATGCTGAATAAATCCTATTAAAGATGCCAGAAAAACAGAAAAACGAACATAACTCAAGAACACTTTGTTGATCGCTTCCATTATGATGGTAGCGTTGATGACTAAATTCGCCGCCAACGTGCAGGTTCAACATAAGAAGCTTCCAGTTTCACCCACAACCTGTTCCCGTCACCCATTCCCTATAACCATTTGGCTTTGCAAGGGTTGTGAAAGAAAATCAGTGTAGAAAAAGTACCGATGGCATCAATTTGTTTAATGTGGACCTCATCTTGCCAGGAAGTGACCTACACACTTGATTTCATGACCTTTCTCTGAGGCACATATCGAATGAAACACGCAGAAGGCGGTCTTGAGCTATGTTTTTTTTTCTGTTTTTACTGTATCTTTAATGGGATTTATTAAGTATTTGTTTTTTTTTAAAATCAACCCGAGTATATAAACAGACATTGTCATATTACATTCCAATTATTATATGTTTGTGAAAAATAATAAACAGTAATAATACATGGTAACAACGTTATTAAATAAATTTAAATATACATAACACATATTTATACAATTCACTACACTACATTAGAATTTTTTTATAGACAAATATCTCGGCTGTTTGGCAAATACCTGATAGGTGAAGAAGCTATGTGGGTGTCGCATTGTAAAACGTAATCTGTATCGCTGGAAAATTATGTCATATGACTTAGTGATAAGTAAATAGATACACACTGATTTGCAGCCGTTACGTATTTTGGTATGCATAATAGAAAATATAATTACTATTTTGAAAAGATTACTTAGAATAATATAACAGTTTTAATCGGACAACACCAGCTTTAAATAGACAATATTTGTTTTAAGGCAACTACACCTTTTATAAGTTATTACTCAAAATTTTCACGCAATGAGTTATCTATGAACTATTGGCTAGTTACGAAATATTCTCAAAATCCGCTCATCTTTCATTGACGGATATAATGGCCCTTCTTTCGCTTTTTCGGGCCGAGCACAAATTAGGTTCGCCTATTCTCCAATTCACATTGCTCCCTAATCTTTTGAACAGGAGTAGCGGTTTACCCCTTTCTTTTCGTTTTATGATTGGGTTTCTGGTTCTTTCTAAAGTCTTCACATTCTCTTTCACTCTCAATAGACCCTTGCGTTTTAGCGGCATTATCACCTTGCTTGAGGTGAATTGGTTAAAAAAACAGAATCTTTCAACTAATATTTAATTAAGGTTCAACTGCCACTGATCAATGATTATAAACGTTTTCTTTAGTCGTCGAAAAGGTTTCTTCATTTCTCGCTATACAAGTGTGCGTCTTGATTTTGGTCAGGTAATAAACGTCATTTAATTACATTATTTACATTATTCGGACTATTGTCCTCATCTTTGTCGCCATATTTATTACAACATTTCGGCCGTTGTACGCTCCGGCCTTCTTCAGGTGGTTGGAATGTCGAAATGAACCCTTTATTTCGCTCACTGGGGTAGACTGTTCTAGTTCCACGTGCCATGTTTAATGGGTGTCAGTTATCAGTTATCTCCTGTTAATTTTCCCTCTGAAAGTTCTCCACTGTCTTAACCGGGTATTGAACTCACACTCTTTGAGTCCTGTCACTGGATCGGACCAACGCCTTTATCCACTGTGCCATGTGTCCTTGAGGACATTTAATTAGTCTAACGTTGTTCTTAAACTCTTCTGAAGTGGTGTTGTAGTTTGCTTTGCTTTGGTTTATTTTATTTTACGCTATATCAACCTCATTGGGTTATTTATTTTTAGTTATGCCGACAAGACTTTTAGGATAGGTTTGCATAATAGAATATGTATTATTTGTAGATCAGGTTTCAATAGTGTTGGCTACTACCTGGTCATTAGCCGTACATCATCCCTAGTCAGAATTTACCAAATATTTCACAATCCGTCTCTTTTCCTACTTTAGCATCCAGGTTTCTCATAACAATTATAATTTCTTGTGATTTGTAATGGACTTTGGCACTGTCTAGCGTAGAGTAAAAGTTTTCAGTTTATTTTTTTGTACTTTGTGCTGTCGGCGCTTACACAATTATGAAGGATATGTTGCATGATTTTCCATTCAGTTTAACAGGATTTCTTTAAGATAGTTGACAGTATTCCAAAACACAATTTTTCATGGCTTGGTCTAGTGTCAATCCTACTCCTCTTTCATTTTTCTCTCTGCCCGCATATATGATCCCTGTGTTTGTCAAACACAAAATCTCCATTGTTTGCTCACCGGGTTTTGCATTGACCTAAAATAACGATAATTAACCTTCCCATTTCCTGTTTTATATTTTATAACTGTCCACATTGGTTTGATATTCTAATGGTCGATCTACTTTTTTTTATTTCTCCTCCTGGACTTTTCCATGTCCGTATTCAGCTTAGGTGTTCTTGAAACCAGGTGTTGGCTACTGCCTCATCATTCGTCATACATCGTTGGACCAATGTTTCTCCTCATTCATTGCAGGTCAGAAATTTTCAACTATATCACAATCCCTCTCTTTGCCTACTTTAGTATTCAGGTTTCTCATGACAATTATAATTTCTTGTGATTTGCAATGGGCTGTGGCGCTGTCTAGCGTAGAGTAGAACTTTTCAATTTCTTCTTTTGTACTTTGTGCTGTTGGCGCATACACAATTATGGTGGATATGTTGAAAGGCAAGAATTCTTTCAGATTCAGTTGTTTTCCTAAAAAAAAAAATTAAGAGAAAGATTTTATGAATTTCAATCAAAAGCAGTACAGGCTGCTCGGTCAATGAATGCCAAAAGTTTCCTTATAGAGAAACGACTAATATTACCATTACTCTTATCTGCTGTGCAAAGGAACCTCATGAAATGACATATTTAACACAGTCCTTCACTGTTAGGATGGTACTTATTTTTAACAACGTGGGCTCTCAGAACGAAACATAACTGGTTATACATTAAAGACTGTTGGAATTACCCTCGTCTGCTACAATACCCGCTATGTGTTCTTTTATTCAGAACTATAAAGGCAAAGGGCATATACACTCTTCTTCATTTATTTATTTATTTTGCTCCGGAATGTCATAGCCAAAACAACATGGCTTCTCTCGGCTAAGGCAGATTTATTCCTCCAGCGGACAGTTTTCTTAATTTCAGTCAGACACATATTTTCTAACAGCAAGCCTTAATTTGTTTTTTAACTATCTGTGTACACACAATTATTTTTTAAATAACTTTTCACCCAATACAAGGCCCAAGAGTCACTCAAGGTAGAGGGTTACTGCGCGTTACTATAGACTCTTGATTTTAGGAGATCAAGATTTAATTAATGAATAACATATCAGAGTTCAGTCTGAGACGTTAGAAGTATCGTGTGAAAGCAGACTTTCGAAAGAACCGGAAACCCCATCCTAGACAGGAGACAAGGGACAGTATTCTATTGTCCAAAAGACCGGAGAGGAGTGTAAACCGGACGATAAGTGAACCTATATATTCCTATTGGTGGAGAAGAGAAAAAATAAAATTATTATTGAATACAATTTCAGAGTTCAGGAGCAGACATTAGGATTACAGAACTGAGGAAGACTTGGAAATGGAAACTCCATCCTAAACAGTGGCCAAATGGTTGGGTAAC
>OZ038488.1:8298745-8306245 GCA_964036315.1 Acanthosepion esculentum
TATATATATATATATATATTGTTTTCATTAAGTGACATAACACGTATCTTTACGTGTATATTTAGAAACCTCTTCCTGGGTACTGGCCAAATTTTGGGGCTATCAAAACAGAATTGCCAGACTAAACTGCTTTATAAACGCCACTTTAATAATTGGTCATTTAGCTACTCCCGAATTTGAGGGATTCATTTTAAAATAAGCTGGGATATATTAGATTTCAATTTTAGTAACATGAGACTTGTAGCTGGATCAAACAACCCAAACGTTTAAGAATAATGCTTTCCAAATTTAGATACACTGACGGGCCACATGATATCAGTTAGCAGTATGCAAATGTAATGATAGTTGGCACCACCATACCTTGATATAATGAAAATTTCAAACTTCCCTCAATATGTCCTGTGAGTATTAAGCTTTTATAGCAACTCTTCCTCATAATGGATCCCAAAAATATCAGCTGTCTCTCTTATTTTAAGTATGTGTCTTCTGGTTTTCATTTTCATAAGATTTTCTCCGTTGATCACGTAATCTGCTTATGCCACCACTGTGTCTTTACAACAGGAACATTCCTAAACGTATATCAGTTTTATTCTGACATCTGGACAGTCAGTGTGAACACCTTCAAGGCTCTACAATGCAATACGACGAGAATTATCAAAGTTTGAATGGGTAGGTGTCAGATGAATCCGACATTTGAAATTGTAGGATAATTTGACATCTACGGTGCCACGTGTGCCCCGGAAATACCTGGCGGATAGCCTTACCGCCTACGATGGAGCGCGAAGCTGTCGACCACGGTGTCCTTAAAGATTGTAACCACAGACATCTGGTTTGTATTGCCTGCGGTAACAGACAAGTGACACTGGCTCAAATCACATGCAGATTTAATGCTGGAGATACCAGATGCCTCTCCAGCAAGACAGTTCAGCGTTTTTTAACATTCATGGTCTATGGGAACAGAAGAGCCACCTGAGTGGCCAATTGAACACAACGACACCAGACAGTGTATCACACATGAACTTGTGAAACTGCTAATCGAACTCTGAAAAGGACTGGTACGATAAGTGACGCTTTGAGTTGTTTCAGACCGATGGTAGGCTGTGCTGAGTAAGATGATAAACTACATCCGCGTCCTGGGTAAGACGATAAACTACATCCACCAGCAAGGCCTCTGATTGAGGAGCGTGGAACAACCTTTTAATTGCTGGAGTTCCTAGGTCCACCCTGACCCGGGGTGGTAGGACCTGTTACGGCCCAAGCTATGGAAAAACAGTTAACCCCACATTGGGGTCAAAACGTGCAAAAATAGGTTTTAATACCAGCAATACATTTTTGTAAAAAAAATATTACCAGCAATAAATTTTTATAGAAAAAATTATTACCAGCTATAGATTATTGTCAGCGATACCTTTTTGACAAAATTTTACTAGTAATACATTTTTGAAAAAAAATATTACCAGCAATAAAAAGTCTTGTCGGTATTAAATAACCCATTGAGGTTGATATGCCGTAAATCAAAACAAGACAAAACAAACCGATGGTAGGGTTCGGTTTTAGCGCAGACCCGATACGGTCAAGTATTATATTTGTTAACAAGGAAACCTACAGGCTGATCGTGGTTCCTTAATTTCATTTTTTTTACAAAGCCAAAGAGCAACTCAAGGTAGAGGTTTACTGAACAGAGTGTACGTACGTAACAAAAGTGCAGATTAGGAGGGTATTTAGGATAAATAACATTTGATTCTAGGTTTGAAGAGATTAAAATTGTAGTGTTCAGAGAAGCATCCCCTGGAGACTCTGTTCCACAAAGTATCTGTTGTTGGGAAGAAGCTAAGTGGGACTTTCTTTTTGCCAATGTAATATTAGTGATGTTGACTTGGTACTGTATATATACAGTGCTGTAAAAGTGACTCACCTGATTTTTGTTACTTAAAAATTTTTCGCCTATTGTTTTGAGGGTCAAACTAATTATTAATCTTACTAATATAAAGACCCCTTCTCGACCACCTAGTAAAATGTTTACTCACCCTAAGGTATTCTATTGATAATTATAATTTGGGATATAAATGAGATTTAGGGAAAAAGTGACTTACTAATTTCCTGAAACTAGTAATCAATAGAAACATAACCGAACAGCTTTAAATAAAGAATAATAGAGGTATCATTTATTTATAATAGGTAATATAGGTCGAAATATTTAATAATCTATGGGTCCTCCTTTATTTTGAATAATCTTTTCAACCGTTTTTGGCATTGACTTGATTAGGTTCTGGCAAATCTCATCTCCAAGCATTGAATTCCATTCGGATATGAAATTCACAATCAAATTCTCTTTGTTGCTCAACTGCTTTCTCGAGAGCCTGTACTTTATAATGCTCCATAAGTTTTCTATAGGGTTGAGGTCAGGAGATTGGGGCGGCCATGTTATAACAATCACCTGCTTCTCATCAAAGTATTCCTTCATCAATTTTGATTTGTGAGTATTATCCTGCATAAAAATGAGCTTGGTGGGATCGATTTGCACCCTTTCAGCAGAAGGGAGTAGACAAGACTCTAAAATTCTCTTGTACTACTCGCTCCTGAGGGTCTTTTCAATAGGTTTTAAGAAACCGGTTCCATGAAAAGAAAAGCATCCCCAGAACATTATACTGAACGGATGCTTGACAGTACTTACTGCTAAATTCAAAGAGCTTTCAAAGCTTCTTCGGATTTTAGATCGCTTATCCTTTGAATTTAGCTCAACTTTCGTTTTATCGAAGACGAGAACAAAAAAATCAGGTGAGTCACTTTTATTGAACAGCACTGTAGCTCATCTGAACATTTGCCATGGAAATAGCGATAGAGTAGCGAGAGGTTTGCAACGTTTCCTATGTAGGAAAGAAACTGTAGGGTAGAAAATAATTCATCACTAGGTCACATAACATAGGTTGGGTGCGCCTAAACACGTCATTAACCGAGGACCCCCGTGACGAAGTTTCATGGCCATTTGCACCCATGTATCTGAACTTCGATTGGTTATTCCAGCAGTTATGCACCTTGACATTGGACTCAGGTGTTCAAATTTGGTCCGAGGAGTATGCTGAAAATATCCGACGAATGGTGTGGCTATTCGCTCGACAAGAACCCAATAAAACATTTATAAAAAGTGATGTTTATAATGTTTATTCACACAGCAGATCTTGCACCTACAAATCTCAGGAAGCCAAATACTGTTATCACAGTAGCATAACTCAACATCTCTTCCGAGGTCTTCCGAAACCTAGTGGAATCTATGTCACATCGTGTTTGCTGCACTTTCTATATGATACGAGGCAGATATCACAATAATTCTGGGATTTCGACCTATTCAATTCATTAAGAAATATTGATGTTCTAATGTCACTAAATGAGAAAGCTCTCATCTCCCAAGTCAGCTTTTAGACACTTAAAGACAGAATAAAATATTTTAAATAAAAGAATGTAATAATAAATGAACGAATACTAGGATCCAGTCCTAATTTCGCTGACCTTTGAAAGCCCAAAGTTACTTTTTGAATTTAGAAACTTTTAGAGCTACTTTTTAAAATAAATTAAACTAACTTGACGTAGTAATGAAAAGAAGGGTTTAAAATCTCAAGGTATTAGACTTGTAGCTCAATCAAAGAAGCCTGGATCATAAACGCATTTTGGAATACGCGATGAAGAGTTTCACTTCGTTAAGAAATTTTCCTGTTCTACTGTTACTAAAGGTGGGACCGCTCATTTCCCAAAACATTTTCAGACAACTAAAGACAAAAGGATGTGCAAGTGATGTAATGTTTAGAGGCTCGGATCGAGAAATCGGCGAGCCAAGTTCGAATTTCGGTCGAGATTGTTATATTCACTTTCGCACAAATACCCCTTGGAAAAGTTATAACTCTATATTCTCCCTTCAGATATGAGAAGAGTTAAATAGTAGGGTAGACTAGTCTCTCTAGCCGTATAGGAGAAAGACAACACTGAATTAAAAAAAGCGTATGTGTCCCATATATACTTGAACTGTAACTAATGCTCGCTCATCATAGTTAAAGTAGGAACCACATGTTGCTTCCGTGGGTGTTAAAGAAACACAAACGGGCCTGAACAATATGAACATGGTTGGCAGCGAGCAGCCATGCTGAAGATGAGAAATCACACTGATTTGCACACAGTGTGCCTTCAAGTCGAAATATCTCTGATGATGAAAGACAAAAGAAAATATTTAAAAAAAATAATAAATGAACGAATACAAAGGTAAGACAGCTTCAAACATCTGTTGACATTGATCAGTCAAAAAGTGAATCATTCTATTGTGTCATTAAATAATGATTCTATAGTGTCGTCATTAATAATGTTGAATTAACAGCTGTGTTAAAAACAAAATTAACCTTAAATGAGTCAATGTTTTAAATATGTATGATTTTTTTTTAAAGGAAATAAACTGGAGTTCGTTTACAGACTTCAACGTCATCGGCATTATTTGCTGATTTTGTTTAAGGTCATTGTTCGATTGACATTTGACCACATGGGCCGTGAAGGGATAAGCGGCGTGTCTTTCGCCGCGCATCTCGAAAGTTTCTTTGTGACAAAACTGGCATTGTACAACGCGGAGCTTCTCAGACAGGAGCCAAGTAGCTCCCAGGAGAATTCTTTGTAAAATGTATGGGAAGAATTTTAGTCAGATAAGGAATTGGGGAAGAATTCCATAATTCATAATGGTTACAAAATGCGTTGATGAAATTTCAAACTGGGAGAGGAATCGAGGGATCCCCAGAGGAATTTATGCTACCTGGGACTTTGGGAACCACTGCTCTGCTAAATATTTCCACATGAACGTGTACATATTGTTTCGGTCTTAGGAAAAAAGTGTCGTCGTTTACAGACTACTGTAAGACTTTCTGATTAAAACTGGCATAATTCTTTCTAATAAGGTTGTCTTTCATATAGTCTTTGATTTTATATTGCCTTCTGTTTGTTATAAATCTTTAATACATATTTTGTGCGGTATTTAATAAAGTTTTATGAAGTCAGCAAAAGAAATAATAATAGACTGAGAACTTGTGAAGGAGAGTTATCTTGTCTTTGACACTATGGATGTTCAGTGGGTGTAATCAATAACACAGAGGAATGAGAAATCGTCGAGTCGAGTTCGAATTCCAGTCGAGTTCATTACATTCACTTACGCTCAAATACCATTGGAAAAGGCATGAATAAATCTCTCCCCTAGCTAGAGGTTAAATAGTACGACTTGTATCTGGAAAAATCATTGTTATTTCCAAAAAGTTATTAATGCAATATTCACTCGCAAAAAAGAATTATTCTTACAAGACAAAAATTTCCCAATTTAAACAACCCAATGGAGTGTTTATAAGCAGAAAAAAAATCAACTTTGGTACTAAACTAAAAACTTGCTAAGACGAGTTATCTCGTCTGTGGTAGCAGTTTCATGAATGATAATCGGTTAATACGGAAATTTCTAGAATCCGTTAATTTTCTTTACTTATCGATTCTCAGGATTTAAATAATTTGTGACGTACGGTGGCCGTTAATAATTAAGTATAACTCAAGACTTCAATGTTAAAACAGTATTTACTTACAAGTGAAAATAAATACTTAACAAGAACAAAGAAGTAAAAGTCAACCAAAGATAATTAACCATTTTATTGAATACCTTGTTAGTAGCGCGGCTCGGCTAAACGTCCGGTAAATCCTAAATCAAAACCCAAATCATCGACGCACAATAATTCACACTAATTCGACTGGATAGCTCCACTCAATAGTCACTCAATGACCACTTTAGTCAGTAGCCTGACACCGATATTTATACACCTGGCGGAAAACATATATTCATAAGTCAAGAGTGTCACGCTCGAAACTCGGTGTCGGTAGTTACTCATTTTCTTCCTGTATGACAGAAGTGCAGCAAAGTGAAACAGCTGAATTCCTGAAATATGATGGATGTGTTTATTGGAAATTAGTCATTGAATCGTAGACGGCACAGCTTGGACGACAAGTTTCATCCGATGAAGATATTGAATTAAGACAAGGAAACGGGAATTAGTGTCACCAATAATTCTCTCATTCTCATACGACGGCAGACAATTATTTTGTTATTTATATTCAGTTTATCTACGTTTATAAAGTTTGAAAGCTTTATCTAAAAGACATTGGTTGAGTACCATATTAGTTCTCTCTCTCTCTCTCTCTCTCTCTCTCTCTCTCTCTCTCTCTCTTTCGATCTCTCCATCACTGTACCTCCCTAACTACTTGTTTTTTATGACGTATCCGAAATACGATTTTTTGTTCTTTTAATTGTTTTAATATTTCTTCAGTGATGAGTCACTCCTAGTTTATGCTAATGTTACATAGATATAAAATGGCTATATATATATATATATATATATATATATATATATATATATATATATAGATAGATAGATAGATAGATAGATAGATAGATAGATATCAAAATATTGAGATAGATAGATATGAACAAACTGAGATAGATAACCAAACGACTAAGATAGATAGATAATCAAACGACTTAGATAGATAGATAGATAGATAGATAGATAGATAGATAGATAGATAGATATTCAAACGACTGAGATAGATATATATATATATATATAGATAGATAGATAGATAGATAGATAGATAGATAGATAGATAGATATGGAAAAGCCCAGAAAGATAGATATGAAAAGGCTCATGTCGATAGACGGATAGATATGAAACGAATGAGATAGATCGAATTACATATATGGACATAACAGGTATTGCTACTTCTTATTTCCCACATCCTCATACGACAAAAAGTAGCAATCGCAATAAGGTTCATTCTTTGTTCTAATTTTAGAAACAGCAGCCTAAATATAGACTGGAAGGGAGCATCAAGTGGGATGATGGCCAGTTGTCGTGTAAGACGCCGTTGTTGCTTTTTCTATCGTCATCGTTCACACAGCAGGAGCAGCCACATTCTTTCCGTAAAGAAAATGACACGCATTGTTTTCTGATGAATTAGTCGACGATAAAGCTTCCGACATTGTTATTTATAGTCTCACGACGATTCTCGATAAAATAAAAATAGAACGCTCCCCTCTCTCTCGCTTCCTCTCTCTCTCTCGCTTCCTCTCTCTCTCTCTCTAATACATACATGTGGAGAGAGAAATACACACACACGTACGTATGAACATGCACACACAAATACAAAAAATATTTAATAAGTATATGTCAACAAACATTAAATACTATGTAATGTAAATATGTATTTGTTGTCCATGTACGTGTGTGAATGTATATATTTTTACGAGTGATTACTAAAAAGCTCTCTGTTCTAATCAATTTAGAATTCATTCTTGAACAAGTTGAGCCGATCATATTTTTTTAATCATTGCACACCCGGTAAGGCAATAAAGCCACTAGGACGCAAGGGATTATTGAGTGTTAGAGAAAAATCACGAGTAAGTAGATAGGAAATAAAATAACAAGCATTAAGAAGAC
>OZ038488.1:8311245-8581245 GCA_964036315.1 Acanthosepion esculentum
AGTGTCGTTGCCGACACCGAAATTTGAACACAGATCACCAGAGAGCATACACAGGTGATCCCATTTGGAATAAGTAGATCACGTGATGGTAAAGGAAATGTATATATGGGAATTAGCGTGGCGTCTAAGTGATCACTATACGCATTGCTATTCGGATCACTATTCGGTGGTTACTACTCGAACTAGTATTATCGAGCAATTACTATTAGTGCGAGTGTTATTCGAAGGCATCTGACACCAGCATTGTTCAACGGCGTTACTATAGTTGTATCTGCGATTACAAAGTCTACTACAACGAGCATTACGAAAGTGACAACGAGTATTCGTTGACGTTACAAAAGTGTCAACTAAAATAATACGTCTAAATTATTTAATCAAACATAAAAGACATTTCAATTGAGCACTGTTGAGTGATAAGCTAATTCTATAAACAACAGCCACCTGCACTAATGCAAAGCTCTTCAGTAAAAATGAATGGAGCACTTTGGCTGATTGGCATTTGTTTACATTTGTAAAAACAATACGCTAGATTTAGTTGTGTAACTCTACCGAGTGAAGATAGCTCTGGCTGACACCAAATTAGTTGAGTTTCAATCCTGGCTTGAGGCATTCGGAAGTCTAGTCGCACTGAGGAGCTGTGATACAGCGAAACAGTACTGTCTGTGAATGACATAATTTAGCTCTTGAAAATACATTTCAATTGAGCACTGTTGAGTGATAAGCTAATTCTATAAACAACAGCCACCTGCACTAATGCAAAGCTCTTCAGTAAAAATGAATGGAGCACTTTGGCTGATTGGCATTTGTTTACATTTGTAAAAACAATACGCTAGATTTAGTTGTGTAACACTACCGAGTGAAGATAGCTCTGGCTGACACCAAATTAGTTGAGTTTCAATCCTGGCTTGAGGCATTCGGAAGTCTAGTCGCACTGAGGAGCTGTGATACAGCGAAACAGTACTGTCTGTGAATGACATAATTTAGCTCTTGAAAATACATTTCAATTGAGCACTGTTGAGTGATAAGCTAATTCTATAAACAACAGCCACCTGCACTAATGCAAAGCTCTTCAGTAAAAATGAATGGAGCACTTTGGCTGATTGGCATTTGTTTACATTTGTAAAAACAATACGCTAGATTTAGTTGTGTAACTCTACCGAGTGAAGATAGCTCTGGCTGACACCAAATTAGTTGAGTTTCAATCCTGGCTTGAGGCATTCGGAAGTCTAGTCGCACTGAGGAGCTGTGATACAGCGAAACAGTACTGTCTGTGAATGACATAATTTAGCTCTTGAAAATACATTTCAATTGAGCACTGTTGAGTGATAAGCTAATTCTATAAACAACAGCCACCTGCACTAATGCAAAGCTCTTCAGTAAAAATGAATGGAGCACTTTGGCTGATTGGCATTTGTTTACATTTGTAAAAACAATACGCTAGATTTAGTTGTGTAACTCTACCGAGTGAAGATAGCTCTGGCTGACACCAAATTAGTTGAGTTTCAATCCTGGCTTGAGGCATTCGGAAGTCTAGTCGCACTGAGGAGCTGTGATACAGCGAAACAGTACTGCCTGTGAATGACATAATTTAGCTCTTGAAAATACATTTCAATTGAGCACTGTTGAGTGATAAGCTAATTCTATAAACAACAGCCACCTGCACTAATGCAAAGCTCTTCAGTAAAAATGAATGGAGCACTTTGGCTGATTGGCATTTGTTTACATTTGTAAAAACAATACGCTAGATTTAGTTGTGTAACTCTACAGAGTGAAGATAGCTCTGGCTGACACCAAATTAGTTGAGTTTCAATCCTGGCTTGAGGCATTCGGAAGTCTAGTCGCACTGAGGAGCTGTGATACAGCGAAACAGTACTGTCTGTGAATGACATATATATATATATATATATATATATATATATATATATATATATATATATATATATATGGAGAGAGAGAGAGAAATAAAAAAAGAAACACACCGTACACATTAACTGGAGAAAGATCTTTGTCCTGCAGTCGACAAATCGGGTGATATATACTTTTTCTGTTTATGTTTTCTTGTTTATAAAAAAAAACTTAATAAACATGTCTGATATCCCTCTCCCCGACCTTTTCTCTTCCGTGATTTTTCTCTGAGACGCGTGTTCGTATGCACGCAATACTCCGCGCATGCAATTGATCCTACATCGTTGGAAACTCTACGCAGATAAGAAAAATACATTTCCTGTTTAGTTAGTGACTTGATTGATAAGTTTTCAATTGTTTCGGAATTTTAAAGCCAATGTACTGACTGCTTCCATCAGTCATTTAATAAAACAAAATTACAGTCAAGACGGTTTTGGTTAGAAACGTTGTTGTATTGTTTCGAGGCCTTTGACGGCAACAAGAGTTAAATAAAGAACATTGGAGCAACGTCAAGTACATACCACTCGATGATATGAGATGTTAAGAAATCCTCAGTGAGCCGCTACATTCTTGCCTAGTGAGAAACGTGGAAATCCCACGGTTATTTCTAAATATAACTACATACGTATATGTGTGTAACAGTCATAATCATTTTACTGAAGTGACTAATTATCTGGGAAAACTTTTAACAGAGGACGTAAAGTGCTACACAAAAATCCGAAGGTCCGTTGGGATAGCAAAAGATTTCTTGCAAAAGCTAAGCAAAGTATTAAGAAACAGGAAAAATTTTGTTAGAAACAAAAAAGTGTGCTGAACATTTATGTAACATCAATCCTCCTAGATGTGAATTCTGGCCTATCTCCCCAAGGATGAAGAAGAATCTCGATGTGATGCAAATACGCTTCTACAGAAGGATGATGAAAATACCATAATGAACTAAACATGTGAGTAACGATGAAGTGCTAGGGGAAATGGAAACACAAAGGACACTCATACTTAACATCAGAAAGAGTTGAAATTTCTAGAATGCGTAATATGGAAAAGAGGGCTTGGAAATTTTGAAACTCACAGAACATGTTGAAGGCAAGAGGGACAGAGGAAAACAGCACACAATTTACCCAACGAGCTTGTGTAAATTGATGGTAGAACAGGGTTTAAGGGAGATAGAAAAAGACAAAACTGACTGGCTTTTATTAGAGCAAGTTTTCCCCATCAAATCGATTTACAGCAATTAAAAAAGGTAATAATCAGTTGGTGCAGGTTCAGGCGAATATGGCGAATGAGAGCAGAACAGACCCACCGAGTTCAATTTTTTTTTCTTGTGTTGTTCTTACTCTTACGGCATCATGCAGAGGAAAATATTTCTCCTGTTGAGGAGCTCAAGATGTTTTCAACCATACCTTTAACGAAATTTTGCATCTAGTAGACATAAGGGCGCTAAATGAATAATACCCCGACAATCCGACCACATACACAATATTGCCTTTCATCCATAGAGCTCAACTTTTGGGGTCGGTTGTAAAGATTTCTAGGGAAAATTATTTTTATTTTAAAATATTGCATTAGTTTACATAATGATTTTTAATCAAATATTTTTCTATATTTATTTAGACATTTAAGACTTTTCCTGTTTATGTAGAATCGCTTAAAAAGAATCAAGTCTTGTAGGATAATATTCAGCTCAAACATCCAGCCATTTGGCCGACCAAAAGAAGCATAGAAGCAAATATTCGCCGACTTTATATTAATATATATCAGTGAGCCTTGGCTTATGGCAAACAGTAACCCAGAATTTTGACGTTAGACAAAACTTCAGTTCTGTATTTGTAAATATGCAAACAGACTTACTTGCTTTCTCGTTATTTTGTAAAATGACCTACATAATGGTATGCTGATATTAATGGTTTCCTTATAAGGAAACATTCAGCATTTATTGGCCGAACAACCAGTACTCTCGTCGGTTGAAATTTATAAAATCTTATCTTAAAATAATTTTTCAGAAAAATAAGTCCAGTAGCTGTTATCGCTCTTGCCAGTATTCATGGGAGATTCCTTACTAAACTTTTGTTTGAAGTAGTGGGGAATATTAGCATCTTGATTATGTCATTATTTTCTCTTCGAATTGCATGTGCTATCCAATTTAGCTGTTGCTGCTGTTGGTAGTCCTCAAGTAATGTAGTTCCTATTATTTGGTGCAGTTCTTTGTCTGCGATTCTGTAGCGCCAGTCTACAAAGTCTGAAGAAGTGTGGTCTTAGTCAAGACTCATAGGCTTCTTTCGTTCAAAGCCATTTTAACCAATGATCTTCGAAAGCGCTTGTATACGCCTGATAGTTTAGATATTTCTGATTGGATTTGGCGCCATATATGACATCTATATGAAAGTCTCAATGTGACGAGGCTACTTATGAATATGACTTTAAGAACAGGTTAATGTTTTGGTTTTGCCGTGAAACTACACTTAGCGCTGACTATTCTATGGTCAATTTCCTTGTCTTCTAAATTTGTTATAACACCAGTCATTAAAACGCAACAGTATTATATCCTTTGTTCATTGTTCCTTCAGCTTTCTTTTCAATTTTCACAAAATACAAACATTTGATTTTAATTGCCAAAACATTTATTTCACTAATAATGTCTTCATAAAAAAGCCGTGGTTTACGACCATATTACGTTGAAACATCGGTTCTCGTACGATCACCGAAGTTAAGCAACGTCGAGCCTGGTCAGTACCTAGATGGGTAACCTCTTTCAAATACCAGGTACTGTAAGCTTGGACGTGTGGAGGGTAGAAGCTTAGAGGCATATCGCGTTGAAACATCGATTCTCGTACGATCACGTCGAGCAACGTCGAGACTGCACCGTCAAGTCTGCTGCTCAGTACCTAGATTCGCGACCACTTGGGAATACCAGAAACTGTAATCTTGAATGGGTGCTTGGTGTAATGGGTATTGACTCTAAATTGGAAATCGGAGAGCCGAGTTCCAATTCCAGTTGGATTCGTTATATTCACTTAGGTTCAAATACCCTTGGGAAAGGCATGAATCCAAATCTTCTCTCACAGTCATTAGTATGACTTCAAAAAATTCCGACTATCCAAAAATATTTTCTGGCTTTAAATAATCTGCAAAAGGTAAAAAAGCCGCAAAGTTAAATTAATCAATTAATAAAAAAAAATCTTTATTGATTCTATCATTTGTTTTTTATCGCTAAAGATACATCCAAGAGTGAAACAATTTAGCCAAACGCCTTCGTCTGAGTATCTTATTAGGTTGAGAAAACAATTATTACTCTAAACATTTTGACCGTTGCTATATGATTGTATAAGACTAATTTAAACCTATTAAATACCTATATTTACTTTAACAGTCTACAAATTTCTTAGATGAAGAATTAGTATTATTAATTTTTATTAATCTTGCTTTCGTCTTATTTCTTTTACCTTTTATTGAAATTAAAATTTTTTGGCAAACGCTGACACGTGTTGAAATCTACACAATATTTAATATTGTTGAAGTTAATTTTTGTCGAGATTTAAAAACTGAACGTTTCATTCAATTTCGCAAACCAATCAATGAAATATAAAACCTTAAAGAAAAGATATGCAAAAAAAAACAACAATATTTCATTTTTATCAAATAAGTATTTATTTTAATCATTAAATTGTTTTTAAAATAGTGTGACTATTTTGTATGTTAAATAATAAAAGTTTATTTTTTCCAAAAGACTAATGAAAATTTATTGTATTAAGCTACACACCCTAGTAAAATGAATTGTCTTTGTACCTCCTTACCTGTTTGCACATCTCCCCAAAATTTGGTTTCGATCGGTCAATGTATGGATATTTTAGAGGATGTGGCGGATGGACTAACGGAAGTCACGGAATTTTATATATAGATTGTTTGGTCGTTATTCTATAAACGTTAAATAAGGAATTCCGATCGGAAATAAGAACTAAATTTCCAAAGATATTTTAACTCACATCCTTGGTATCCTATTTTATTGTAACAATGTCGTGACTGATTTGGCTAGGAAGGCTTCATCAAGAGATGTCATTCAAATATTCTACCATACTAAATCAAGTATTTTTGCTTTTTGTTGTTGTATTTTTGGTAGTGGTGGTGTTAGGGATGTTACTAATATTTGTAACTTTGCTGTATCACCTTTGCACTGTTGACGCCAGGCGGCAGTCTCTTTGTTATGATGATGACAGACTGTCCTCAGATGTTTACGAATCGGTCTTTTCCCTTCACGGGAAAAGACCGATTGAATAACTAAAAAAGCTGAATTTTAAATGCCGTCATATATTACTGTATGAATAAATTAATATGAATATATTTCATACTTGTCATATTACATTTATGCTGTCATAATGTTAACGATCGTAGAATAACGATCCGTGAGCTACAATAAAATGCAATAAAGATGATGCGAAAGAAGAAAAAATGAGGTTATAATTTTGTTGTTGCATCGTATTAAATTTTGTCCTTCGTTTCAGACTTGCGTTTCGAAATTATGAAGAGACAAGACACTGCAAAATATGTGAATAATCGACAGTATGAGATACAAGAATTTTTATCAATAATATTTTAATAGTCTGTTTGCGTTATAGATAAAAATAGATACCTATTATCCAGAAGACGGTGTCGATTCCAGGTAACGGACATGATATCGAATGATGATTTTCTAAGAAAGAAATGCCCACAGACAATTGGAAGATTGGCGCAACATAGTAATTCTACTTTCCAATTTCTCAGTTTCGTCTTTGTACTGTCCAAAGATTGGGTCAGTAAATATAGCGTCAAGTATTTTCACAGTAGGAAATGGAGCTCTAGACTGGTAGGCAAGGGAAACACATACACTGATGGAGAAGAGACGTGACGTAGACAGATAGAGAAGAGAAGTGACGTAGACCGGTAGAGAAAAGAAGCGACGTAGACTGGTAGAGAAGAGAAGTGACATAGCCTGGTAGAGAAGAGCGCTGATGTAGACTGATAGAGAAGAGAACTGATAAAAGACTTGTAGAGATGGGACGTGACGTAGAATGGTAGAGAACTGACGTAGTCCGCTAGAGAAGAGAAGTGACGTAGACTGGTAGAGAAGAGAACTGACATACACTGATGGAGAAGAGACGTGACGTAGACTGATAGAGAAGAGAACGGAGGTAGACCGGTAGAGAAGAGAAACTACGTAGACTGGCAGAGAAGAGAAGTGGCGTAGACTGGTAGAGAAGAGAACTGACGTATACTGGTAGAGTAGAGAACTGACGTAGACCGGTAGAGAAGAGAAACGACGTATACTGATTAACGAGGGAGACCGTTAGATAAGAGAAGCGCCGTAGACTGGCAGAGAAGAGAACTGTCGTAGTCTGGTAGAGAAGAGAACTAGAGGAGACTGGTAGATAAGAGAAACGACGTAGACTGGTAGAGAAGAGAAGGGACGTAGAATGGTAGAGAAGAGAACTGACAGAGTCTGGTAGAGAATTGATATAGTCTGGTAGAGGAGAGAATTGACGTAGAATGGGAGAGAAGAGAAACGACATAGACTGACAGAGAAGAGAAAAGAAATGACGCAGACTGGCAGAGAAGAGAAGTGGCGTAGACTAGTAGAGAAGATAACTGAAGGAGACTGACAGAGAAGAGAATTGATATAGTCTGGTAGAGGAGAGAAGTGACGTAGGCTGGCAGAGAAGAGAACTGGCCTAGACCGGTAGAAAAGAGAAGCGACGTAGACTGGTAGAGAAGAGAAGCGCCGTATACTGGTAGAGAAAAATACTGACAGAGCCTGGTAGAGAAGAGCACTGATGTAGACTGGTAGAGAAGAGAACTGGCGTAGATCGGTAGAGAAGAGAAAAGACGTAGACTGCTATAGAAGAGAACTGTAGGAGACTGGTAGAGAAAAGAAAGTACGTAGACTGGGTAGAGAAACGAAGCGACATGGAATGGTACAGAAGAGCACTAATGTAGACTGGTAGAGAAGAGAACTGACAAGAGATTGGTAGAGATGGGAAGTGACGTAGAATGGTGGAGAACTGCCACAGACTGGAAGAGCAGAGAACTGACGTTACTTGGAAAACCAAAATAGTTTTATAAAAAGAGAACCGATGTAGACGAGTAAAAATTAGACACCGCCGTAGACTGCCACTGAAGATGGCCGACCTAGTAAAGTGGAGAACCGACGTAGATGCATGTCGAAGAGAACCAGTGTAGACATGTAAAGACGACATACGGGCGTATTCTGGTAGAGAAATGGACTGATGTAGAAAGTTAAAGAAGAGTCACCGACTTAGACTGGTAGAGAAGAGAAACGGGTATTCGAGTTCAACTAAAAGGCTGATTTTCTAGACAAGCACACATGTGTACCTGAACTAGAATCTTCGTCGTCTCATTTGGTTTTGGTAATATCTCACGTACATACAAATTCTGAAATAAGTTCTCACTATTGCCTCTCACTTTGAATATCCTCACAGGGTCTAATGACTAAGACATTGATGGCCTTGAGAACATATAAATGGGTATTTTTATTATTTTCAAAATATTATTGTTAAAGTTTTGTAATAAATTTTTGGCTATATTTTATTTCTTTGAACTGTATTTTGTAAAGAAATTTTAGTTTAATAAAAGTATTGCTAAATTGAGCCGACCGCGGATAACTGAAAACGTGGCTACTTATTCTGCGGATGGTGAAGTCCTATTGTATGCAACACAATGAATGTCCGGCTTCTTCAGGACGAGAGAATCAGAAATGAAACCCAACCCTGATTCTGAATCGAGTAGATCCTCCTTTCACTTATCCTCCTCTTCCCACTTCCCCTGGGAACCATTATGCCCAAAACCATGTAGACTTTTCCTGGTTTAATGTAAACTTCGGGTTGATTTACTCTTTTTAACTTTTCTATCGGGACAAGTTCCTACGTTGCAATATCCACAGAACTACGTTGTCGGAGAAAGCTGAAACCTCCCAGTTGGTTAGTCGCGCATTAAGACTTCTTAGAAAAACAAGACCTCCAATAGTCTAACAACAATTTTCTAGAACCCACTCAAAAGGATGAAATAGCATTTGGCATTTGGTAAATAGAATAAGAAAAGTCCTTCTTTCCAGCAGTGTGCACGAACATTCTTCTTCTTTATGTGCTTCTCCACAAGTGCCTGTCCTTTGTAGCTCAAAGTAAATGTTGTCTTTTCGTTATTTCTCCTAAACCTTGTTCCGTCATCCATTCACTGAAGCTCGTCAAGTATGTTATGCGTTGTTTTCCTCTGCCCCGCTTGCCTTCAATCTATCTTGTGAGTATCACATTTTCCAAGCCTTCCTTCCTTATTATGTGCCCCAGAAATTTCAACTGTCTCTTCCTGTCTCTTCCTGATGTTAAGTATAAGTTTCCTTTTTGTTTCCATTTTCTCTAAAACCTCGTCGTTGCTCACATGTTCGGTCTATGGTATCCTCAGCATCTTTCTGTAGAACTACATTTCTGTTGCTTCGTCTCTTCTTCATCTTCACCATTCACTGCCATATAGGAGGATAGCTATTACGTAACACTTCAGTACTTTTTCTTTGTTTCTAGCGAATCTTCTCTGTCTCTGCTTAGCTTTTGGAATACAACTTTGGCTCTCCTAATTCGTCTTCTGATTGTTCTATAGCCCCCCTTGTGTTGGGGTCACTGTAGGGCGACGGCGTCGATTCCATAATAAAGTTGTATTCTTCTCTCACGGCCGGTGATCGCTCGTTGTCAAGAGATACAGGGGAACCTCGGTTCTCGAACGTCTCGCATGTCGAACAAATCGGTTTTCGAACAGAAAATTTGAGATGAAAATGCCTCGGATTTCAGACAAAATTTCGGTTCTCGAACAATATTGCCGAACCGAGTTAACCCGAACGGAATAATTTCTGAGTCGATCGCCGTGTTGTATATATTCGTGTGTTGTGGCGTGCTTTTCTTTTCCAATTTTATTGTACTGTGACTCTTTTTCTCTACATTGATGCCTATTGAAAAATAGCTTCGGTTTACAAACATTTCGGGTTACGAACGGTCTTCAGGAACGAATTAAATTCGTGAACCAAGTTTCCACTGTAAAAGAACTCCAAACACAGGGTTTTAAATTTAGCTATTTTATTAACGTCGATACATCTTCTAACTAGCCAATCTGGTAAGTAAGGGGCTTGGGTAGCAATTCAAAACCAGTTGGCTGATTCTTGTACTTCTTCTAATGAGCAGTGTGAACGGACGCATTATCGCGTATTATAGCACATCTTCCCTCTATTTTTCGACTTGTTTGCTTCCATCAGTTGTCGTAACTCTGATGCATAGCACTTTCCATTAATAGGTTTTCCCTTTTCCAGGTAGTCATGATTACATCTTCAGACCACTTCTTTACATTTGTATAGGAAAGTGAGTCCTCGGCAAGTGTCAGTAACATGTCCTCATGAATTTTCTTGAGTATCATACCTTTCTTTTGCAGATACTTTTTGATTGTTCAAGATTCTGTTTTGTCCATTTTCAAATTTGTCGCACATCTCTCGCCTTTGTATTGACCTCACCTGGATAGAAATCTGAATTAGTTTTTCTAGTTTTATAAAGTTTAGTATGTTACCACAACAAAAATGTTCAGCTATAGCTCTTCTTTCTTGATGAGAATTTGAGCTTTTTGAACGCCACACACACACACACATTATATATATATATATATATATATATATATATATATATATATATATATATATATATATATTTGTATGTATGCATGTATGTATGTAAAACGCAATTACTTTCCGAAAACCTTAATATTGCTATCTAACAAATCGAGCAACCCTAGATGGGCAGCGAATAAACAGACTTCATTACGATGTCGCAGTACAAATGTAATTCTTATCGCTTTGTTCGTCGAGCAAAACTGTCCAGATCAGCGTTTGTCAACTGAAAATGCAGTTGTCTGATAAAATTGCTCGATTGCTGAAATTTTCGTAAATTGTTTTTAATCTAAGAAACTGGAGATTACAAGAACAAGATAAAATCTAGAAGTTGTCATTCTATCTTGCGACATTCTTTAATGTCGACTCTAGTCTCTGATTGCATACAAGGCACCAAGATTCTTACCAAGAAATGTGTTTATAGACTTATATCGCAGAATAACGATTTGAGAATTGCAATAAAAAACAACAGAAAGGAGATGCAAAACAGTAATTGCTAATAACAAATCTTTCATCTGACATATTCAGCAAGAAGATATTTGAACAAGATGATGTTGTGAATTTAAATAGAGAGCAAAGATGCAGAATAGTATATTGGGTAATGGTAATGGTGATATTAGCCGTTTCCTTATAAGGAAACATGCGACATTCATTAATCGGGCAGCTTGTACTAACTGTTGAAATTTATAATATATTTCTCTTAAAACGATTTTTTGGGAAAATCGTTTTTTTAAAATCCAGTAGCTGTTATCCCTCTTTCCGGTAGGGGTGGTGGTTTCATTTCTAACCTTTTATTTGAAGTGGTGTGGAAAGTCAACATCTTGATTATGTCATTATTTTCTCTTCGAGTTACATGTGATATGCATTTCAGCTGTTGAAAGGCACCAAGTCATGTGGCTTCTGTTTTTTTGTTTGTGCTTTTGTGGCGCTAGTTCGCAATATTCGAAGAAGTGCGCTCTTCACGAAGGCCTATTTTCTAGTTTTATAAGGTTTAGTATGTTACCACAACAAAAATGTTCAGGTATAGCTCTTCTTTCTTGATGAGAATTTGAGCTTTTTGAACGCCCCACGCCACACACACACATTATATATATATATATATATATATATATATATATATATATATATATATATATATTTGTATGTATGCATGTATGTATGTAAAACGCAATTACTTTCCGAAAACCTTAATATTGCTATCTAACAAATCGAGCAACCCTAGATGGGCAGCGAATAAACAGACTTCATTACGATGTCGCAGTACAAATGTAATTCTTATCGCTTTGTTCGTCGAGCAAAACCAAGTCATGTGGCTTCTGTTTTTTTGTTTGTGCTTTTGTGGCGCTAGTTCGCAATATTCGAAGAAGTGCGCTCTTCACGAAGGCCTATAAGTTTCACTCGCCCAATGCCATCTTTAGCCATTGCGGTTGTATACAGCTGACAGCTTAGATATTTCTGAACGGATTTGGTGACAAACGTTGGCATCCATATGAAAGTTTCGATCTGGCGAAGATATTTAAGAACATGTCTTGATTTTTCAGTTTAATGCTTTGCTTTTGTAGCAATTTTCATTTTCTGGGGGAAACTACTCCTAGCACAGCCTATTCCTTGTTCAGTTTCGTTCTGTCCCATGATAACTTTATTATAACTGATTCGTACGCCGAGGTATTTGAAGAGTTTGGTATTTACTAAATCCTACATCTTGAATTTTATGATGGATTCAGAGTAGGTGCCATCACGGCTTTCATTCCAATTCCAGATCATAGTTTCTGTCATTGGAAAGGTTTGAGTCCTATTTCTTGGAACACTTGGTAGAGGATGTTCATGTTCTCTTCGAATCTCCAACAGCAGGATATTCACCAACCACCCCACGCAGTCAGATGTGGCACAAGACCGAATTTAATGTGGGGTATCCGAGCCCGTAGGCTCGGCCAAAAATTCCCCGTAGACCCCGTATAAAACGGGGTCCGGTAGCTGTTTCCCGAGACGAGACTCTGCCGTTCGACATAGACTCGTCAGGGGGTCCTCTCTGCCCTGAGGCAGAGAGTTTCTCCAGCACAGCTGGAGACGAATCTCCAACTGAAGACCAACATACAGTATTTACTACTGTATTTATGTGAATAGGGACATACCCATTATCGTCCGTAGTTATGTTACAACAGGCAGTAAATGCTAGACTATCTTCCCATGAATAAGAAGAAAACTAGGGGTAAAAGAAATGTGTCTCTACAGAAGGATACTGAGAATTCCATGGACGGAGCGAGTAAGCAGCAAGGTAGTCTTAAAGAAAATGGCAATGGGAAAAGAACACTTTTACTCAGAATCGGAAAAAGATTGTTGAAATTCAGTGAACACATAATGAGAAAAGCGGACTTGGAAAACGCAATACTCACAGGGCATAGTGAAGCAAGAAGAGACAGAGGAAGGCATCGACCTATTTAACTAACGAGCTTGTGTGAACGGTTCCTTAGCAAAGGCAGAAAAGAAGAGCCATACGAGATAGGAAGTTGTGGAGAGCCATGATTACCTATGTCATAGAAGAAAAAGAAAAGGAGTACATTTTGCACATTTTATATGACTGAGATGTTACAATCGCCAATCAAATTAGTTTATTAAATATTGCGGTTTGTAGAAATATTTTATTTGAAAAAACAAAATACTTGATTATTCCCACTTGTATTTTATTTCACGTATTTTCGTTCAGCGAACACCACTGTAGACTCTGATTCACCCCACGGGAGTACCGCCCCTTACCTTCCCGCCACACCGCTACTCTTTTCATTCCAGCAAGAGGTCGTGATAAATAATTTCACACAGCCGTGCTGATATGACATTTAGACAAATAAAACTCTACTCACTGTGTCTATTGTTTACGTCACATTCCTCTATTATCTCGCGTTCCTTGTATAACTCAAACTGTGACGACCATATAAAATAAACCAACGGAGTTTAATCAAAACTATTTCAGATATTCATTACACTGCACCAGTTTCAGCATTACGTTCTTAAGTGGATTATTTAAAGTGATTCCATCGAACGGGAATCCTAATCTTTGTTGTTTTATCGCAATGTTCAAAGATCTTTTGGTTTCTGTAAATGTATCATAACGTCTAGAAGATTTGATTTCTTTTTTTGCGTTATTATTTCTCGTGCTTCCTGTGTCTTTCCTAGGAATTGTAACTCATGTGTCAGTCAGTGTAATAACAATTTCAGCTGTGATCATTCGGAGTGGGGGGGGGAGGCCTAGGATCAAGTTGAGTCTTTCTTTTACATTTTCAAACCAGCAGGAATACTTGTTGCGAACGTTGAACTTTCCATCCGAATCATAAAGGTCATTGAATCAAGATTCCCAACTTCCCCAGTTTGTTTTTGTCGCCCTCTTCATCTCGTCTGAATCAGCCATTGATATTTTCTCCACTCCGTAATTTATTTTGTCCTTCCCTCTCCTTTCGTGGGCGAGCTTCTTGATTCTGCTTATGTCAGGATACAGCGGCTGCTCTTATTTTTCTTGGTTGGATGGGTCCTTTTTTTTTAAGCTTTTCACCCCAAGTAAGGCTGGAAGCCACTAGAACGCAAGGGGTTACAGAAGGTTTGGAGGAAGAGCAGATAGGAGTAGTAAAGGAGAGGATGTGGAGAAAGATAGTGGATCGATCAAGGCAGGGGGGTTACAGAAGATTAGGAGCGAGAGCAGATAGGAGTGAAAGGATGTGGAGAAGGGAAGTGGATAGATCAAGGCAACTGGAGATGTCGATTGACGTTACACTTAAATAGTTGGAGATTATATTTGTCAGGAATAGGGAAGGGAGTTCCACAGGCGAGATGTGCGAGACATGAAGCTATTGGAGTAGAAGAGACGTCTACATCTAACAGTTTCAACGGTGAAGGGGTGGGAACGGGATGCCAGCCTCGTAGAACGTTTAAATTCATGTGGCCTAGGAACCAGCGAAAGCAGCTCATCGGGGCAATTACCGTGAAAGTATTTGTAAAAAAGACAGAGCGAGGCAACGGCGCGTCTGTGAGAGAGCGACTGCAGACGAGATGACAGATCAGGGCCAATTAACATATTTTATTTTCAGTTTGAATGTTTTGTTATATTTTAATTTCGTTTGTGGGTTCATCCCCTCCACCTCATTTCATGTAATTTCATTTTATATATTTTTATAAAAAATAAAAAGGACATTTCTTATATCATGAAATTGTTATGACATGGGTGTATTTGTAGGGTCCTGTGAGTATGTGGTATTGTGGTATATGGTGAATTGAATGGCGATAGATAAGTTCTTGTGGTGAATGAGTAAACTGTGATGGATGAATGGACCATGAATTGTATTAGCTAGGTTTAGGATAGTTAATGTAGACCAGCCTCACCCCATTTCCTCTTCGGTCTCGTGCCAAAATTGTAATTGAATTTACAATAAATCTACATTGAGTCAAAGGTGTCTCAAAATAGCCTTCCAATTTGAAATTCTATCGTCCATATAAAAACGTACATCATATATTACAGTTAATTTGCCGATTAGGACCCGCGCTCAGTTTGCAATAAAATGTTTCCGAATACTTACATTTAGGTGTAAATGTACATGCTTCATTCGAAAATAACTTGATAAATTTGATAAAATCTACCGTTTTGGAGTTATCGATAGTAAGATTTCGGATTCATTCGCATCGTTGGCGGCAGCAATTGTTGGCGTTGTTTGCAGGCATTCGCTGCGGAAAGCTAAGCGCGGAAGAATGTAGTTAACGGCTTTATTTTTACTGATCTTAATCGTCTCAGCTTGTCTTAATTACTGCGCAAGAGAACTATATTGCATGCGTAATAATCAAGACAACTGAATATTCCACTCATAGATTTTCAGCAGCAAATGCATGCAAAAAACGCCAGTAAATTTTGGATTCATTCGCGTCGCGAATGAATCCAAAATTTTACTGTCAATAACTCCAAAAGCATATATATTTACACCTAAATGTAAGTATTCGGGAAATTTTTATTGCAAACTGAGCGCGGGTTCTAATCAGCAAATTAACTCATATTACATTATCATGGTTCATCCAATTAGAATTAACAAATTATTCTCTGTAAAATGTTCGAGCGATCAAATTCTTATAAAAAGCGAAAATCAGTTTAAATCAGCGATGTCTTTTTCAGATCATACTGCATGTATCACACATCGTATCTGTAAGTCTTCTTCTTCTTCCGCGTACCGCATTCTGTAGAGCCACCCATGGCCCATAGCGGTAAAGTCGAACAAGAAGTACCACACTGAGTGCGACCAATCTCCGAAGACCCCCCAGTGGCGGAATAGGAAAAGATCTACACGATCTCAACGACCAAACCGGCGGAAGAGGGCAGCGCCAGTCGGGATGGCGTAACCAAGGCGGACCTTGCCAGATCAAGCATTCGACAGCTCAATGCAATCGAGTTTGCCAGATCTCGGCTCTCTCATTCACTTTTGGACTACTAGGAAGGCACTTCTGGCCAAGTCTGTGGGTTTCTCCGTGGCACAGAGTTGACCATCAAAATCAAATTCACACGAATGGCCACGTCAAGCTCTCTTTGACTACTTTTCAGGTGTAGGCTGGGCCTTCACAGCCGTCTCCGTTACCGCCACCAGAGGGGAGAAATAGAATGAGGAGAGAGGACGTCGATCTCGATGCTCGGATGCGAGTGGGTGCCAACTCTACAAGCCCGTCAGGAAAGATTCTCGCTGCCTCTTCCCTATCACTCTTGCCCTCAATATACCCTATGAGTGTTTAAATTTCCCAAGCCCTCCTCCATTATGTTTCCGAGGAATTTAAACTGTCTTTTCATGATTCTGAGTGAAAGTCATCTTTCCGTTGCCATTTTCTTTAAGACTTCACCGTTGTTTACTCGCTCCGTCCATGGAATTCTCAGTATCTTTCTGTAGCGACACATTTCTGCTGCATCTAGTTTTTTTCCTCATCGGTGGGACAATTGTCTAACATTTACTGCCACATAAGAGGGCTGATATCACATAGCAATCCAGCATTCTTTTCTTTGTTTCTAACGAAAACTTTGCTTAGCTTTTGGAATGTTTCTTTCACTAGTCCAAGGCGTACTTCGGATCTCGGTGTCATATTTTCTAAAAACGCTTCCCAGATATTTGAACTTCAGCACTTATTTGATGTTGATATCGCCAATTCGTAACTCGCATTTTGGGCTTTTTTCTTGCTGATGACCGTACCTTTGTCTCCTTGAAGTTGACAGTCCTTTTTATATTTACTGTGTTTATCTTTCGCTTTGGTTTGCTTTCAATTGTCATTGAACGGTGTTTGAGAAAACACTCGACTGGAAGGTAGCAAATTCCAGTCAGGCCGCATTCCGGATAGTCAGTTACACGCCATGTGTCGAGCTGTAAGGTCATGAGCAGAGTCTTAGAGGGAATCGAAGAGTGCCGCATTCGGAGTCACGTTTAGAGTAAAAAGAGATGTAGAGAAGGATAGAAACAATATTCTGATCCGCTAATCTATCGTGAGAGAAGACAGAAGTAGCAGCCAAGATCACTTAACTTACCTCCAGATACTGGGCTTTTTCTCAGTTCCGATCGCAACGAGACACATGCTTAAATCAAACCAATATGTTGGACAGAAACTGAACATTCGATGAAAAACTATTGAGAGACCCGTTCATATATTTACATTATTATCTCCTTTTCTGGCGCATGCGCAAAATATTAGGGAAATTGTTTGGCAAACTCAAACAACACACCGGCTACATACATCCCTTATACCTCATTGTGCATGAACATTTCACGCTTTTTTCATTGAAAGTGTCATACAACAAAGAACTTCCAGGCTGCGATTTCATTAAGACTTTGGCGCGTTAATCCAAAATAAAAAAAAAATCCGTTCTGGGTATGACGATAAACTACATCCGCGTCCTGGGTAAGACGATAAACTACATCCAACAGTAAGGCTTCTGATCAGGAGGTTCTGAGGAGCGTGGAACCACATCTTAATTGTTGGTGTTTCCAGGGTGATAGCATCTGTTGGGGTCCCAGCTACGGGTTAAATAGTTAACCCGCAAATTATGCTGAAAACGCTATAAAAGTGTAAAAATAGTTTTTAATACCAGAAATACTTTGTCAAATTTATTACCAGCCATACATTTTTGGAGAAAAAATATTACCAGATATAGATTTTTGAATTTAAAAAAATATTACCAGAAATAGATTTTTGAAGGAAAAAATATCGCCGGCTATAAAAATTGTCGGTATTAAATAACCCATTGTGGTTGATATGGCGTAAAAAAAAAAACAAAAAAAAAAAACAAAGAAAACCAAAATAAATTTATTTTAATTAGCACAATTTTTAGCTTGCTTTGAAGTTGCACACCAAGAAATATATTGATATTTGAATTGATTATTTTTAAAGTAAATAATTTAAAACATCAAAAAGCTACTGATATAATAATTGGTAAACATTAAGAAATACTTTAAATTAACCTGGTAACGCCTATTTTTTGTCGGTCTGTTCAGATTAAAACTCAGCAACCCTTCTTAATGAAGAAATGCCCGCAGCGAACGATGAGAATAAACAACATTGGAGCTAAGAATGTTCCCCGAAAAAAGCATTGAATAATTTATTGGTAATGGCAATGGTAAAATTGATGGTAATGGTAAAATTAACCGATTCTTTATAAGGAAACATTCGGCATTCATTAACCGAAGAGTTAACGTTTTCATCGGTTGAAATTTATGAAACTTTTTTACTTGAAGCCATTTTTTTTCAAGAATTTAGCCTTCTCAAGTCGCTCTTTCTAGTATTGATGAATGTTTTTTGCAGTTGAAGAGAAAAATAAAAAATATTGACCATCGGAGGGATTGAGCTCACAACCTTCACTCAACCAGCTAAAAAGATTTTAGCTTTTAAATTAAATGTCGCCTCTGTTGACTGGAACAAGTTCACTCAGTGGAGCTGACTTCTATAAAATCCAAGACTTTTTCTTTTGAGTCAATTTTTGTTTACCTGGAGAGTCAATTTTTGTTTACCGCCATCACCACTAAAGATTTTTACCAGTTGCTCGATTGCTAATAAACTACGTTGGGGAGTAGAAGAAAAGGGAACAGGAGAACGTTAAAACAATCAAAAACTATTATTTAATTTAAATTTCGACTATAGTTTCCTTCCAAACCTTTTGTTTTGTGTAGTGTGGAAAGTTAATAGCTTGATTATGTCATCGTTTTTTCTTCTAGTTACGTGTTCTACCCATTTTAGCTGTTGAGGATGTTGAAAATCTTCAAGCGATGTGGTTTTTGCTATTTCGTAAAGTCGTTTGTTTGGGATTCTGTAGCGCCAGTCTATAAGACTATATAAAATGAAATTACATGAAATGAGGTGGAGGGGATGAACCCAGAAACGAAATTAAAATATAACAAAACATTCAAACTGAAAATAAAATATGTTAGTAGGACCCATCCAATTTTTCTCTCCAGATTATTGATGTATTGCCTATTTAAAACCTACAGAATTCATTAGCGTGAACTCCTTTAAGACCTAGAGATTTAATTATAAATTTGAGCAACATGTGAAATGATTTCACGTGTTCAAACGTCACCTATTAAAAAATGCAAAGAACTTTTGTTCTAACCCAGTATTATAATTATTATTGTTATTATTATTATTGTTGTTGTTGTTGTTGTTATTGTTATTGTTGTTGTTGTTGTTGTTGCTGCTGCTGCTGTTGTTAAAATCCTGACCTATATTTTTTAGGACATGCTATTGATATTTATTTCCTTTATTTATGAATGGATTTATTTTCACAGCTGTCGTTCCCGTCTAATCTGTTTTGAAATCCTGGATCAGTGGAAATATCGACGATAGACTCCAGAAGTTGTAATTGATTTGATAAATAATCAGTCCATTATATGACTATCTTGATCCAAAATCTTTTTAGCACCAACTGCTGCTACAGCTTCGCCACTGATCAGCATAATCTTTTCCCTCCTTTTAAACAACCGCCATCTTAAATCATATCCTACTGACGTAAGTTTAAAATGACGCCTACTTCTTTTTTCCCATATATTGTTATCATTTTGCTTAAAATTCGTATTTTTTTAATTTCAGATAAAAACTTTTCCATCATATTTCAGTGAAACTTAAAACCCGCCCCTTTTTTTGCTGAAACTGAGAACAGAAGACTATATTTGTCCACTTGGCTTCAATATATAACAATGCTATACTATTCGTACGCTTGCGAGGCCTGGACTCTGTATCGTCGAGACATCAAACGTCTAGAACGGTTCCAGCAAACGAAGATCTGAAGAATCCTTCGTATCATTTGGGAGGACAACATCACGAACGACGAGGTCTTCCCTCGGACATCTCTCTGCAGTATCGAGGCTACCATCCTTCAACATTGCCCCCGCTGGACGGGTCACGTGTCCTAAATGCGTCCCACACGACTCTTATGTATCATCTTGTTTGAAGAACTAGCCTGCCGCAAGAGGCTACGCGGAAGCCCAAAACATTTCTGCAAGGATCCATTGAAAACATTTTGAATACAGGCCAACACCATCCCTGAGACCTGAGAAGACCGTTTCTGCAAATGGTGTAGGATCATCTAAGGTGGGGACGAGACTTTCGGGCCCAACTGTCAATATGAAGAGGATTGGCGACGTGCTGTCATGAGGGCCCGACTAACCCAGCTGCGACCACCACCCACTTGCTCAGGACTCTTCAGGGGTGGGCTGTCCCTTCACAGCCATCTTCGTCACCGCCACCAGAGGAGAGAAAGGGAATAAGAATAGCGACTCCGATGCTTGGATGAGAGCAGGTGCCGACAACGAATATTATTTGCCTAAAAGCATTGCTGCCATCAATTTTCAAAATAAGGAAACTTCATTTTCGTCATTGTTTTATGTTCTTGAAACACTAGATTCTAAAATTTTGTATAAGTTTTACAGTCAGAAAATTATATATGCTAATTAATGTATAAATAGCAGGACACAACCTTTAATCTTAGGTGTCAAGCAATATGTATGTTTTCATCAACTTTCGGATAATTCTTGTTATTTCTAAGAGGTATCCTTTCTGTAACAGTTCCACCGGACAATCAATGCCAATTTTCTTTATCAATATCTTCATTCTGTCAGTCTCCGTACTAAACGCATCGCATCACAACTGGTGACCTTCAACTTGCTGAGCTTTACGAGTTCAAACTTTAATGAATCATAGTGGATTATTTTCTATTCTTCCTTTTTCCCTATTCTTTCATCAAACGGGCACGATGAAACAATGATTAACCTTTTATTCTCCACAAATATATATGGTTTGTCTTACTCCAGTCTCTATAAGAACAATTATTATTAAATTTTCCTTAAAAATTCTTTGTTCGTTCATGCATCCGAGTCCATCTCTTGGAATTACGGCTATCATGAATGTGTGATAGATTTATTTCATGGATAGAATCCTTTTTAATATATGACCTTTTGCACTTCTTGTATGTTGATGTTACCAGGGATTTTGTTGGCGTATTTTCTCACTCCTTACTTGACCGGATTAAGAACGACTATTTCCAATGGTATTGTTGCGGTCATCATGCCTTACATTCTCTCGTTTTCTATTTCTCTACTTTTCCGAAAGGTGTCTCCTTCGACGGAGCAGACATATTGACAATCCGACAACTTCTTTCCTCCCTTTTATTCACTACTTATCAGATCTGTTTGCCTTAATTTATTTATCGGTCTGGATTGGCAGTTCTTCTTCTTCTTCATCATCATCATCATCATCATCATCATCATCATCATCATCATCATTATTATTATTATTATTATATATTTATTCCTCCCGCTCATCCATATATTATTCAGTACAATCCCATACCGGGTCGTTAAATGATTTCTAGGTTAAGACAAGGTAGTAAATATATGCATTCTGTTTGCAAAAATTGATTGATTGATTCATTCATTTTTTATGGTTTGTCAACCTTTTCAGGTTATTTAAAATCAGAAAATATTCTTAGATTGTAATAATATTTCTTACTAATTAACCCATAGTTGGGGAGTGTAGAGTTGGATTCATACCTTTCCCAAGTGTATTTCCGTGTATGTGAATATAACGAACCCAACTCCGATTAACAATTCCGAGCCATTATTCATTATATCACACGCTCATCCAAGCTTATAACACATAACATATTCCCAAGCGGTCACTCATCTAGGTACAGACCAGGCTCAACGTTGCTTAACTTCGAGGATCTTACGGGAACTGATGTTAATTAATTCTGATATGAAGTGATACTTAGCATGAACAGTTCCATACGAAGCGATTTTTTAATCAAGGATGCACGGGATCATCTTAATGTTTTTGTCTACACTTTTCTTCACCGTACTCAGACTCCCAATTATTATAGATATAACAGTAGCTTTAAGGCGTCACGTTTTTCAATTTCAATATCCCTATATATAACTCGGTATCTATGCTGATGACACAACTATTTAACCCTGTCTCGATAGTAAGTTTGATCAGTTCGATAAGGTCAAATTAGCACCTCATCTAAAAACTAACCTACAATCTGCTATTAACTGGAGCAAGGAATGGTTTGTTAATTTTAATACTTCCAAAACGAATCCTCTCTCTATTAATCATTTGAGAGGACCCTTTTTGCCTCCCATCTGTATGGCTGATGCTAACCTCCAAGAGAGTGACTCGTTCAGACTTATCGGGCTAACATTCTCGACTCACATGAAGTGAAAAGATTATATTGAATCCATTGTTAGGTCTACTGCTAGTAAAGTTAGTTCACTGTGTTGTCAGATATTTTTTCTCTCCAGAATCTACCTTACGTATTTATAAGTCTATCATTCGTCAGTGCTTTGAATATTGCTGCAAGATATGGTCTGGTGCTCCTGCTATATATTTAGAGATTATTGATAAAATCCAAAGAATCGGCAATATTATTGGTCCTGACCTGGCATCTCGGCTTCAGTCACTTTCACAGTATTATTCTGATATTGTGTTTTATGAGAGAATATGAGAAAAAGAAAACATTATTAAGGAGAGAGAAAAATAAGTGAACAGGAATAAAGACAGACGATAACGATTAATGCTGCATTTAAATTTTTGAAGGTCAAAGTTGATTGGAAAGTAAAAGGACGGAAGAGAGTTCCACAAGCGAGAAGCCTACTTATATTAATTCCTCCCCCTTCTCCTAGTATTTATTTCCCCCCGTTCCACCTATTCTTCCCTCTCATCCATATATTTATTCCTCCCTCTCATCCATATATTTATTTCTCCCTCTCTTTTCTATATTTATTCCTCCCACTTTTCCCAGTATTTATTCTTCCCCTTCCTCCTTATATTTCTCTCTTTCATCCATATATTTATATCACCCTCTCCTCCCTATATTTATTCCCCCCCTTCTCCTAGTATTTATTCCTCCCCCTTTCCCCTCAGATTTCCCTCTCATCCATATATTTATTCCTCCCTCCCCTTATATTTATTTCTCCCTCTCCTCTCTATATTAATTCATCCCACTCCTACTTACAATGATAATTTTCTATTTCCTCACTCATTTGGCTCCACCCACTCAGGGAACGTGCGTTTTGGTTCGCCGTCTCATTTAATCGGCGGTGGGAGGAAAACAAATTATATTAATCGATTTATCAGCAAGAAATTCAAGAAATGTAATTAATTGTGCTAAGATGGGTTTAGTTTTGTTGAACGAAATTCTTAATTAGCCTCGACCCCAATTACTCAGAGGATTATTTTTCCCACAATTGAAAAGTCGCTTCCTTATATCTACGCACACAACATTGTTATTCGGTGACATGGAGGAATTTGCACGGCTTGGTCTTGCTAACTTTACACAATGACGAATGTAGCGTTTTATCGCAATAATGACCTTGAAAGCATTCTCTAAAAAAAATAAGATGGTTATTGTATTTCACACACACATCTATCTATCTATCTATCTATATATATATATATATATATATATATATATATATATATATATATATATATATATATATATATATATGCACACACACACACACACCGGGTGTAACAGCAAAATTGGACAATTGTAAGATTAAGCTTTGAATTGTTATGTCTTAGAAATGATTAAAGATATCTTACTGGAATTCCCCAAGGATTTTATAACACTATTGTACTCTACTTTGGACAATAAGAATGCATAATTACCCTCGAGACTTAGCAGAAGAATCGTGATGAAATCGATCATAAACGAAAATGACATGTTCATCATTAATTAATCATAGGTAAGGATCGGAAGCTCATGAAAGATTGATAAAATGTTAATATATAAATATATAAAATGTTAATATATATATATATATATACAGTGTAACCCGGATATAAGAGACCCTGATATAAGATAAACCCGGATATAAGAGTGATTTTCTCTGGTCCCAAATTAGAGCCTGTGTTAATGTATATATAATAGACCAAACCCGGATATAAGAGCCTTCTTCTCCGGTCCCGACAACTCTCTTATATCCGGGTTACACTGTATATATATATATATATATATATATATATATATATATATATATATATGTTATTCCAGGATCATTTTCCAATTTATTCAATATGATCTTCGCCCGCTAACCTTTTTCTAACCTTTTTCTCTAACCTTTTAACTTTGTGTCCTGGAGTAACAAGGAAGGTGCCACACAGGTTTTATGTAAGATTTCCTTTTCAAGTCTTTTTCACCGCTCTTTGGACGATCATAGCTGAAACTTCTTTATCACGTGCCAAACGTCTTATGGATTGAATTGGATCTTTTCTAATTGATCCTTTTAGTTCTAAGTTGAAATGATGATCCCTCTTCCTGTTATGACCTCCTGATCCAGTTTTCCTCTCTACTGGTCTCTCTTTTTTAAACATTCACCATTCTCTTGAGGGTTCTTGAATAGACTTTGAAGATGGGAGCCAGTGTATGAAGGTTGGTACCATTACTGAAGGCCTGAACGATCTTTTTCCTCTCACCATTGCTCAGTTGGGAAGACAGTGGGTCTGACACAAAACGATTTTAACCTGTTCTCGTTCTAGCTGAATAACTCAAAGGGATTTTCAGTGATTTTTACAAATGATGACAAGATGGCTGAACGTCTTAATTGAAAACCTGGAAAAGGCAAACTCAATTAGTTTAGTGTTTTTTTTTTTTTAGATATTAAACATTTTGTTGGATGGAGAATTATGTTGTTCAAGGATTTGAACAATTTTGCTGTTACACACGGTATATATATATATAACGGCAAACGTTCAGGAACTTTCATTACGGACAGAAGCGGCAAAGAGGAACAATCGTTTTATTTTTTTCATTACGAGAATTTACAAAGAGGAACGATCAATTAGCTTTTTTCCTGGTGGCAAATGCTGCTGGTAGCGCCTGTGGGGGCGGTCCCGCCATAGCCACCGAAACCGTGAGATCACCCGTGGTCGGCGGCTGATGAAGACAGGGTATCGCACGTGCTAACACACGTTGTGTGTTGGTTGATAGATAGATAGATAGATAGATAGATAGATAGATAGATAGTATTGTGTCTGAAAAACATACCACGGGTTGACCCAAACCTTGTGAGTAAAAGTGGGTAGATGGGACTATTTGGGAGCCGTCGATGGTTGTTCTAGGAGAAAAAGTCACAAGTCATCGTGACCGAGGGTTTGAGCGTACTAGCCTTGATCCAGCTGTTGATCACGCTAGATAATGCGCTCTCTCCCATAAATTATAACTGAGGTCCGCTCAGCATAGTTGAAGTATAAACCGCAGGTGGGCCCTGTCGGTGTTGCAAAAATACAAATGTGCCTGAGCAGGCGTCTGCAATGCAGTTTAGCTAGCCAGCCACACACACACACACACACACACACACACACACACACACACACACACACACACACACACACACACACACACAGTAGATAGATAGATAGATAGATAGATAGATAGATAGATAGATAGATAGATAGATAGATAGATTAAGACGAAAGATGGTCTACGCGTGCTTCTTATAATATGTAGATTTAGGCCGATTTAATGAAATTTGAGAAATAAAAAGCCAACAAAATGACCCAGTCTCCTAGCTATTCACTGAGTAAATCAAAATCCCTGTTTAATCCCTGTTTAAGGGATTTGGTTTTACTCAGCGAAATATAATTTCTACGGGGAACCCTTTAACCTACAACAACAACAACATTCCTCGGAAGAGTGAGTCACACTTCTTTGTTTATTCCTTGTCTCGTTGAAAAAAGACACAAACTCTCTTTCATGCTTCAATTTAGTCAAAAAAGGCTGGCTAATATATAATAAATATCGTTAATCGTATTGCCAATATTGTTAACATTTTGTTGGTTTTTTATTCCTCAAATTTTATTAACCGGCCTTTTAAATCTTCACACACACACACACACATATATATATATAAGTATATAAAATTATTTGGCCAGACCGGAGTCAAACCAGAGGACGTGTATTTTAAGACAGTGCTCAATACACAATTCTAAAAAGCTGAATGTGTAGAGCGGATAATAGTAATATATAAAAGATTGAAAAATTCACCGTTAACACGACCCGGGTTTCAACCTTACTGTCTCTCAGGAGGGTTTTGGTGAATAATTAATTTGTTGCTGTATACTTTCTTTTTTTACCAGGAAAATATGGCGCTATAAATAAATTATTTACCAAAAAACACCTGATCAGACCGTAAGGTTGAAACCCAAGTCGTGTTAACGGTTAATTTTTCAATCTTTCGTATATATATATATATATATATATATATATATATATATATATATATATATATATATATATATATATATACGCGGCACCTTTTATATATATAAAATATATTTGGAAAGTGCTTGAAACCATACCACGGGTTGACCCAAGCCTTGTGAATTAAATTGGGTAGACAGAACTCTTGGGGTCCGTCGATAGCTGTACTAGTACGAAGCCACAAGTCATTGTGGTTGAGGGCTTAAGCGTGCTGGCTTTGTTCAAATTGATGATCACGCTAGATAACACGCTCTCTCCAAGACACTGTAACTAAGGTCTGCTAAGTATAGTTGCAGTATAAATCACAGGTGGGCTCTGTGGGTGTTAAGCAAACACAAATGTGCCTGAGTAAGCATCTGTAATAGGGATTGGCTAGCCGACCTACTAGTAGGGTATCTTCGAATACGGGTGGCCAGCTATTATTCTATTCTAATATAAACTAAAATTCGGCGATTTTGACAGATTTGTATACAAAAGATAATTCTCTGTTTTAAAAATCTATTAAAAATATAATGTAGATTTGTACCACGTTATTTGAGAAAAATTAGCAAATTTAAAGTTAAATTAATCTGATTTGAAATAAATATTACTTACTTATAGCATAAAACGTAGTATACAAGCATTTCTTAACCACGGTGTCTTGTTTTTCTGACGTGTTAATCGATTGATTGGCAGCCTAAGGTGATGAAAAGCTAAGTATGGTTCACCAAAAATTTACATCAACTTACGAAATCTAAATGAACGCTTTGTTTTTGTTTTTAAATAACTCGTAATTTTTTAAAAATTAACATATTTTCAGCAATGATCTAATATTTTATTGAATTTTAGTTACTTATATATTTATTTATAGCCTTAAGTTTTTTATCAAAATAACTCTCACATAAAAGAATAAACTTAAAAAAGTAAAAAGTAAAAATCTACTAACCAAAAAAAAACATTTTTTACGAAATAGGAGTTAAAGTAAAAATAATTTGAAAGAGAATTTCAAAATGACACGCAAATAACACGCAAAAAATAAGAACTTCAAATAGAAATTGTATAAGAAAAATTTTAATTTAAGTTAAAGCAAAAATTATCTTTAGTAGAATTATATTGGGTTTCGTCTCCGGGTTACTTAATTGAAGCAGGAATCACACTAAAGGAAATACATAAAATAAATATATTTAGTGAAATAATAATTTAAAGAAGTAAAAATTACTTTAAGCTTAATATTTTGAAGGGATGATTTGCAAAGCCTGTTGTGACGTAAACTAAACACGATGAAACAAATAAAAATGAAAGAATTGCAGACGGCCAGATTTTAAAACACGTGACGGACATAATTACGAAAATGTGAATGTTTCTATGCTAAAAAATTATCTTTAAAATACTAAGGGTAAAGACTTTTATTAAACTTTTCAATTTTTGATTCGTAAATATAGCTTTCACTTAATAACAATTTCACCTTACCGAAATGAACTAATGCAGCATTTTAAACGATTTAAATTTTTATAATTAAAATTTAAAAAAAATGAAAACAATTTTTGTAAAAATTCATTATTCATCGAAAAAATTTTTTCTTAAGACAATAGTGTTCTTAATAAATCTTGATCATAAAATCAATTAAAAGTTTTTTTCTAATTAAATAATGTCATAGTTTTATTGATTTTCAGCAACTAGGTGTCTTGTTTTACAAAAAAAAACTGATGATTTAAATTCTCCAAGGAGTCCTGCTTTTAACTAATAAAACAAATTTTGAGATTGGAATTTAATTTCTCGAAATTTCATGAAATTAAGTATCTGGTTGTGGGGATAACATGTAAAAAATATTTTTTTACCAAAATTTTCTAAAAAAAAAAATTAAAAAAAATTAAATAATTTAATTCATTTGAGAATAAGTCCTGAAATTTTCATTAAAATACGACAATTATTTGATTTTCGCAAGAATTTCCAAATCAGTGTGTTTTTCACCTGAAAAAAAGCACAAAAACACGAATCGCAAATATTACGTCGATCGCTGACGTAAAAAAAACAAAAACAAAAAAAAACAAGATATTTAACCAAAGTTTCGAACGTGCTAGAAGGGATTCAAAAATTTAATAAAATAATAAAAAATACTTTGGTCTTTCTTCTTAATAATAACATAAACATTTTGACGTTTATATTTTTGGAGCCTTATTTCATCATGCTATGCTGTTTTTATTCAGCGAGCAAGTGGAGGTACCTAAAAATGTGTCTAAATGATAATTGTAATAAATTATGGTCGCAAACAGTAGCACGGCTGCATATTTTTTAATTCTTTTTTCTCTTTTCAGAAAAAAAATGTCCATTTCTAATGCAAAAGCACAATTTAGTTTTACCTGACAAACCTCACTGAAAAAACATTGGATCCATTTAACACAATGCAACAAATTATTTAGATTAACTACATTACTTAAAACGATTACTTGACTACTTGTGTAAATGTGAAAACAGCTTTAGTTGACAATAGTGTAAGTAATAGATGGCTATAAAAAGGCTCTGTTAATTATTTATGGCTAATTTGTTTAAATAATGCGCAAGCTATTGTTTGTGTCACATGGCAATAACTGTAAGTAAAATTATGCACTGAAATAAGTCCAAAATTCCATTTTTGAATAATTTTGTAATATTTTGAACCTAATGCTCGGATAAATTTAGAATTTGTAATTTTAATTTTTTAATTTTACTGTGAAATTAGACTTTAATTATTCCATGCTGATTTCTAGTTTAATCTAACATTATTTAATACACTAATGGTTTGTATTTAGGATTCACTGTCACGTTTTTTGAATTTTCATATACTTGTATTCTGATTGGTTGTCATAGTTTATGTAACAATGTTTCCCTATTGAGGGGTTTGATTTGGTTTTGAATTTTTTAAAAACTCTATTTCGCAATCAAAACCATCACTTGATAAGACACCAGAAGTATTGAAACAAAATGGGTATTTTTTTTAGTAATGTTATAACATGCTTATGTTATAATATATATATATATATATATATATATATATATATATATATATATATATATGCTCAAGCGCCCTAGAGGTTATCGAGAAAATCCAAAGACGGATATAAAATGTGATCGATCCTGATTTGAGGTCTCGACTCCAATCACTTTTTCACTGTCTTAATATGGCTTCCCTCTGTCTTTTTTATAAATATTTTCATGGCATCTGCTCTGATGAGCTATTTTCAGTGGTGCCCTGACTCCATGAATTTAAGCATGCTATTAGGTTGGCATCTCGGTCCCACCCTTTTACTGTGGAAACAGTTAAATGTAACCGCCTCTTCTACTCCAACAGCTTCTTCCCTCGCACTTCCCGACATTGGAACTCCCTTTCTCTTACTTAGCTTCCCTGATAATTATAATCTTCAAAAAATTAAATGTAATGTCAATCGACATCTTCTAGTGCCTTAATACCCGTTCTTCTTTTTATCCTTTTCTCCCCCCCACTATCCAGTCCTTTCCCTTACTTTCACTCTCTGTAGCCCCTTGCGTACTAGCAGCACTTCCGCCTTGCTTGGGGTGAAGTGCTTAAAAAAATGAAAATAAAATAAAATAATAGTTTTAGCGTTCGGTATTCACGGTCCCTGGTTGATTTTCCTCATTCCTATTAATTTAGTCATTTCTATCAATATCCTTAAAGGCCTTCCATAAAACCAAGGTAATTGTCCGATTTCATATACGAAGGAAAGGAAAAAATTATCGGCACCCTTATATAATGATATACTATGGCGAAAGTACGAATAACTTTTGATTTAACCTCGTATTAGACGCACTAAACAAACAACTGAATTCAAAGATTAAGTGAATGTTAAATTAACTTTCTACATTTTAAAAATACAAAACATTTCCATGCTCCTCTAGAGATCATACCTCTCCACTGCTTTATTGTCTTTATCATCAGTGTATAACGCCTTGGGAAAGAGAGTTCAGTGATTTTTTCATGCCTTATCCATAGTTTTAAATTTTGAGTTATCATAGACTGGTTGCCATCCAAGGTGAGGGAGCCCTGTCTAGCCGCGAAAGAAAAGGTGTAATCATGCCTTTTAGAGGGGGATGAGTGTGAATGTAAAGTAAGAGACAAGGCCGGAATTTGAACTCGTTTCCATGATTCCCCGTTGTGTACATCCTCAGATTTCGTTAGTAACTTAAATTTATGAGCTGAAGTATGGATAAAAGAAAAAGGAAAATCTGACATTACCCACAATGTTAAATTATATTCCCAACATTAGAACACTGTAATATGAAGAGCAACACTAGTTTATGTAATAGAGAGATTCTCAAAACCTTTCCTCCCTCGTACACTTTCGTCCTGCTCGACTGTGTTGCCGTACCCTATGATATAAAATGCGTGGGTACTACGTCTAGTAGATAACAGGTAAGTCCATATATATACACCTCTGATAAGATGTATAAGATTGACAATCTTCAATAACTAAATTAATTCTAGGAGCAGTTTCGCAAAAATGAACATGTATATCATTCTCAATTAACTGTCATGTTACGAAACTGGATTTTGTTTATATTCATTGTGAAAAACTTTATTCACAACGGCATATGAATTCGAACAGCAAAAGGTTTTTCATGTTTATTCATTTTCTTAATCATTTCACCCCAAGCAAGGCAATGAAGCCACTAAGACGCAAGGGGGCGGGGTTACCGAGTGGTAAAGACTTTAAGGGAAAAAAAAACTATTAAAGAGAGAACAATAAAAGAATAAGAATTTAGAAGACAGAAGATAACGATTGACATTGCACTTACATTTTTAAAGATCAAAATTAATTGGGGAGCAAGAAATCGGAAAAGAGTTCTACAAGTGCGATAGAAAATATTAGCATAGAACTTGCGGTTACATCTAACATTTCAACTTTAAAATAATGAGACCTTGCTGCCAATCTCGTACTACGCTTAAATTCATAAAGTCTAGGTACCAGAGAGGAAAATTCAGCAGAAGCATTACCATGAAAGTGTTTATAGGCACAGTTAACCTGCGTTACGGTGACGGGATAGTGTCTGAAGACGAGATGCCAGCTCAAAACCAATAATATTGCAGATTCTTTTTGCATTTTATCAAGAATCTCTAAATATATAGCAGGGACACCAGACCAGATGTGGCAGCAATATTCAAAGCAAGGGTGAATGGTAGACTATTAGAAACTATTAACATAGAACTTGCGGATACATCTAGCCATTTCAACTTTAAAATGATGAGACCTTGCCGACAGTCTAATACTGCGCTTAAATTCGTAAGGTGAAATAGAGGAAGGTAATATTTATTTTAAAAATACAAAAATGTGGCACAAGGCCAAAAGAGGTGTGGGGAAAGGTTAGTCGTCAATCAGTCTTATCTTAAACTAAGCTAATCACCATTACTGACCCAAATATACTACAGTATTACTTACACCAAAACAACACATTCTTACTATCCATTCTTACTACAGCCACCATATTACCTAAAAGTTACCATGAAGTCTTTACTAGTTCCCATATGTATAATTTATCTGTTGGGGTGAGGAATAAAAACAGCAACTTTTAAAAATTAATATTTACAATGATTACAATTTTATATACAAGAAAAAAGGAAATTTCATCAGAACAATTACCATGAAATTATAGAAAAGGAAGAGGAAAGCTACATTACAGTGACGGGATAGTGTCTGAAGACGAGATGCCAGGTCAAAATCAATAATATTACAGATTCTTTTTTGGATTTTATCAAAAATCTCTAAATATATAGCAGGAACACCAGACCAGATGTGGCAGAAATATTCAAAGCAAGGGTGAATGGTAGACTTACAAATATATAACATAAATTCTGGTGAGAAAAATTTTCTAGCCCGACATAGTGAACCAACTTTCCTAGCAGCAGATTTAACAGTTGGTTTAATATAATCTTTCCGCATCATGTCAGCGGGAAATGTTACCCCGAGAAAGCGCAATGAGTCACTCTCCTGGAGGTTAGCATCAGCCGTACCGATGGCTGGCAAAACGGTTCTCTCACAAGATTAAAAGGGAACAGTTTCGTTTTGGAGGCATTGGAATAAATAAAAAAATAAAGTATTTGTTTTTCAAATGTGTATGATTTCGACGTGAAACACCAATACTTTGTGTGGGGAGAAAATTTTTAAAAAATCTTTGGTCCCTGAGTCATTAAAACATTCCATAGATTCATCTTGCGAATTGTGCGGAAGGTCACTGGCTTTGAAATGGATTCCAAAGGAGTCGATAACTAAATTCATTTATAAATACAAACCCAATTGTTGATACCAAGCTTGGAGGCGTGGGTGGGTAGTGCAATGGATAACGGCTCGGATTTGTTCCAGTCGGGTTCGTTATATTCACTTACGCGCAAACACCTTTTGGAAAAGCATTAATCCAACTCTTCTCTCTCCACCTACGGGTTAAATAGTAAGACTTGTATCAGGAAATTATAACTCTATTAAAAAATTGTTATAACCTAAAAAAATATGTTCTGGGTTTAAATAACCTGCAAAAGGTTGATAAGCCGTCGAAAATGAATGACTCAATCAATTTGTGAAAACAGAATGCATATATTTACTACTTTGTTTCACCCTAGATATCGATTAATGATCCGGTATGGGATTGTAATGAATAATAATAATAATAATAATAATAATAATAATAATAATAATAATAATAATAATAATGAAGAAGAAGAAGAAGAAGACATGCTGGTGCGATGTGTGATACGTGCAGTATGATCTGAAAAAGACATCGCTGATTTAAACTGTTTTTCACTTTTTATAAGAATTTGATCGCTCAAACATTTTACAGAGAATAATTTGTTAATTATAATTGGATGAACCATGATAATGTAATATGGGTTAATTTGCTGATTAGGACCCGCGCTTAGTTTGAAATAAAAATTTCCCGAATACTTACATTTAGGTGTAAATGTACAAGCTTCATTCGAAATGACTTGATAAATTTGATAAAATCTACCGTTTTCGAATTATCGACAGTAAAGTTTTGGATTCATTCGCGTCATTGTCGGCAGCCATTACTGGCGTTTGCATACATTCGCTGCGGAAAGCTAAGCGCGGAAGAATGTAGTTAACGGCCTTATTTTTTACTGATCTTACTCGTCTCAACTTGTCTTAATTACTGCGCAAGAGAACTATATTGCATGCGCAATAATCCGCAGCAAATGTATGCAAACAACTAGCCACAGTGATGAGTTGTGATACAGCAAAACAGTCTGTCTGATATATATATTTTAATATATTTTATTGTTATATGTTATTTATATAGACACAAGTATTTAAGTAAATGCTCTGTTTATAATAAACAGTATTAATAACATTTACCGGTCTGAACATTAAAAACATTATTATAAACAGCTTTACTTAAATATTTGTGTCTATATATATATATATATATATATATATATATATATATATATATATATATATATACTGTTTACATTGTTCGAACTATTGTCCCCATCTTTATTGTCATATTCACGATGTTTCGGTCGTTGTACGTTCCGGCCTTCTTCAGGTGATTGGAATTTCGAACCCAACCCTTTATTTCGTCCGCCGGGGTAGATTGTTCTACTTCCACCTGCCATGGATATCTCAGTTTCAGTTAGCTCCCTTTTGTATTGAACTCACAACTCTTTGGGTTAAGTCACTGGATTACTTTAATCAACGCTTTTATCCTTGGGGACAACGGTGTGGGAATTTTTGGGACTTACAAACCTAAAATCTCTGGTTTTTTTTTTTTACCAGAGCCTCATATTACAATTTGTTTTTGTTATTATTGTTTTTCACTAGCTTTCTGTATTACTGGTTCCAATGTTGGATTCAAGTATATGCTTGACCGGCTTAGGATACTTTTGTTTCATAACATATAAGCTGATTCTTTAAGTTTTCGTATCTTCTAGTGATGTTCTAGTGATGTTATTTCAATTTCATCCTACAGTTGATATATATATATATATATATATATATATATATATATATATATATATATATAAAATGGCTGGCTACTTTTGCTTTCCAAGCACACCAATTATCTGCTAGGGTGGCTAGCGACTCCCCGTTGCAGATACATGCTCAAGCACATTTTGTTTGGTCAATCTGTGGTTTATACTGTAACTATACTGAGTGGATATCTTTTACAGTTTCTGGGAGAGTGTTCATAATCTAGCATGATCAGCAGTTTGTACAAATGACCAAATTGTACTGTTACGTGTTGATAATTGTAACAAAAGAAAAAAGACTGATTTGCCAAAACACAGAGCGAAATCACAAACAATATTTAATTTACTGAAAAAAAACACAAAATAAAATATATACAAGATATACAATTGGCTATACAAAACTGAAAACACAGAGTTACTGGCGAAGTGTTACGAGGGAGAAGGGAGGAGGGTCAAGTGTCTTTACTACGTTAGGGCTAGCGAAGTAATCTAGTTGCTATTACACTGGAAATCCACAAATGTGTGTAAATAAAGATAAATTCCTAGTTTGGTCAATGAAAATTAGTCAAAAGTCTATTTACCAAATTTGTTCCATGAAATTCTCTTTTGGGGTTTTTGTTGGTCGGCAACTTTTCATAGAGATTCTTTCGGCTAGATATAATAATCCTCGAATCAAAAGCCGGAATTGATAACAGCAGAAATTCTCCTTCAACAACTGACTATCCTTTTCCAAAATACCATTTTTATATGGGCTAACACCGAATTTTGCATATTTCTAGATGTTTCTTGAATCATCTAGATTCTTCTCGAATATACTGGAATGATCCAGAATCTTCCAAACGTTCTATTTCAAATTTCTCTATTTTACAACTACTTCATGAAAGAAAACTTTTTAGTATTAACAGGTAGGACTCAGTAGAATCCCTTACTATAAATTTTAATCTTATTGAGACTTTCTTTTTATAGAAATACATCCTCGTAACAGTACCAAGAATTCTGTTTTGGAATAGATTCTTGAGCGAGAATCTTCAGCACCCTTTTATCTATCTATCTATCTATTATATATATATATATATATATATATATATATATATATATATATATATATAAGTGACGTGCCATCTAGGTAGGCAAGGTAGGCAGTGCCTACCCTGAATAAAATAGCTCAGCAGCTACATTTTCTTTCTTTGGCACAACATGCACCTAATCCAGCAAAATTATGAAGTTTACTCCGATTATTATGCATAAAATGCTAAATATTTTATTTTTTTTGTAGATTTACTACATAAAGGTCACAAGTTGCCTACCCTGAGTAATTAGTGACGGCACGTGCCGGATATATATATATATATATATATATATATATATATATATATATATATATATATATATATAAGTAATTCATCGAGTCTGAAACCTCAACAGAATGCAGAAAGCACTGGACGGCCGTTTCGTCCTATATTTGGGACTCATCAGCAGTGTGCATCACCTACCGAGAATTGAAACCCTGACAGTTAGGTTATCAAGCAAACGTCATGCCAACTGTTTCAACGGGCCTCGGTGGCGAAGAGGTAGTAAATCAGACTCAATATAGCGCCGCTCGCTCACATATTCCGTGGTGGAACTCAACTGAGATTCTCTCTAACCATAGAACGGTGCCCTTGGAGCCACGACTACTATCACCAAGCCGCTCAAACTTGATCATTAGAAGCCGATTCAAGCAATGATATACAAATGCTAGAAATTATTAGAAGGATTTGATAATTATAATTAAGTAATTCATCGAGTCTGAAACCTCAACAGAATGCAGAAAGCACTGGACGGCCGTTTATATATGGTGGACTCTCCCGTCGTATTCGACGTAGGAGGGTCAAGCAGCTCAGTTCCTAGGAACCGTCAGCCAGACACCAGCACATATGATTTGATTATAGTAGTGAAGGGTTTGTTCAGAACCAACTACACTTTTTGAAGGGTCGAACACAGAGACCTGGTGCACTACGTGCCACAAAGTCCCCAAACGACCCTCCGCAGGTTTTGAATTCAGAGTTGTCCTTCTCCTAGACCAGTTGCCATCCAATCTGTCCTGCTATATATATATATATATATATATATATATATATATATATATATATATATATATATGAGGGAGATATATATATATAGAGAGAGAGACTGAGAAAGAGAGAAATGCATGACCATTAGTGAGGAAGTGACAAAAAGAGTGTTTACGCCTGACTCTCTGTGCAGCCTTGTAGATTCATGATGGCTCATTTAGGCCTTGGACTAATCACTGCACATTCCATTCGTCTGCAAACAACATTTCTGCGTGTTGAGAAGAGGTTAGAGAGAGAGAGAGAGAGAGAAAGAGAGAGAGGGGGGAGGCGTATGTGGGTGGAACAAGCGGGAAGGTAAAGGCAGTGGGCAAATTATGCTCTTGTTATTTGTCATTATGTGGTAAACATATCTCAATGTCAAATCTCAACGTTTTCTTTACTTATTTTCAATTGTATTTGTTCATATAATTCTTACTTTTTCGTTTCTGTTCATTGAAATCTTTCGTTCTTTCTTCCTTCCTCCCTGTTCTTTCTTTCTTTCTTCCTTTCTTTCTTCTTCATCGCTTCTTTTTTATACTTATTTTCAATTGTATTTGTTCATATAATTCTTACTTTTTCGTTTTCCGGTCATTGAAGTCTTTCGTTCTTTCTTTCTTCCTTCCTGTTTTTTTTTAACTTTCTTTCTTTCTTTCTTTCTTTCTGTTTGCTTGTCTTTTTTCTTCTTTATCGTTTCTTGTTATATTTATTTTAAAAACTTTTTCTTGATTATAATCTATTTTTTTAAATTTCCTTTTATGTATTTAAATAATAATAATAATAATAATAATAATAATAATAATAATAATAATAATAATAACTTTTATTTTATAACCATTGACTTTTCATTAAAATAGTATATAAGTACTCTCACTGGTGATCAAATGACAGCGATTCTTCTCAAGAATCCACGCAGCAATCTTGCTGATTTCAATAAGGCCCAAGAGCCAGTCATTACTAAATGAGGTGTGTGTATGAATATATGAGGAGAAAGGAGAAAGTGAGTCCTATGAGGATTCGGAGGATGGATATCTGTTTATTCTCGACTTGAACAGGTTAAGATTATAGCGTTCAAGGAAGCCGATAACCACTAAGACACGAACGAGTGTCTTAGTGGTTATCAGCACGGAATGTAGAATTCGGACTAAAACACGTGTGTATAATGCTTAATAAAATAGCGAAAAATTAAAGTAATTTGATTTTTTTTTCTATTTTCTTAAAGACGATCAAGACGAGAGGACCAGTTCATCGAAATGCTGTAGTAACGACATCAGTGTGACACTATGAATGGGACACCCGCATAGAAGAAGAAGGTATGATTTTATCTTTATATTAAGTGTTTCGTGTTTTATGGCCAGTGGATATATTCTTTGACCGAAAAGAAACAAACGAATAAATAAATAAAAGAAGGCTTTTTATGTCAGGTGACAACAACAAGATCTGACATTGATTATTTCTGGTTGCTGGTCTATATTAAACGCCACTGTTGGGATTGAAAAAACAAAATCTAGTTCGCTCTTGGCGGGCGTCAAACTACCCCACGGGTAGTTCCGATGCCACCCGTTCGTGTTGCCAGCCATGTCAAAATGGGCCTAGAGTTGGTTGGAGGAATCGTCAAATGGAAGAGCTATTTTTTTTTTTTTTTTTGCCCGACATGATAGAAGTTATTCCAAGTGTCGCCTACCTACTTACTCAGACGGAGCAAACGACGCCCTGAATAAAACGCCAAAATATATTAGAAATTAAATTCGAATTTTCATTTTTTGCTGGGGCTTTTGTTTTCACCCTTTTTTCTTTGTGAACGTGTAGTGAGCCTTTTCGAGTTTTTGGTGTCTACCGACGCCAACGAGAATGGAGAGGCAATGTGAGTAGTCAAAGAGGCTGATCTCTGAAATGTTATGTGGGGGACACGTTGCATGTTTACATTAAGACCGCAAAGGAATTCAGTTGTACAAATTAGTAAGCATCAAATCTGTGTCTTTTCATTGAATCCGAGTCTTCATGATAATAGCATCCCTTGATCATTAAGTGCTTTGATATCTTTTCACAATTTAGTATGACGTTGTCTATAATTCTGAGTAAAGTAATTATCATTTAAATAGATTTTCGGTTATTTGAGCTCCTTTTTGTAATTGTTATTAATCCCCAAAAATTCAGCCGATGCATTCTGCTGTCTTCTTCAGGCATACTATCAATGTTTAAATGGACTGCCATATTTTTGTAATGCCAACTAAAATGCATTATCAAAGAAAAACGTTAAATGATAACAAAAATGCTTGTAAAATAAGTTCTTGCATTTAATATTCCCCAACGCATGCAGCACAGTTTGTTTCATAATTTTAAACCTGGAGACGTTCTCGGTTTATTTTTGTTAAACAGGGAATCCTACACGATGTAACTGTTGGACTGTGAGAGCCACACACTGTTTAAATCTATACTCGCCTTAGTATCTCAGGCTGACAAATTGCTTAAGTCAGACTAGTATGGATTTCAACGGTGGGTGACAGTAAAAAACATACACAATCAGGTCAATGACCGAAAATTTCTTTGAATGAGGGAAGTTAGCACGGATGTTTAATATTAATCATGAGAAATATTAATTGCAAGAGAGACTAACAAACATTTTTTGTAATATTTTATGTCAATATAAAAGCGTTTTGTTCAAGAGTTTAACTTGTGTTATGGCGGAATAGGTTCATGAGATGATATAAAATTCGGTAACCTAGTACGACGACAGAAAAATGAAGACGACCAGAGTGCAGAACGGAAGAAACCTTGTGACTACAACAACCAAGATGATCATGCTGATCCGAAATAGCAAAACATATAAGGATTTCAAACACGAAATATAAAAATGCTTTAGTCTGTCGTCTTGAGTTGCCTGAATTTATTCGATGAAAAACATTTCTACCGAGCTTTTTCCATTTTATTGTTGTCTGTTGTCAGACGGACTTCCAAATATGAGATACTAGTTCAAGTTTCGTTAAAGGCTACCTATTTATTTCCAATGCGTTAGTCTTATATGGAATTGCTACGGCATTTTATTACTGTATGGGTTTCAAACATCTCACTTAAAATATTATAGGTATATGATGTAGTTTTTAATTTTCTTTTTACATTTGATCGTGAGTGTTCTTTATCATTTTTATACTGTGTTATCGTTCGTTTTTTCCATTCCATAAACGCCGGAGTTTGTTTCTCTTGTTTTATGCACGTGGCATCCATACACCGAATATTTTAATCTTGCCTGTAGGCTGAAGGTGATGAGCGACGGTATCATGAGAGCATCCCATCTATTGGGCCAAGTCCCTAGTGGATTGGCGCAGATTCTTTTGGATGAGCTCGTTCAATAGATCCTCATCGAACTGAACAGGTCGGCCGGAACGCGAAACGTCTGTAAGGTCAAAGTTCACCTTCTTGAGGCGTCAAAAGCAATTCTGGATGGTTCTTTCTCTCCGTACACAGCACAAATGACTCAGACAGCTTTGGTAGCGATGGGATCTTGATTGAAAGCAAGGAGAAGCAGGCGCCGATAAGGCCCATTTTTATCTACTCGGCACTCCATCGGCATATGTCTGAAAAGAGGTAAAATTCAATAAAATTTCAAAAACGACAAACGAATGTTGTAAAAAAGGAACAGACCTATACAAACTATAGAATACTGCTGTAAAATTATTTTGCGTATTAATTCAAATAATATCGGAAAGAACGGATGAATTTATCTGACAACCCAGTAGGATAAATAAAAATGAAAAAAAAAAAACGAAATTTTTATTTAAAAATTGTTTTTTGCTGTCTTATGTAGCCATAAGAGTAAAATAAGGAAGCTTTATTGATGGAAAATTACAAGTTATTTATTATGTTGTCAGTATAGTAGGCGAGATTTCGTTGGATACATTCCTAGCATTTCGACAGAACTGAAATTTTGAATCAATTAACATATGACAACTGTTATTAGATAACACCAAAACACTCTACAGCATCAGTGCAAAGACAAAATGAAAACACAAGAAACCATTATTATAGGAAATAAATAAATCACGTTAAATGAAACATTTTCGTCACAGGAGAGGGTATCTTGAAGTTGGTATTAAATATTTTATATGCGTAAATAATAATAATAATAATAATAATAATAATAATAATAATAATTCATACGTGCTTTTTCGGTGAGGTTTCAGTCGCTTTAACCGTTACACATCACGTTATTTAGGGCTGATTCAAAATTTTAGCTCTGTAAAAATGTTAGTACGTCGCCAGCGTGATCTTGCCTACCATACAGACAACACGTGTAGAGTCCATCTAGGGTTTTAGTTAATCTGAGTGTCGGTTCCATCTAGGGTTTTAGTTAATGTTTCAAGCAGTGGCATTAACACTGTCTCTACAGTTGCTTGAAAGAATCTCCGCTTGAGGTTGTCTGGAAGATCAGATTTCCAGATTACATTCATTTTATTCAAGGCGATCCAGGCTTTAGCTATGCGAATTTTCACATCCTTTTCAGTAGAATATATTTCGCTTCTTAAGTATGTAAAAAATTCGACAGATTTTATTGATTTACCTGAGATAGTTTAGATTGAGCCTTGCTGGTTGAAGCTTATGCTTACCTCATTCTTTTGGGTTGAACTGGCTTATAAACAGAAAGAAAACATTGGGACATTCTATGCTGGAAATGATTTTGATAGAAGAATAATGAATAAAAATATTTGATTGGAATTATTTTTAAAAAAAAACTGTACCAAATAGGCCTTGTGGCGATCCATTCAAATCGTGACGTTATTACTGGCTGTTCATTCATTATCTCCTGGACAGACACCCACCCCTGAAGCTCATATTGAGAGCAGCTTGAGAGAAGCAGAGGAAAACGAGATGGGGATTTAGATAAAGTGAAAACAAGCAATAAGGTATTAAATAAAATAAAATAAAATAAAATTACCCACTGGGTAAAAGAAAGGTTGAAGTCGAGATTTTTTTTTTTTTTTTGAAAATAAGAAGTAAACAAAGCAAAAGAAGAAAAATAGTCTCCCAAGAATAATAGAAATAGAAAAGAGAGGAAAGTAGGGAACAGATTGGACTAAAAGTCGGGGTGTGTTCGGGGATGAAAAGCCCAAAGAGAATGAAGCAATACTAACCGCATTCTTTACATTGTTTTTATTGCATTCTCACAGTTTGTTTGCTTTATTCGGAATTCCTTTTTCTGAGATTTGTCAGCTAGCCTTACGAGCTTGTAAGGCTACAAAGACTTGTAAGACTCCAAACGATCAAATTTATCTATTGATATTCTATTCTTCATTTACCTCTCCCCTCATTTTACTTGCCCCCCCCCCTACTATGTGTTCGAATAATTATGCCCTAATATCTATCCTAGGGTATAATTATTCAAACAGAACAAGATGAGGATGTGCGCGCAGTGTAGAGGATATGCGCGCGCAAGTGAAATCGGCAATCCGAGTTCAAACTCCCGCTTAGTCAGTTGCGTTCACTTTCACACAGATCCTTTCTGTAAAGCATGAATCCGTTTTTCTCCCTAGCTATGAGTTAAATAGACTGTTGTCTTTAGAATTGGGTGGAAACTTGTTTTTAAATCATTTCACTGCAAGCAAGGCGATAATGTCACTAAGACGCAAGGGGTTACTGAGTGTGAGGGAATAGAAGAAGAAGAAAGATATTATTAAGGAAAGAAACCAGTACAAGAAAAAGAATTAAGACAAAAGATAACGGTTGGCATTGCCTTCCTCAAGGTACGGGTTAAAAAGCGAATTTGGCATGCCGATTTCGTTTTCAGCGTTGATAGCCGTTCTGCTACTCACACATCCACATTAAGGACGCAAGAGAAGAAAGCTCAGTATGCTTTGCTATTTAAACGACAGCTCAAGGAAAATAGATTCATGCCTTTTCGTGAACGATTCAGAACCGAGCGATAATGCCATTAAGATGCAAGGGAGTTACTAGTAGTGAAAGAGAATGAGAAGACGTTAGTGAGGAGAAAGGACAATAAAAGAACAGAGTTCAGGAAGACAGAAGATGGATATTGGCGTTACATTTAAATTTTTGAAGATTGTGAGTTCCATATTATGCTACCCAGATAGTTAAACTTTTGTACCTACTTGATTTTGATGTTCGAAATACATAGATCATACAGTGGGTAATCTTTATCACTTAATGAATGACAATGGTAATATTAACTGTTTCCTTATCAGGAAACATTCGGCATTCCTTCATTGACCGAGCAACCAGTGCTACTTTCGGTTGAAATTTCTAAAATATTTCTATTAAAACAATTTTTCAAGAAATTAGATTTTATCAGTCTAGTAACTGTTATCACACTTTCTGATACTGACAGGGTTTTCTTCTCAACATTTTGTTCGAAGTGGGGTGGAGTATCAACATCTTCAGGATGTCATTATTTTCTCTTCAAGTTACATATAATATCCATTTAAATTGTAGCTGCTGCTGAAAGTCCTCAAGTGATGTAGTTACTGCTATCTGGTACAGTTCCTTGTGACTGTGTAGCGCCAAGTGGACGAGATTCGAAGAAGAATGGTCCTCGCTAAGCCCTACATGTTTCATTTGTTCGAAGTCATTTTAACTATTGATCTGAAAATGCGGTTGCATACAGCCGAGGGTTCAGATGTTTCTGAAAGAGGTTGGCACCATGCATAACATGCATATGTAAATCTCGATCTGACGAGGCTATTAGACTTTTTGAAATCATTCCATCCCCCCGGCGATAATGCCACTAAGACGCAATGGGGGTTACTAGGAGTGAAAGAGAGTGAGAAGAATTCAGTGAGGAGAAAGGACAATAAAAAGAATAGGATTTAGGAAGACAGAAGATGACGATTGGCGTTGCATTAAAATTTTTGAAGTTTCTAGGTAACAGGGATACCAGAAACAGGAAGAGGGTTCCGCAGACAAGAAGTGCGAGAAAAGAAACCATAAGAATAGAACATACGGTTGCATCTAGTCGTTTTTATCATTTCACCCCCAGTAAGGCAATTAAGTCACTAAGATGCAAGGGGTTACTGAGTGTTAGAGAATATGAGAAAAAAAAACAGTATTAAGGAGAGAGAACAATAAACTACAGGAAAGAAGAAGACAGAATATCACAATTGACATGTTTAAAGATCAAAGGCAATAAAGCCACTTCGACGCAAGGTGTTCCTAATTGTTCGAGAATATGAGGAAAGCTACTATTAAGAGAGAGGACAAGAAGAGGACAAGAATTAAGAAGACAGAAGATAACGATTGACATTGCATTTAAATTGTGAAGATCAAAGGCAATAAAGCCACCAGAACGCAAAGAGGTTATTGAGTGTTAGAGTATATGAGAAAAAAACACTATTAAGGAGAGAGAACAATAAAAAAAAACAGGAATTAAGACAAAAAATAACGATTGACATTGCTTTTAAATTTTTGAAGATCAAAGTTAACTGGTAAGCAAGAAGCTGGAAGAGATTTCCACAAGTAAGAAGTGTGAGACTAAGATTTTCCGTGTGATATTGGCAGTTAATGTATCAAAGCAAGAAAGGATAAAGTTGGAAATATTTTTAATAATCGGTCTATATTGAAAGAATCGCAGTAAAAAGATAAAAAAGCTTGTCATCAACAAAGAACGTCACTGACTTGAATAAAAATTTCACTACTGAATTGTGTTTTGACCGAAGTAAAGAAGGAGAACAAAAAACGTTATCTCCCTAGTGTTGGTTTAAATTCTTTCTGGCAGAAGAGAACAAATCCACGCTGCGCATAAAAAAAATACTTTCTAATAAGCGTCATAACGAGAAAGTGAGTTTCTTTGAAAGTAACAACCCACCATTATCATATCACAGAATATAAAAACATTAAACCCTTTCAGGACATAGGCGATCGTAGTTTTCCACAGATTCATTTATTTCCACGACTTCCTTGGAAAACATTGGAGTGGTTTCCTATTGCCTTCTTCGATTCAGAGTTGTCTTTCCCCTAGACTGGTTTCCATCCAATGTTATCGACCCTAGTCTACCTTAATTAACCAATCGCTAGTATTGATCAAACATGACGTCACTCCGCTATCATTATTAAAAGTCATTATTATGAAAACTTATATATTAACCCAAGATCAGTGTCAAAAATTTCCGTCATCTGCATCTAATGAGGTAAACTTAAAAAAAGTCACACATCGTATTCATGGTATTTACGTTACTTATTTTCATCTTTGTTAAACGATAGTTTAAAAAAAATCTTGTAAAAACGTGTAATCGCTTTAAATCTTAACTGCTTTTGCGTTATCAGCGAAATCGGATTAAATGGCAGGCTATTCATGAAAAATAAATAAGTAAAACTTCTTAAATTCCAACCCCGCCTGGATCTTGGGGGTCACGTTGGCTGGACAGACGTTTTTGCTTTAATTATCTACCGCTAATCCTTATACTTTATTCCTTCTAATTCTCTTCAGATTTAATTGTAATCTCTCTCTCTCTCTCTCTCTCTCTCTCTCTATATATATATATATATATATATATATATAGATAGATAGATAGATAGATAGATAGATAGATAGATATCTTTCTCTCTCTCTCGCTTTTGATTGATCCTATTTTTGACGTTTACGTTCCTATAAATAGCCACTTACATTCCAAATTCAGAGAATGGTGTTAATAAATAGCGAAATGGCTCAAAACTAATCATGGCAATTGCTTCTTGAATATTATATTTTTAGGTTTTGAACAAGACTAAATCTACTGCCTAGTGTCACCTAATAATATGACAATGATTTGATAGCCCAAATGTTTTGTTGTTTGGATTTTCATAGCGTTTCGGCTGTATACTCCCCCGCTCTTCTTCGGAAAGGTTTTTTTTTAACAAAACAAACGAAGATAGCAATATTAAGCCGAAAGAAAACTCCATAAAATGATTAATTATGCCTCGTCTAACAAAATTCAGACCTAGAACAACCAAAATGATTAGCTTGTTTAATTATTTATTTATACCTTTATGGAGAGCATTTTTACTTTTGTTCATCCAATACAAGGCCTAAGAGCCACTCAAAGCAGAGGGTCACTGAATGAGATTGTTATAAGAGCGTAGGAGAGGAGCCACGGGGAAGAGGTGTATATTATGAGGATATATAGAAGAGATATCGATTAACGCTTGAGTTGAAGATTGTAATGTTTGGTGACGCATCCACTTTGTAGAAGTTACTATTCTGGAGAAGTATTTTTCTGGGTGGAACTTTCTCTTTACTAATGGAATATGAAAGGAATGCGAATGATTTGACACCGTATGTGACATGGCGGATCCTAGATGTGAAGGACTGAACTGGTGAAATTAAGGAATGTAGCTAGTCTGAACATTTGCCATGGAAATAGCGAGAGAGTAGCAAGAGGCTTAGAGGTAAAGGTTTGAACTGGTGGAACTAAGGAATGTAACTAGTCTCAACATTTGCCATGGAAATAGCGATATATCTATATATATATATATATATATATATATATATATATATATATATGTGTGTGTGTGTGTGTGTGTGTGTGTGTGTGTGTGTGTGTGTGTGTGAAATCGACTTCTATTTTTGCCACATTTGCAGTGGTGTGCAATAATAAGAATCTATTTTCGGGGTGTATGAAGAAATTCGTTTAAAAAATATTGCATTGTCCGTGATTGCATCAGATTTTTATTACGCCCACACACTATTGTCTCGACTGTCGATTAGTTGTGCTACGACCATTGTCTGCGATGGACATTACTCCAAGGGAGCGTACGAAAATTGTAACGCTACACGAACTCAATGGCAAGCCTTACTAGTAATTAAATCAAAGTACTATCGACTGGTTCGGAAACTCTCCTGATTTAAATCCAATCGAGAATCTGTGGTCAATCTGCAAGGAAAGAAGTTCGTGGAATGCACATGCGAAGTACTAACACGTGCACTGGGCTATGTTTCATTGGAAAGATACGAAAAAAGTAAATAATAACGGAATTATTCGTTTTGTTTCAATTAATTTGCGCAAGGGTGTAGTTTAATCCAGCTTCCGGATGTAACAGCAGAAAAAGGATGAAGTCGGCCGGAAACAGGCAAAATTTGCGCATTCTTTTTTTATAAAAAAATAAGCTAAACAAAACCATGAAGAAAGCGTTTGAAAATGTTATTTGATGAGATAAATGTTAAATATCTTTCAGAGAATAACTTTTTTCCGATAATTCTTTTTCGATCATTGAGGTATTCAATTATTGAAATCCTCCGAACATTTTTTCAACACCTGTCCCAAGATGCTCAACCAACCGAGAAAGTACTGTTAAACTGGATTAACAAACAAGAAAGTGTAGCGAATTTTGTAAATATTTTAGTGTTCATTGATTACTGTTAAGTAAGGAAAGACGCCAGACGTAGTTATTGAAATGAGATCAACATACCAGCAAGGATTAAATAAACAGTAGTCAGACACTCGAAGACCACACAGAGTCATAAAACATAAAACATGACGAAAGACTACAAATACCTAAAGATTAATCATAAAAAGTTCATCCCCTCCCCAACTCCCCACGACTCAGTGAGCACAATCTCAGTAATATACACATTTCAGTGAAAGAACTCTCTACTTTCAGAACCTCCCGTAATCGCTGTAAGAGAGTTCTGGAAAACGCAAAGTGAAGCTACGCATGAGCTGTCCAGGTCAAGGTTGAAAAGAAACAATTTAGAGCTCGCGAATTCTGGAAGATCACCAAGAAAATTATGAACAAAGGCAAAATGTCTGTGCCAACTATTATAAATCGTCCCGAGGTCATATCATCCTCGACAGACAAGGCGAAACTCTTCGCCTCCATCTTTGCCTCAGACTCAATGTTAGATGACAAAGGCTATCTCCTCCCCAACTTCCCACATCTGACTGAGCACAATCTCAGTAATATTCGCATTTCAGTAAAAGAAGTCACTAGACTTATCAAAAGCCTCGACCCCCGAAAAAAAATGTTCCAGGCCCAGACAAACAGTGAATTTCAATCCAGAATTATCCCCGATGCTAGCAAAGTTATTTAACCTTTGCTTGACGGAGAAATATTTCCCAAGCCTGTGGAAGGCTGCAAGCATAAACTCGGTCTATAAGAATGCGGGCGACTGTCCCTATCCCTTTCAGTATAGACCCATTAGTCTCCTCGGTATCATCAGAAAGCTTTTTGAGGCCTTAATCAACAAGGAGGTCATCGAGCACCCACATAGGAACATCTTGTTGTGCCCTGAGCAGTATGTGTTTCGATCAGACTGATCCACTGCTAACGTCCTAACTACCATTACACACAGAATTAGTGAGGCATTTGACGACACACACACCGCAAGGACCATAGCATTAGATATCTCGAAGGCCTTTGACAAGGTGTGACACAAAAGTTTGCTGCACAAGCTCTCCACCTATGTAATCACTAGAATGCTTTTTCTCTATATAAAATCCTTCCTAACAAGTAGATTGCTGAAGGTAGTTATTCACGGCCAATCGCAGTCATCCCCCAGTGGTCACTTCTAGAACCAGCCCTCTTTCTGATGTACATAAATGATCTACCTAAGAATATACTCCGATCATTTGTAAATATCTATATCGATGATACGACAATATATGGGCGCACCTCTAAAAGAGATCAGAGATTGGCAGCTGTCCTCTCTTCCGATCTAACACTAACTTCTCAGTGTAGAAAAACTGGCTAGTTACATTCAATGGTTCTAAAAGCAAACTGGTTGTATTCCATCACCGCTGACCAGACCCCGAACTACCGCTACTCACGATGAATGGTGTCCACTCGCGGAGGCTCCGCGTCTTGAGGGGATATTGGTCCTTAAAATCACACCCGACCTCGTGGAACTCTTATATACGATCCATCGCTAAAAACGCAGGTGAAATGATCAGTTCCCTGTACCGCTTCAGTAAGACTCCTTATGCTATCCTCTACCTTTTTAAGGGCTAGATCAGACAGAAAATGTACTGTTGCAATGTTTGGGCAGGAACCGCCCAGACCTCACATCCCAATCTTGATAGAGGTCAAAAACGTCTCTAAGTTCTTGTGAGAGAAGAATTATTTTCCACCCTCCAACCTCTCTCTCTCTCTCTTTCTCTCTCTCTCTCTCTCTCTCTCTCTCTCTCTCTCTCTCTCTCTCTGCTCTATCGCTACTACCATGGAAAGTGTGCTCGGACAAACTGCTTCTCATGGTTCCACCAGGTTTAACCTTCACGGCTAGGACCTGACATGCCACTTACATAGTAGTAAATCACCCGCATTCCCTCCGTATTCAATCGGTGAGAAGTAAGTTCCACTCAAACATCTTCTTCTTGTGAAACACTATACTGTGGAACAGACTTCCAAATGAATGTTGCCCCGATCACTACAATCTTAACCTATTCAAGTCTAGAGTCAACCGTTATCTTCCCCTCCTATCCATATAAAGTACCTCTTAAAGTAACCCTCTGCATTGAGTTGCTCCGGGCCTTGTAAAGTGTGAACCCTACTGTAAAAAACAAAATAAATTTTTAAAAAAACAAAACAAAAAAACTACTACTTGAAATAAAATATCTTTCAAACTAGAAAATAAGATATTAAACAGTTTTAATAATTCATAAACTTCATTGACGTTGATTTTCCTTTGAAGACCATTCCTGTCCCAACTAGGTATAGCTATATCATCAGCAGCATATTCACCTCGTCAGCAGTACATTGGCCGCGAAAGGGAAAGCAGGATCGTTTTCTTCAATTGGTAGATTTGTATCAGTCAGTTATGTGCTATGCGTGATACACGATCATGTATCATTCGATACATGACAGACGAGGCAGATTTTTTTCCCGCAGTAGGTTGTCATTTCTTTCTGCGGTAGACCAGTTGCTATCGGTTTGTTCTGCTATTTACCCACAGCTGATGGGAGAAGAAGAGGATTCATATCTTTCCCAGGGGTATTAGCACGTAAGTGAATGTAATGGATTCGACTGGAATTCGAACTCGGTTATCCGATTCCTCAATCCGAGCTGCAATCCATTATTCCACCGTGCCTCCTCGTATAGGATGTGTAAATGATCACTGCCTATATCTTCACATCTGTACCTATTTCTTCTGTGGTGATTTTGATAGTATATTATTGTGATTTTTCGCTTTTTTCTTCAACATTTTTACACATTGTCTATGCTGCTTGGCTTCATTTCATTTCAATTTTTCCTCTACTGTTTGCTTTCTTGGATAATTTTTTCAACTGAGAATTGCCATCCCATGGCTGTATCTTTTTCTTATTACGTATTCTTGGGATGGTATGTTTGTTTGTTTAGCGGCATATCATCTCCTTATGGGTCATTTATTACCGACATTTAATTTTCTTCGGAGTATTAGTAATCTCTTTTACAAAAATGTATTTTTACTATAAAAATGTTTATACTTTCATCGTGCTTTGACCCCAGTTTGGAGGGTTAACTATTTGCCCATAGCTAGGACCTTAACAGGTGTTACCACCCCAGATCAGGGTGGACCTGGGAACAACAGCAATTAAGAGGTGGTTCCACGCTCATCAAAACCTCCCTTGCTGCCGGGTGTAGTTTATCGTCATACCTAGGACGGTCTTGGAATGATCTCACTTGCTTCAGCCTATGAAGATATGATAACATTGATTCCTCTATGTCCCGATTAAGATTTATTGACATCAATTTCGATTCTAGTTTATTATTGAATTCTATATTTCCCCTTTTATTTTTAAGGGCTTAGATGTTATATCTCGGTAGTTTTTGTGGGCGGAAGTGAGCTATTTTTTTTTGGCTGGTGTTGACAGCTTCGTTGCAATTAGTCTGTGCTCAAATTCAGAGTAGGAGTTGTATACGCTAAAATTTGTCACAAACTGCCTTATGAAACATTGTAATAGCGAAAACTACATTCCAAAAGTTGAATAAACTATTAAGAAATATTTCCATTAGAAACAAAGAAAAGAGTGCTGAAATGCTATGTAATATCAATGTTCCTATATAACAGTGAATACTCGATAATTTCCTCGCCGACGAAGAAGATACTTGAGGCAACAGAGATATGGTTCTACAGAAGGAAGATGACAATATCGTGGAAGGTATATGTAAGCAACGAGCAAATGTTAAAGAAAATAGGATAAAAAAGACACTTTTATTTAGAATCAGAAAGCGACAATTGAAATTTATGAGACATTTAAGAAAGTAGGAGTGCCTGGAGAATTTAACACTCACAGGGCATATTGAAGGCAAGCGGAGTAGAGGAAACAGCGAGTAAGCTGCCAAAGGAGCAAGTGTAAACGGATAGCAGAACAGGTACTGGGACAAACATTTCCTAGAGCTACAAAGGATAGGAGGTTATGGAGAGTCATGAACGCTCATGTCCTGAAGGGGCATGACATATAGAGGAAGAAGAACTTAACAGTCTCAGAGATAAGTGCTACTACTCGAGCAAAAAGAAACAAAAAAATGAACTTTGAACAGTTTATACATAATCCGAAGGTGTAATAAGTAACACATTACGCGAAAACTGAAAAATATAATAAAAAAATTAAACGAACGGGCCTTTTCGAGTGATAAAATTCGATTGATAAAATTCGTCTGATAAAATTTGATAAAATCTGTTTTGATTAAATTCTTGCCACCTCCCTAACCAACAATAACATTCCCCGGAAGAGTGAGTCCCACTTCTTTGTTTATTTCTCGTATCGTTGAAAAAAGGACACAAACGTGCCCGAAAATTAAAATTAAAACATTTCTCTTCGTGCTTCACTTTAGTCAAAAGGCTGGCTAATATATAATAAATATCATCTATCTTGCTGCCAGTATTGTTGCCATTTTTTCATTAATCGGCCTATTAAATCCACACACACACACATATATATGTATAAACTCAGGATAACTCTGAGAAATTATGATATATATATATATATATATATATATATATATATATATATATATATATATATATATATATAATGCAAAGCTCTTCAGTAAAATAAATAGGGCCCTATGGCTGATTGGCATTTGTTTACATTCGTTTACAATACGCTACATTTAGCTGGCTCGAATGAAGATAGCTTCAGTGGTAGTCGGTTTGGTTTCAATCCTGGCTTCATGTCTAGTCGCACTGAGGAGCTGTGATACAGCCAAACAGTACTGTCTGCAAATGACATATATATATATATATATATATATATATATATATATATATATATATATATATATATATATATATCAGCCTTGATATTAAAGTTGACTATTGATACAAAGTCAAGAGAGCGTGCGTCTTCATCATATTCGTAACGAGACTATGCTGCAGACAGGAGCGGTGTCTCAAGGCTTTCGACCTGCGCAGCCTGACATCAAATGGACCGGCTCACTAATGTCCTTATACGCGCTTAATCTCTTTACTGTCCTCGGGCAGCGTCGGTCCCCACTGCCTGGGTCACGTACATCGTATGCCAAACAGGATGATTCCAAAAGACCTGCTCTATCTTTGTTTCGAAAACCTCTTCAAAAGAGATGTCGAGAGATGGAAGGACATCGCGACGATCGATTTCACTGGAGTCTGGAATTACGTAGAGTGCTGGAGCTACGAGAAGAGAGATGGGGGATTACCACTGAGGAAAAGCATATTCGATCGAAAGAGAGCGTCTTCCAGTACAGTCGCTGCAACCGAAACTATCATTCTTATGTGGGTCTATACGGACACAACATGCGCTGTGCACTAGGGCAGGTTGATTTTCAGTTTTTTTAGAAAATCAACATTTCACTTAATGTAAAAGCTGGAGTTTGATGTGATAACGATTTAGATATATAGCTTTTACCAATTTTTGAGCATTTAGTTTTAAAGATGGTCTGAAAAAATGTACATAAATACCTAATTTCCGCAGGTTTTTGCTTACAAACTGACCTCAAAATTTTATTATTTCAAGAATAAATCTAAATAATATTAATGCCTTAAATACATTGAATGGAAAATATATTAAAACTAGAATTCTAATTATGTATCACCACAAACAAAATATGCATTTTTTTACTGTATTCGATAAGTTAAATCTATGTAAAAAAAAAATTGTAAATGACTAAAAAAAAAGGCTAATCAATGAATAAGATTTTTAGATCATTTGTCAAATCATTTGTTAGATCATCTATTTAATAAATGCGAAAACGTCTGTGTGTCACACTTTTTCAATTAAATGGACACAACTCTCTAACTTTCAATAGCTCAAATTAAAGAAATTTTGGATTCCCAAGTTTTCATTACTGCAATTGTTTTCGGAGACTTTTTACCTAATTTTTTGCACGTAATTTTTTTTTATAACTTGGAAATAAACTTGGGAATAATCGAAATTAATTGCGAAATTCAGCGAAAGGCAAATCTCATCAACGCAATTTTCCTACCAACGCTGACATACCAGTGCCAGACATTGCCCCTAACAAAAACCCTTGAAAGAAAAACTGATTACTTGTGAGATGAAATGCCTGAGGAAAGTAGTGAACAAGACCAGACATGACAAGATCAGGAATGAGGCAATAAGAGATATGGTAGGATCAATACCAATCATACAACACATCGAACGACAGAGGATCAAGTGGTTCGTACACTTCACTCATATGCCTATCAACCAACCAGCCCTACGAGCATACACCCTCAGGTACTCTGGCTGGAGAGCGAGAGGCAGACCAAGAAGATGCTGGAGCGACTCAGTGGCACACACTCTCAGAGCCCATGAGATATCTCTCCTTCAGGCCACTCACCTTGCCGCGGACAGACGATTGTGTCTCCTCGCGATGCCTAACATCACAAGTGGAAAGAAAAACAAAACACATCAGCGAAAGTCACCCATGAAAAAAAAATAAATAAATAAGTGCTTGTCCGGAAAGTAAAGACCTACGCACATCAAATCGTTTTTAAATTAAGTGGCGACAGAAGAATTATTGTTGAACTAAGGTAAGCTTAAATATTAATGCAATACTTAAATGCAGAGATCAATTTTGAGATCTTCTGTAGATTATTATTGTCTATCTCATACGGCAACAGTATGCTTCGCAAATGAAATCTCCGCCAACAGAGGGCCAGATTGCAATGAAAAGAGCCAAGGCAAGGAAAAGAAAGTCCCGTGCAAATGAAAACCGAGATCAAACGGCATCCAATTTAGCTTCCAATGCTGAGAATATGCAAAGGCTTAGGGACTCACAAACTCCTGAACAAGCCGAAGGCCTAATCAAGAGGCTTCTGAGGGAGCTAGCTTAAATCTAAAAATAGATTAAAGTGTATATAACACCATAATAGTGCTGGGTATAAATTGTAAAACAAAATGTTTTAAATTTGCATTGTTTATTGTAAATCGCACTAAAATTACAGCACTATATAGAAAATTACTTCATAATATAGCTAAATTGTAGTATAATTTCACTTTGAAGTAAATCAAAGTCTTATTTGATGGCATAATGATTTAGTAATAATGTACTTGTGGTTTGCACTTTGTCCCGATACAGTTGGAAAGCTTCAATAAATGATAAATTTTATAAGGCTATGCTATAAGACTTTCACTGATCACCGGAATTAAATTCCAACGCTATGATTTTGAACCTAAACTTAATCTTTAAACTCATTTCCTTAAAAAACGATATCGATTTGGGGGAAAAAAAAGTGCCGTTATTTATCATGTCAAACCCCAACTTTCAAATTGAGTGCAATATCACGGTTCCAAAATTGACCTTCCCTACAGCATCAATCCTGGAACTCGCTGTACAAGAGCCAAAGAAAAAACAAAGAGAGCGACATTTATTGACTGTTATTTGAAGCAGGGGTCCCTAATTTTTCTTTTAATTTTTTAATAGAAAAATTAGGAGCCCCTGCTTCTTGCCTCTTACTATTACCGTTCACACAACAACCTCCTTCAGTAACCGTCTACCTTGAGTATCTCTTGGGCCTTGTATAGGATGAACATTAATAAAAAATTAAAAAATTAAAAAAAATGGTGAGCTGTGTTCGGTCCATCCATGTACTTGCAAAATCCGTTATCAAGAGCTAAGATAAACATTTTTTTTACAGGTGAGTTTTGTGCGTGTCTCGCCGTTGCGTACGGAACTCAAATTTTACTAGATGCTCCACACTTCAGGCCTTGTGCCAGACTAAGTTAAACTTAGTAAATTATAAAGTATTTTAATAAGGTAAATAGTTAGCTTCAAACATGGCTTTATGTCGTTATATATGAAGCCTAAGTTAGTCTGATACAAAACACTCAGTGAGAATCAAAATCTCTACCGTAGTAATTATTTACTAAGCTCGATTGCTTACTTTTACACTAGCAAGATACGGAAAATGTTAGTCTATATCAGTCTATTCTTATCTCAGTGTTCATTTTTTTATCAGGGCACCTAGTGAGGAAGGGGTGCAGAATTAATTCCAACTCGAAATTAATTTCAACTTGGAACTAACTCGGAACTAAGAGTTTAGGGTTTTTAAATCGAGTTGAAATTAGTTCCGAGTTTAAATTAATTGGGAGTTGAAATTAGTTAATTATTTCAGTGTTCATTCTTTATCAGGGGTACCTAGTGACGAAGGGGTGCAGAATTAATTTCAACTCGGAATTAATTTTAACTTGGCACTAATTTCAATTCAGAACTAATTTCAACTCGAAACTAAGGGTTAGGGTTTTTAAATCGAGTTGAAATTAATTCCGAGTTGAAATTAGTTCCGAGTTGAAATTAGTTTTGTCACTCGTGAGGAACTAACTCACTCAAACAGGCATGGTTAGCCAGACTAGCCACACTATTACTTCATGCTGAGGTACCTGTCGATTTTTTGTATCAAGTACTTAGTGATGGTCGAGCTCACTAGTTAGCGGGAATGGTCAACCGTATTAGCCTCGCTCTTACCACATGCTGAGGCGTCTGAAAGCTATAAAGTTACGCCCGTTGGCTAGTTATTTTACGACCCGAATGTTTGTAGGCGGTGGTAGGCACCTAGTGAGGGTCGAACTAACTAGTCAGCAGGAATGGACAACCAAACTAGCTTCGTTAACCATTACTCTATGTCGGTAACTGTTCGTTTTTTTACTTACTGATAATGGGCGTGCGGCGTTCGAATGCAAATAAAAGGTCAGGATTATGAACTCTGATTTTAAAGGCGGTCTGGCAGGTACTTATTACTTAAAACTGGTACGAAACAAGCTCTAAACCAGATGTGGGCAGTATTTCCGACTAGTGGGCCGCACGAAATATGACTCATCATAAGTCGGGCCGAACTAATAAAAAAAGAGTTAAATTAATTTGTTGAAGGTGCCTCAGCTATTTCTCACTACAGAGGACCAGACGCGTAAGCATCTGTTTTAGAAATGAGGAAAAGTTTTTTGTTTCTTTGGAGATAATATTTTTCGATAATTAAAAATTGAAATCTTGTTATAATATTAACAGATGGAAGTGTTATTAGCAGACACTGCTTCGTTTTGTTAATTTGTAATTTAGTCACTTGAAAATGAAAAAAAAAATTAATAAAAGTTATATTTCTTCGCCAGAAAAAAATTATTATGAACGTTTCCTGTTTATAAACCAAATGATATTTACACGTTTGACCTTCCTTAGTGAAAGTCTACAATCGTTTACAATGATGAAAACGTTACCTTTGACGAGAGGTTAAAAGTTCAAAAAGCTTAATCTTTGTTTCTCTATTTGGTTATGTATGAGAGAATGTGTGAATGAACAAGTGAGAACGAATGAAATCATTTTTTTAAGAAATGTTATTTTCCTCATGAAATTAGGCGTGCCATTTAGAACGCCAAACGTGGTCTGTGGGCCAGAGTTTGTCTATGACTACACTAAACCATCAATCAGTATATTAATATGTTCATAAAATTTCTCCATCTCTCTCTGAATTCAAAACCTGTGGAAGTTTGTTTGGGGACCTTGTGGCTCGTAGTGCACCAGGTCTCTGTATGCAGCCCTTCAAAAACTGTGGTTGGTTCTGCACAAAGCCTTCACCACTAGAATCAAATTATGTGCTGGTGTCTGGCTGACGGTTCCTAGAAACTGAGTTGATGACCTTCATGTGTCGAATACGACGGGAGAGTCCACTATATATATATATATATATATATATATATATATATATATATATATATATATATATATATATAGATAGATAGATAGATAGATAGGACTCTTCGTTAAAACAAATAGAGTTCTCCAGTTACTGGCATGATTATCTAAAAATAAATACTTCTAAATTCACCTTTATCCCTGCCGTGTGCCAATGGCTTAGGTAGAGTCTCCGATTGGTACCAAATCAGTCGGGGTTCGATACCGGCTTGAGGCAATCGGATGTCTAGCCCTAATGGTGAACTGTGAAACAGTGAAACAGTTTCTGTGGATGACAATATATATATATATATATATATATATATATATATATATATATATATATATATATCAGCGTGCGGCCCCTTTGGAAAAGTACCTGAAAACTTGACCCAAGCCTTGTGAGTGAAATTGCCGTGCTAGTACGAAGTCACAAGTCATCGTGACCGAGGATTTGAGTGTGCTAACGTTATTCAGATTGTTGATCATGATAGATAACACGCTCTCTCCCTAAGATCTGATCAGCATTGTTGCAGTATAAAACAAGGTTGGCTCTGTGCGTATTGAACAAACACAAATGGACCTGAGCAAGCGTCTGCAATGAGGATTGGCTAGACAACTAGTACACGAGTATCCTCGAATACGAGTGGCCTGTTATTATTATAATATATATATATATATATGTATATATATATATATATATATAATAATGATTAAATAATTGTTATACATATATATATATATATATATATATATATATATATATATATATATATATATATAACAATTATTTAATCATTATTATATAGTCAAAAATCGCATATGGTTGAAACCAAGGTAGCGAGTTCAACTGACCTCCTAGTTCTTAACCTTATATATATATATATATATATATATATATATATATATATATATATATATATATATATATATATATATACTATCGTCAGAGTTGAATTATTGATAAAAAAAAACCTGAGGATATCGTAAGGTTGAAACCAATATAGCGGAATCAACTGATCTCCTAATTTATAAAAGTATATATATCTATATATATATCTATATATATCTATATATATATATATATATATATATATATATAAAAGTGAACATAGAAGTCAGCAGTTGCCTGATGATTGCACTAGCATGAAACAGACTGTCGCCTCTAAGTGGTGACTTCTATGTTCACTTTTATATTTACACACGCTCTATCTCTGATATTGAGCACTTTATCCCATAAATATAGCACACTTTAAGACTATATTACTTTATATATATATATATATATATATATATATATATATATATATATATATATATATATATATATATATATATATGTATGTATATATATATATAAGTATGTAAAATTATTTATATTATATTTAATTTTAACAATTTGTAGCTAAAAACCGTGCTTAGTTTCTCAGAAAAAAGTGAGCTGTTCGGACCGTGATAAAATATATGATTGAAAATATATAAGACAAGAACACACTTCAAAAAGATTACGCTACACAATCTTCTTTCTCCTCTGTCCAGTTGTAAATTTGAGCACAATTTATCCTAGATTATTAGTCTGTCTCTCAGTTTCAAAGGAACGTTGCCACAATGACAAACCTGTTAAACTTTTGGAGACTGACAACACGCTTTCATTTTATGTTCCTGTGCCTGTGAAATTTAGCATGGTATAAATATAATATAGCTACCTTAATTCGTCAATATCTAGCTAGTTTTACGATAAAACAAGAGACAGGTATGAAAGCCCAGTGAAATATCTGAGTTGGTGACACCAGCTACCACAAGGCCGGCATCAGCACATTCCATTTGAGATTCCAGCACAAGAGAGGAGGGTCGCGTGGTCCTCACACGGCCTGGCTAGTCAGCACGCTAGGTAAGCAAGTAAGTAAATGAGACTCTCCCTCTCTCTCTCTCTTTCTCTTTTTCTGTCTTTCTCTCTCCTGTGAACAACAACAACAACAACCTCTGACTGGACTGTTTACCTGTCTCTTTTTAGTGGTATGTGAGGGAGAGAGAGACCGTAGGGCGACAAAACAAAACATGGGATTAGTAAGGCGAGTCGTGGGCTGATAACTTACTATCTTTGCATAGCGGACATTCCAGTTAAACCAACCTGGGAGATATGAACCGCTGCGGTAAATAGGTAAAGTGAGTGAAGGCTGGTGGGGGAGGGAGATAGGCAATGGGAGTGGAGAAGAGGAACAGAAGGCGCGAACTAAAAGAACGTGTAAGACGTTTTATCTTGTGTTGCCTCCGTATGAATAACGTTCTTGAAATTTCTTTCCCGGCGTTCTCTCTCACTTCGGCTATTATAGCTGTACACATGTGCGTACACACTTAAATACACATGCACTTGAACTATTTATAATTTGTATAGTAAAAACAAACGCGTTCTTTTACTCACTGCTTCGTTCACGTTGAAATTTATACACACACGCACCTATATGTCATGAGAAAAAGTATGAAACATCAAGAACACAAACACTTTCGTTTCCAGACATTCAAAAAGATTTCTACATATCCCAGATGGAAAATATATTTGTATTCCCTTCGGGAATATATATATATATATAATCAAAATTCCGGGTAACCAATGACTGGCCATGACTGCCAGTTTCATGCATTATCACGTCAGGCAGCCAGAGTTTTACCCAACCTTCTCACGAGGTAGGATGCGGCACAAGGCCAAGGGTTGGGTTTGTCTACCTCATAGCCTCGTTCGGGTTCGTCTCTGTCCGATGGCAGGGCGTTTGACAACAGCTAATTGCTTCGCACGCAGCTAGCTCTCGCTGCTTGCCCGCTCTGACGTCAGGCGGCCAGGGTGTTTACCCAATCTTCCTACGAGATAGGATGCAGCACAAGGCCAAGGGTCGGGTTTGTCTACAGAGTCTCGTCCTGGCTCCTCTCTGCCCGAAGGCATGTAGTTTGACAACAGCTAAGAGCTTCGCACGCGGCTGGCTCTCGCTGTCTGCCCGCTCTGAAGTCAGGGGTCCAGTAGCTGTAGCTTGAAAGTGGGTACCCTATATACCACCAGGAGAGTTCAATATAACAAGCAAATCAAGCCCGTCCGGTGAGAGGGTAACCATCCGGCTAAGATCAAAAATAGCCAAAAAAATCTTAACGCCAAAAAGTGCTCTACTTAACCGGGCAACCAAATTCACGTCAGAGCATTTTAAATATAATAAAAGTATGAGCAGCTCTAAGAAGAGCCTGCCCAAAAAATTCTTGCTGTCAGAAAAGTGCTCTATACCACAAAGAATGTCAGAGCCTCAATACACCAACATTCCGGGTAAACAATGTCCACTACTGCCAGTTTCATGCGTTATCACTCAATCGTCAGGCGGCCAGTAATTGTAGCTTAAAAGTGGGTATATATATATATATATATATATATATATATATATATATATATATATATATATATTCGATATTATTTCTCATTACTATGTAAACGTCTTTAAGCTGCTATCACTATTTTTTTTTAATTTTCTTAAATTTATTAAAATTAATAACAGCCGGTCTATTTTGAGAAATCATACTAAGGAAAGATTGTGCCTCCGACAGAAATTGATACTGTATCCGTTGTCGAGAGCACAGTCTTTCTTTCCTGAGACATCTAATTCTAGGCCCGTTGTTATTAATTTTACCGTTTAATAAAAATAAAAATACAGGAATGTCAACTCAAATATGTGTACCCACTAAAAAAACGTTTATGCATAATAATAATAATAATAATAATAATAATAATAATAAATTTCATATATATATATATATATATAGATAGATAGATAGATAGGTTATTCAACTGACAAGGTCTATCAGTTTTTGTTTTTTTTCGAATAGGATGCTATCCGTTGGGATCGAAATTGTGGATAAACTGTCCAAAGTTCAGGGGTTTTTTTTCAAGTATTTTCGACAGTTTCAGTCCTTATGTGTTGTCAATATAATTAGATTAATATGCGTACAATATAATCATAATACGTATAAATATTTTGTATATTCTTTTTCTGGTGCGATCTAGCTCTGGGTGACCGTTTTACACATAATGTCACTTGTATGATTCGCATATAGTTTAAATAGTTAAAATAGGCTTTATTGCCTTGCCTGGGGTCAACTGATTAAAAAATATGTGCGTGTGTGTGCGTGTTCCAAGACTGAAGAAACTCAGAACTTTACTGTGATTAATATTTTTGCTCACAAAGTGATCGTCGGATGGTTCGAACTTTCTGAGGATCGTTTTACGTGTGAAACTATTACATTTGCATTTCAAATAGATGAAGTGGTTAGAATAACAGGGGTGGCTGGAAAATTTCCGAATAATAATGAATAATTACTATAATAATAATAATAATAATAATAATAATAATAATAATGAAAGGCTTTGTCTTAGAATTATTAATGAGTGGAAGGAAATTTTCTGAATACTTAATAAAAGGGGTGGTTGGAATAAGGATATGCGGGGTGATTTTCTTATTCGAAACAGAATAATCGTCCCAGCTCGTCTATTTGAAACTCATAGGTAGTTACAGTGAAGTCCTATGCCTCTTCAGTCTTGTGCTCCATTTTTTTTTCTGGGTTATTTTTTCGTTTGGATTTTCTGGTCTGGGCCACAGAGCATTGTTTCTGCTAAGTTTAGGGAAGTTTCTCTCGTCAACTCCTAACGACCCAATTTGGCTTTCGTTCTGGTAAGGTGTATAAATATGTCATCAAATAACTCCATGAAATTTCATATCCAGCCTCTTCACCCTGCTGTGTCAGCGTCGTCTCCACTGCCTGGATCATATATATCGTATGTCAGACAGGAGAATACCAAAAGACTTGCTCTACCGGCAAGAGAGCACAAGAAAAACCCTATCTTTATTTCAAAAACCTCTGCAAAAAAAGATATGAAGTCACTGGACCTGGACGGCCGAGGGATAGAGAGCGTTCTCATTGGAGACTGTAGGGTGCTGACAGACGAAGGGTTACCGCTTAGGAAAAGCACACTCGACGGAAAGGTAGCAACAAGGTAACACTGGAAGAGAGTGTCTTCAAGTATAGTCACTGCAACCGAAACTATTACTCCCATGTGGGTCTGTAGGCCATGTACAGAAAACAAACTTTTCTTAACTAAGTGTTCGAGTGATATAATGTTGACGAAGGACTTCAATCCACGTTCATGTTGACCCAGCAAAAACTAACGTTCATCGTATTTTGAAATAATGTCGGATAAAAATTCCAATTAAAAAAATGATTACTTCCATCTCGGGTATGAAAGTGAAGCTGACAAATATAGATTCACAGAAGCCCCAACAAGAAAAACGTGCTTTCTATAAATAGGTAATTCAAACCTCGCTTTGTCAAACTGGTCTCCGTGCTCAAACTAGTAACGGCACGCTTTCGTTAAGAAAGTGATGCTGTTTCGATTCCTGTCGAAGGCGCAATATTTTTTTTTTAGTAGGACTTCTCAGACTAGATCGGTTTTTATTAGTTTCATTGTTTCAGAAAAATAAAACAAATATAGCAGCTCAAACGCGCATGCTCACAAAAAATAACATTTATCATAGGAGATAAATAGAACAGATTACAAATGAAAACCTTGACAGTGTGAGAGACAAATTTATTTCTCTGTAGGAGGAATTCAAAATAGACTTTAGAAGATACATACATTTTGAGAAATAATCATTTTTATCATTCCAAAAGCGATCAGATAAACATTTCAAAACAACTTGAGGGAAACCTTAATTCTAATAGGACATGTTTGTACCATGTAACCTAGTAAATCAGCCGGACACGACTGAGTAAAACCGCTGGTCTAATAAATAACGATCGATCACGAGTCCTGTAAACCATTAGGGCTGTAGGGGCACTACACATATTTCAACCGTCGCAACCAGGGCCCAGTCTGTCCTACAATTTACTCATAGCTAGGAGAAGAAAAAGTATTTGTGTGTAATAGCTTGGTGGTGGTAGATGAGAGTTTTTGTGCGTAAGTGAATGCAACGAACTCGGCTGGAATTCGAACTCGGCTCTCCGACTTCTCATTTCGAGACGCTATCCATGCTAGGCTTCTAAATAAAATAAAAAAAATGTGGATACACACACTACCAATAGGCTACGTTTTTATCATGCAATTCAATATAATTTGATGCATATTAGACAGAAGACGGGTACAAACAGGCAAAACTACTGACCTGAGAAAATACCTCGCTAAAAAAATGAATCCACCCACTTCCAATAGGACGAGTTTGTACCATATAACTCAATACAATCTGTTACATATTACGTTAATTAGAACCGGGCAAAGCCAAGTAGCCCCACTAGCCTGGGGATAAACATGAACTAAAAAAACGAACCTTCTGCTTGTGACCCTATGTCTATTAAAGTTAAAATCATCTTTTCTAAACCTTTCAGACTATCTGCACCAATTTCTTTCAACAGAAGAATCTCTTCTACACTAAACACAAGGTGACTTTATAATTTACTGGTTACATCATTTGATCTCTCCTACTTACTAATGAGACATTTCGTTGTAATGGTAACGGGTAGCATTACTCCACGCGAAGAAGTGATCATACCTTGTGTTAAAATAACAACAGAATATGTCGTTAATATGCAGTTAAAACTGGTTGTTAGTAATTTGCTTTTTATTTATTTTACTTCGTGTGAGCTTTCTTTTGTGTATTTTTTACTCTTAATTATTTTAAAAGCAAAATTATTTCTGAGAAACAACTATAGAATTCATTGTAAAGATAAAAAAATATTTGATTATTCATGTAGAAAATATAATCGAAGTAGTTTCAAAATCAAATGGGGCTGAATCGTATTATCTTTTTTGGATATTTTTACTTAATGAATTAAAAAAACAAAATTCCTTTCTTATACGTGAGTTACTTGTATAAGTAAAAATCAGTAAGGCCTCTGATCGGGAGGTTTTGAAACACCATCATAGGACGTGTAGGACGTCTGACTGTATGGTTAGAACGTTAGCCTTCCCACCATGAAAACCTCGTCATGATCAATTCGTCAAGGAAATTATTTCTTGACGATCCCACCGTTGAAAACCATACCACCAATTGGCGGTATGTGTGTGAAATTGGGTAGATGAAGCTGTTCAGAAACCATCGACGGTTGTACTAACACGATGTCATAAGTCATCATGACCGAGATTTTGAGTGTACTGACCTTGTTTAACTATTGATTATGCCAAATTTTCCCAGAAACAGTAATCTGCGCAGTTCCAGTATAAACTACAGGTTGGCTCTGCGCATGTCGAAGTAACGCTAATGTATCTGAGTAAACGTCCGCAACAGTGACGAGTTAGGCTACACTCTATAGAAAGAGGGCCGACATGAAAACGAGCAATCAGCCATAAGACGTACATCACTCGTCTTCTTACAATATATGTATTAGTTTCTGTTCGACACGGTCGTGTATCATATTTAGAAAGAAAATACGCATTTTATCCGCTCTTTCAATCCCTGACTCATTCGTTGGAGTGATTCTTACTCGTTATTCAATCTACTTACATCCTGCCCCATTTTATTTTTGTGCATTCCACCGCCTCTCCCTTTTTCTCTGTCCATTCATTAATACTCTCTTCACCCTCACAGGAAATATATTGCATAATGCGTACTACAATAGACCCTCCTCACTTCGAGACGTAAGCAGTGGTGGACCTACTTTTTATGGCTCTGGAGTTTGAACAGATATGGAGGCCCCTTCGCAACCAGCAACAATAGATTCCAGGAACCAACTGAAAAATGTAGGCTATAAATAGATTCTGGCGAGTTCAACAACCCCATACAGCTGAGAGACTGGGCACTGAAAGCCCCCAAGTAAATTTTGAAATATGATCAATTACAGGGGAATTGTGAGGTCATATGAAACAGGTATGGTAGCATATTCTAACCCGACAAAAACTACTTCAACCCGTTGGCTTATAATTCTATCAATAAAATGTACTTATTTTAGTAACAGATAGTAAAAAAAAACAAAAAAAAACGATTTGATGAAAAACTTCAGTCATTAAAAAAGTTGCTTCAGGGACCCTACTAGGATTAGGGGACCTGATGCTTAAATTTCATTGGTTTCATAGTAGAGTCACTACTAGACGTTAGTGATCAAGACTCTCTCAATTTTCTTTCTTTTAATATTTGTAAGTTACAAATGTCATGACTGTTCTGAAGAAATGTAGTGTGGGTGGTTATTTGCTTTATCCACAGTTTTGAATTGTGCTCCTAAGAATGGTTGCTCTGCCAAGTCTAGCGTATCCAATTTTCGATTCCAAGTCAAAAGAAATCTGTGTTTTCTATAAAAAAAATATTTGAAAAACGTTTTTCAATTTCTTTGTTTCTGAATGTTCCGTCACATACGAAATGTTCTTGTAAGTTCGATCGACTCTTTTAGCCATAGTGAGGGTCACCCACTCAGTGATGGTAAATTAAAAGACATCGCTCACCTAAATTACCCTTAACGAATAAATGGAAGAACATTGAAAAGGCTTAATTTGCGATAAAGTATGGTATCATTCAAAATTAAATGACATAAAATTGAAGTTCATATTTATCTGAAACATTAAGAAAAGTAATACTGAATTATTAATTAAGAATTAAATAATATTAAATTAATGATTAACTATTAAAAATAATTAAATAATATTAAATTAATCATTAAATATTAAGTTAATAAATAAATATCAAATATGAAATTAATAATTAAATATTCAGTTAATTTCACCAAAAAAAATTCTACAAATGTAGGTATATCAATAAACTCATAGTCTAGCGATAAAAAATGCATTTTTTTTACGCAGCAAGGACACATGGCCCAGAGGATAAAGGCGTTGGTTGATGTAATCCAGTGACTTGACCCAACGGGTTGTGAGTTCAATACCTATCCACAGTAGAGGTGAACAAAACTTGAGCTGCTAAAGGGAAATAACTGAGATATCCAGAAATGGCGTGGCATGTGGAACTAGAAAAATCTACCCCGATGGGCGAATTTCCAACATATGTCAGCTGACAAATGCCGGAGCGTACAACGGCCGAAACGTCATGAATATGCCAATAAAGGTGAGGGCAATAATCCGAACAGTGTAAATAGTTACAACTTCATGTCAGGAATATAGACAGATAAATATTTATTTTTCAACATCGTATCTTTCTTTGGCAATGCACTTAACAACAGTCGTCTCCATTGATCACATCGTTCGAACATTATACAGTGACACTTTCAGATCAAAATTTGCCTAAAAGTTGCTTCCACTTTCAGACTTATTGATAGACACTGTTATTTCATGTTATGTGATCACATATATTTTTTTAATGATTCTGTATCCATGCTGATAAGAAGAGCAAAGTGAAAATAAAATACATTTGGTATTATCAAATAATTAGAAACACTTGCAAACTTCGAGAATTCATAAAAGACGATGTGAACCGGTTGATCGCCAATCAAAATGGTCGCCGTTAAACAATTAACATTGTCAACTGGGAACCATTTGTAACCGGTCTTATCGGAATTTGAACCAGTTTCAAAGCGGGGGTCCACTGTAATGTTTTGTTTTTTTTAATACTAAATAATAAAACGAGCCTGCACACACACGTTTTCTCTGTTGTTAGCACTACCAGCGGCTAACATGTGTATGTCGAGGTAATTTATAACGTCTCTAGTGGAATCATGCACATACATTCAAAGTAAATTGATATTCCTATTAAAAATGATATACAGACGAGCATAACTTCTTAAACAAACCATTAGTGTACTTAGATTATTTTCTGACACCCAATAAAGAACGAATTTTTGACACGTGTAAATTGCACCGCGAGATGAACATACTTACCATTATGCTACGGTAGGCGCACATCACCGATGTTCTGAGACACGTAGGTTAATTAAAGCGATTCAAACAATATATTATGGTGTTCAAAAAGTAATTACCTTTTACCAGATAGGATACAAAAAAACAAATGTAAGTTAAATTTATTTAAATATCGATTCGCTTGTTATGGATTACCAGCCCTTTGAAAAAAAAACAGAAAATATTTTTAGATTGTAAAATTTTTTTTGAGGCAATAATGATTTGGTGATACAAAGTTTTATTAATTAATCCATAGCTGGGGAGAGAAGAGATGAATGCATACCTTTCCCAAAGGTATTTGCATGTAAATATAACGAACCTAACTGAAATTCGAACTCGGCTCTCCGATTAACAATTTCGAACAATTTTCCATTATACCACTCGCACACCCAAGTTTACAGCACCTGGTATTCCCAAGCGGTCACCCATCTAGGTACTGACCACGCTCAATGTTGTTTATTATTGTTGATATTACGGGAACCGGTGTTTCAACGATATATGGCCGTAAGTCAAATATTAATTATAAAAACAAAGTGTAATCACCTTCAATTTCAACGGGAAAGAAACTTTTTGATTCCACGTCTAAATAAATGTGAGTCCACCCAACCCCGCCAAAAAATGTTTTCGATTTTCATGTTTCTGAATGTGCTATCACTTGTGAAATGGTCTATGGATGAAAATAAATGAAAATCTCTAAGTGGTAAATTTGGTGAGTATGGACAGTTGTGGAAGAACCTTCCAGCCTAACGATCTTATTTCTTCTTGTGTCTGTATTGCAGAGTAAACCGTTGCATTATCATGTTGCAGAATAATCCTGTTTCTGTTTACCACAGCAGGACACATTCGACATAATGCTTCATTTACCCGATCAAGTTGCTGGCAATAAACGTTTCCTTTCATGTCCCATCAACTCGTAATAGAAGACTCTTTTGGTATTCCACTAGAAACACTGCAATGACGTCTGTGGATGGAGCCTTGATTTTGGTGTTGACACTGGTTTCTAATTTTGTTATAGTCTTTTTATTTTTGTATATTGATATTCAAAACTCATTTTTCATCACCTGTAATAAGGCGATTTACAAATGAAAGCTTGGATTCCCTGGTTAAAACTGATGTAGATGATGGAACTTTGTGTTCGACTCTCAAGCTGAATCATGAGGAATTCAAATACCCACTTTCTAAGTTTTCCCAATTCGCTTGAAATATCCTTAAGTATTTTTCCCACCAAATCTTTGGTGTTTTGACATGGACCCAATTCAATCATAAAACTTGCCAGATATGTCACAATCACCATTTTTAAACCACAAATGACATGTACGAGCCCCCATTACACCCATGTACACCCCACAAATGTTTTTAAATACCCCTGTAGAAATATTCCTTTTTTGGGATTCATATCGTAAGCAACGGTAAATATGTCTTTTTAAAAAAATTATAATTCCCTCTATAAGGATTATTAAGAAGGCACAGTGGGGTAATAGCGACTCAGATTGAGGAATCAGAGAGTCGAGTTCATTACATTCACTTATGGGAAAGATATGAAAGCAACTCTTTTCTCCCTACAACTATGGGCATATAGCAGAACAGATAGCCTTGGATAGCAACCCGTCTAGGAGAATTTTTAACCAGTCTCCGTCAGACAGGAAACGCCACTTCTGTGGTACCCCTATAAACCTACAGGTTTTAAAAAACACGATGCGCTGTTGAATATGATGATAAGCTAAGTCTAGAAACACTTTCGTACCATTTAACCGGAATTGTTGGTTAAATCAAAATTCATAGCGGTGCAATACGTAATTACTTTCTGAACACCCTTATATCATAAACTTTTCATAATAGACCACGTTTATTATTTATCTGTAACTTTTACCTGTAATAAATGAGTCCAATCCGGGTATGGGCGTTCCACCTGAAGGTAACAAATCAAGTAATATATTCATTACGTTATCGTTACTCTACGGTAGAACCATTGTAAAATAAACTTACAAAGATTAGGAATAATGCACAGATACTGCGCTGATCCTAGGCGGAAGTGACAATCCATACACAAACAACTCCGTCAATTATACTGGTAAACATATATATTCATATATTTAGATATAAACAGTGTGGATATAGATATCAACACTGCTTGAGAACTGGTGGCGACTACGTAGTAAATGCTAGTAAATATAAACAATGTTTCTGTTGTGTTACCACAGTACACACCTCTGTTATTTTATTTTCTCTTTGTCCGTCCCTTTTTTAATTTAGGAATGTTTTAGATTAGTCACGGTTTTGACCACTTCCTGTTTAGCCCTTAGTAATTACCGGAACAGACACAATCAACCACAGGCCAACGCATACCGTTACGATTTTCCTATCCTCCTTAATCCATCTCCAACGACACCATCGCCGGTATGTAACGCCTTAATCTTTTTCTCTAATTGATCTCTTTTAATATTTTATTATTTAAACATTTATTTAATGTAGCCACTTTGTATATATTTATTTTTGCGGCTGTACTTCGTTATGTAGAACCACTTTTACTACGAGTTGACTCTTCTCATCCTGTAACTTCATGTCACTTTCCTCTTTTCTGTAGACTTATTATTGCAAGCTTTATGACATATTCCTGTAAGCAATTCACCCATTTAGACCCACAGTTTCAAAGTTATGGTCAGCATTTAGACTCCTTTGTCATATTTCTTCTTTCCTTTCCTCTTTAACTTTTTTATTTATTGCGTTATTCTGACTAAACTATTCCCAAGTTTGTATTCATTTTTTTTACTACTTTCACCATTTTGGCTTTCAATAAAACTGCTGATGCACAGAACTTTTTTCATTGCCGTAAGGTGTTTATATATATATATATATATATACATATATATATATATATATATATATATATATATATATATATATATATATATATATATATAAAAACAACGTACGCATAGATAACCACAAGAAAACGTAGTAAATAACAACCGACAATAAAATAATCAATAACAGATATAAAAAAGTAACAACACTATAAAGAGCCCCAAAACTGCATTCAGATCCACAATTATTCCCACTCAATAACCCCTAGAATAATTCGAAACATAACTGTTACCGTCCACCAAAACAACCGTTGGAATAATACAATAGATTACTCACAATGCAATACAATAGACTATCCACTATGCATTACTGACTTGCATATATTAATAGGCGAGCAAAAACACAACGCATATGGCCTGACGATTGCGTTATATATATATATATATATATATATATATATATATATATATATATATATATATGGAGAGAGAGAAAGGGAGACGAAATTGAGGTCAACACCCTGCGGCGATCGTCTATTCTATGTTTATACGCAATCATCACACCATTGCATCAGCCTGACGTCTGCGTATAAGCATGTAACAGACTGTTGCTGCTGGGTGTTGACCTCAATCTCCAATTCTATATTTTATATTTAGATACGCTCTATCTCTGATATTGAGCACTTTAACCCATAAATATAGCATACCTTAAAACTATATTTTATTATATATGCATACATATGTATATATACGTGGAAGTTCTGAAAAGTTCTCGGCCCGACCCACTTCTTAAAAATCTTGTGGTTAGGTTTTGGTAATACGGAGAACTTTACAGTGTATCCTGGTTGTACTGTAACTATGCTGAGCAGATCCTAGTTACAGTTTCTTGGAGAGGACGCATAGTATGGCGTGTTCAGTTGTTTAACAAACCTGCTCTGACTTTATGATAAAAACATGGGGCTTCTGAACAGATTCGCCATTTGCAAGATGACTTCTCCACAATACAGCTGATAAAATACACCCTGAAAAATCTACCAAACAACGAACCCCTTGAAAATAGCTAATGAATTACTCGAAAGCGCTTGGGTCAATAATAACTGTAGAATGCAGAAAGATTCTATGATCTCTTAGTCATAATGCAAAACTTTAAGAACACACACACACACACACACACACATACATATATATATATATATATATATATATATATATATATATCAGGCACGTGCCGTCACTAATTACTCAGGGTAGGCAACTTGTGACCTTTATGTAGTAAATCTACAAAAAAATAAAATATTTAGCATTTTATGCATAATAATCGGAGTAAACTTCATAATTTTGCTGGATTAGGTGCATGTTGTGCCAAAGAAAGAAAATGCAGCTGCTGATCTATTTTATTCAGGGTAGGCACTGCCTACCTTGCCTACCTAGATGGCACGTCACTTATATATATATATATATATATATATATATATATATATATATATATATATATATATATATATATATATATATCTTTATATATATATATATCTTTATATATGTATATATATATATATATATATATATATATATATATATATATATATCAACAAGTGCGCAGAGCTACCTCACAATGACGACTAATGCACGCGGCAAGACTCCATTATCAGTACGCAAAGACACATTATTCGGCAACAATTTCAGAAGTATACTGCATAGATAAATAGCAAATTAAAAAATATAAAAAAAATGTTAGAGAAGAAAGAAATAAAGAAAGAAAGAAAAAAGAAGAGAGAGAAGAGAAGAGTTTTGTCCTCCATGGTGACATGAGAGTCACAGGTACAAAATCGCACACGGCAGCTGCTACTGCTGCTGCTGCTTCTGTTGTTGTTGACGGCCATTGAGCTTGGGTGTTGAATGACTAAAATTCCTGACAGTAAACAAAGGCAGTTGTTTATTGCACGCTCGTACGACACGCGGTCAAAAGAGGCATGAGGAGCTAAAATAAATATAATAACCCATTCTTCCAACAGAAAAACAAAGAAAAGGTCAGAGAGAATTATTCAAATAGTTTAAATCCTACCCTGGTCGGAACACTTACATACATCATATATCCCGAGATAAGTGTCTTTTTTTAAAGGTAAGTTAATTAAATTTTTGTCGGGAAAGAAAACAAAAGAGAGATGGTTAGGGAAAAGCTCTAAGCTAAATATGCAATGAAAGAAAATAAAAATTATTGTTATTTTTTAATTTCATGTTTTTGATAGTGTTGGACTTTTAAAACTGTGATCAGTAAATTTCCTACGATTAGCCGAGTTTGATAAAAGGCCACCAGTGCGAGAAACTTAGTGAGGATCGGACCCATTGCTTATAGCAATAGTCCAGCATTCAAGAGCCCTAATGATTACCCGAAACCCGAGCGTTTCATATTGTAATCATTAGGACGAGGTGGTCACTTTTTGGGGGCGCGCATGCACAAACTTACTTTCAAAAGATACACACACAAACAGATACAAATGCACATACACACAAATAGAGATATAAAGACAGCGCTATATACGCATACACAATGTCACGCATATCTCCACAGACAAGTAGAAACACGCGCATACATATACACACAAACACACAGGCATATAAATGTGTATACAAAAGCACACACATACATAAATTTATATATATATATATATATGTGTGTGTGTGTGTGTATGTGTGTGTGTGTGTGTGTGTGTGTAGAAATATAGTCTTAAGATGTGCTATATTTATGGGCTAAAGTGCTCACTATCAGAGATAGAGCGTGTGTAAATATAAATATATATATATAAATATAAATAAAAAAATATGATTCCATCGCTACATAAGAGTTCTCATGTTTCAAAAACAGGAGCTAAAAACTTCAATTTAATTATAAAAATTAAATTGAATTAAAGTATCAAGCTCTGTTTCATCTTCAAGCGAAATATTTGGAATAATTTAGGCTCTACTTATACTGAGCACTGTTTTTTTAAAATAAAAACAAAAACACTAAAGAACTTCGGATTATTAACCTAACGTGTTCTTTCCTATTTTTCTATATATTTGCCCCCCCCCATATATATATATATATATATATATATATATATATATATATATATATATATGTATATTTTGAATACTTAAAATATATATATATATATATATATGTATATTTTGAATACTTAAAATCAGAAATGAAATTTTTGAGGTTCTGAGTCTGATTGCCGATAATGTATCTATGTATATTGTAGATAAGTATGTATTGTGTGCAATGTACAAGCCTGCGTAACATTGAATTTTTAGTACATTACTGGCCTCCACATATTTTCATTTTATTCAATTTAATCTTTAAGAAGCAACATTAAAAACCTTTCAGTGGTAATGACAAACAAGAAAGCCCTGACCCTAAAAAGAAAACGGGTTTTACTTTTAATAGTCTTTTGTTTTATGACATTGGTATTATTTAATACTTGAATTATTAAATTGACCACGTGGATGTTGTAGATAGTAGAGAATGACTTGAATCGTTACAATTACGATTTTTTCTCTATACTGTTTTAAAATCACTTTTTCCCCTCCTTGGGGTTTCTGAAATCGAAAAATAAACTCCACAAAATACTGTCTCATTACGAAGTAAGTGCTAACAAAAACTAGTGTAAACATAATAGATTGCGACACATGGAATCTCGTGTGAAACTGTTGATTTGCTAATTAATTCAATACGCACTAGCTTGAATTATGCCCAATGTCCTTATTTCATATGCAAGTTCTCTAAATTTACTTCCTGTGTTTACTAGTTTGTTTTGGAGGAAGGTTGGGAACGGGTTACAAAAGAAGGTTTTTTGAGCAAAAGTTCTTTGGTTGTCTATTAGATTATAAATGCCTCTCTCACCTTTTAGACATCACTTTAATAAACTTTTCCAGTCGCTTTTTCTATCATAAACTGGTTGTCTGACACGATATTTTTCAAGTTTTTACTCATTATATTGCAGCCTTTTTCGATGATCTTTTATTTGAAGACTTATTCTGAAACTATCGCTAAGAAAAATATTAAATTCAACTGAGAAATCTTAAATAAAAGAATAATATGCCTGAAAAGTTAGTAGTAACAATGTGTGTGTGTGTGTGCGCGCGCGCGTGGATTCAGTGTCCGGTCAATGAATTATTTACCAAGATGTGTATTGTTGCAGTTATTTAATTAAAATCCTTGCATGGACGCTTCTTCTACTATAAAATATACTGAATTAGTTCAAAAGAAATAAATATATACCTTGCTAACTTATTTTTAGCCAGGCTTCTTCCTTCCTTACTTTCTAAAATGACGTCTTTTGCATTTGCGAAGGCCGAAGAATTCTCTCTCGGGTAGTCGTAGACAAAGTTAAATTTTTTAATGCTTTCCATCTCTCTCTTACACGTCATACCAATTTTGTAAGGAGTACGACGTACTACCCAAAAGTTTGGGGAATTTAAAAAAGAAATGATTCATTAAACTGCATGTGGGACTAGTTACTAAGCGTTTACCGCGTCTTGCTGGTTATTTCACACACTTTTCGAATTCATCCCGTCAGTAATAATAATAATAATAATAATAAATATTATTTTCAATATTACTTTCTTTTGTTCTTTCTTTCTATAAGGAAGTAATTTGGAATATTTAGTTCCCCGTATTTTTGCCTCATATATGCGAGCACTAATTTAATTATTTTTGCTTGCACACACACATACACACACACACACACACACACACACTTGTAAATAGCGAGTTTGTCAGTAATGTGGTTGCGTGTACCTGGATATATGTCAACTAAATTGCAAAGAGAATTTTTTTCTAGTAGCAATAACACGATCAATAATATCGACAACCATAAAACTTTTATGCTTGCCTGTTGTTTGATTGACAATATTTTTAAAGTTGTCGTCCAAAGCGAAATGTGGTGACGTATATGCTGATGTCACACGCGGCTGTAACACTTTTGCATTTTAACAGGAAACTATTTTCACTTTAAAAAATTGAGTTGTTTTAAAGGAATTACAAAAATGTACGTGGGCAAATTCGAGCCTATATTGCAAGAGCAATTCATTCATGACCCGTTTGTATTCAGATGCATTTATCTACACACAGGTAAGCTAATGAAAATCTGTTTTACTTCCCATTATTAGGAACCATTTGGGTGCGCGTCTTGTGTAAAAGTTATTGACGCAAGAAGTGAAATCAGAGAGCCGTGTTCAAATTCTGCCCTAGTCTGTTGCGTTCATTATAGTGCAAATACTTGTAGGAAAGATACAAATACATTTTTATAAGCCCAGCTAAGGGCTAAACAACAGACGAGATTGGGATCTACAGCCTTGGATGGCATCCAATCTCTATCTGTGGCATCCAGTCTGTGGAAATATGTAATTTGGTGTCCAGTCTAGGAGAAAGCATACCCTGAACACAAAACCGTTGAGAACCCAAAGGAAACCTTTCTAATTTCTTTTCCATGCTAGTAATCTGTGGAGAGCTATGATCAGCCACGTTATAACGACATGACATGGAAAAAAAAGAAATTAGTATGTTTTGCGACTCAACATCAATCGTTTTTATAGATTAATTTTATGTTAATTATTTTTAATTGAAATTACTTCAGAATCTCCGACTTGTGCTACATCTTTGAGTGCCGTCAGTATATATGTGACTACATTCAAATCTTAGGACCGCAACTTTTTAAAAGTATTGTTTGCTGTAGTTGGAGGTTTCCCTTTCCTTTCTTTCAATAGCCACAATGAAAACTGAGCAATTTTTGTCCCTAGTCTTTGTACCTGTAGAAACTTCAACTTCGAACCCTGATTTGTGTTACATTCCGTCCGAGTGTGTGCGCGAATAAATACCCTTACGAGACTGCCATAAAACCAGAATAGTGAGGCACCTACTCAGCATCGAACTCATTACACACTTCTGGCGAAGCATGTCTCATGCCTTGAGGTGGTTGGCTCCATTCGTTTACTGTCGGAGGTTCACTCAGTTAGAATTATGTGTGTTATTCCTGCAAGTGGTAATTTGAAACATTTTCACCTTGAAACATGCATGTCTAGTAATGGGTCACAGATGAAGTCATCCAAATGAGGATCGAAATCACCACACAGCAGTAAAGGTGTATTAGACGAGCTCGCTAGCTATTAACAATATTATTATAGTTCGTATTATCAAACCATCCTTGGTATCTTACACAAGGTCACGATAGCGAAACACCTGTGGCAATCGATTCACTTTTTTCAATGTCATTTCTCTTCAGGAAGTAGTTGATCATGGTCCTCCACAGATTTCGTTTCTTTATTATCAATTAATTGTCATAACCTCTTGGGAAGGATAATGGAGTGATTTTTTCTGTTGCTTCTTCTCACTGTTTTTTTTTTCAGATTTTCTTTTCTTTTAGTCTGACTGCTAGCCAGAGTCCAGGCTGACCTGGAAATTAATCCATAGCTGGGGCTAAAAGAGACAGATACTTTTCCTATGCACATTAGTGCGAAAATGAATGCAACAGATTGTGGAAATTTAAACTAGCCTTTTCGCTCCACTACATAAGCAAACTGACCCATGAAATTTACCTTCAATTCAGCTCATTCGTACAGCATCGCACAGCAATTTTTCATTTAACGACTTGTCTGTTTAACAACCCTCGGACTTACGACAAGCTATAAAATATCATAAAATAAATAAAAATGATATAACCAATAAAAATTTACCTATACTGTATTTTGGGACTTAAAAACACAACCCAGACCTCAAGTAGAAAATAAATGACCAGACATCAATTGATTTACATAAATGATCTGCCTAAGAATATACTCAGATCATTTGTAAACATCTATGTCGATGATACGACTATATACGGGTGCACCTCTTGATGGTCAGAGATTGGCGACTGATCTCTCTTCTGATTTTGCACAAACTACCCAATGGGCTAAAAACTGGTGTGTTACATCCAATGCTTCAAAGACCAAGGTAGTTACATTCCATCAACGCCGATCGGACCCCAAACTACCACCAATGACCCGTGGGCCGCAAACTCGCACCCGACCTCAAGTGGAACTCGTACATACGATCCATTGTTAAGGATGCAGGCAAAATGGTCGGCTCTCTGTACGGCTCCAGCAAGTACCTCACACTACCTACTATTCTCTACCTTTACAAGAGCCAGATCAGACCGATAATGGAGTACTGCTGCTGCCATAGGAGCTTCCTAGTCTTCATCTTTTAATCTCGATAGAGTCCAAAATTGTCTCCGCATCCTTGCAGCCAAGAAGTTATTTTCCACTCTGCAACCTATTTCACACAAACGAGACGTCGCAAGCCTGCTCTATCGCTATTTCCATGGTGAGTGTTCAGATGAACTACATTCCTTAGTTCCACCAGTCCTAACCTTCAGAGCTAAGACCCGCCAAGCCACGCACATTGTAGCGAATCACCCCTCATTATCTTCATATTCCCCTGGTGAGAAGTAAGTTCCACAAGCAGCTTCTTCCCACGAACCGCAGCCGTGTAGAATCGACTCCCAAGAGGCTGCTTTCCCGATCACTACAATCTTAACCTGTTCAAGTCTAGTCTTAACCGTTATCTTTCTCACATCTCCGAATAAGCTGTAACTCTTACTCTATAACTAGTTCTGGTGGCTCTTGAGCCTTGTACATGGTAAATACCACTGTAAAACTTACCGTATGCAAACCGAAGTAATGTATCGAATATAGAGCTAATTTTCGAATTTATTACGTTTGTTACGCTTGCTATTCATACAGGAGGATACTATGGATCGAATAGGTGAGCAACGACGAGGTTTTAGAGAAAATGGAAACAAAAAGGGCACTTATCCCCATGAAGAGTCAGTTGACATTTCTGGGGCACGTAATGAGGAAGGAGGGCTTGGCAAGTCTGATAGTCTCAGGACAGATATAGGGAAAGAGGGACAGAGGAAAGCAGCACGTAACATACTTGATGGGCTTGAACAAATGGACAATGGAACAGGGTTTAGAAAAAAGAGCAAAAAGACAAAATTTATTAAGAGCTACAAGTGACAGGAAGTTGTGGAGGACCATGATCGCTTACGTCCTGAATGGAAACAGCACATAAAGAAGAAGACACTACTGTAATTAAATAAACTGGAAATGTTACAAATGGTGTAAAAGTTGCGTTGAAACGATTTGGAGCTGGTTGACACAAACCCAGTACATGCATAATATGGCTAAAATAGCGGCCAGTTCAAATTTTCAATTAGCGTCTGAACCGGGTCATTAAGTGAGGAATGACTGTATATATATTTATTCTAAAGTTTAACGAAGTTGATTCGTAGATCTCAAACTTAACTCCAAGTCTGACTGTTGTGGTGAATCTACATTATTATGTGCCATTGTTCCTTTCATAGTATTTAATTGGTGATACCTCGCTCCTCTTCAAGTAGGTTTTACTGAATTACTTGAACCCATCTTCAAAGAACGCATTCATACTTTTCCAAGAAACGTTAACCTTCGATTAGTACCGTAGAGTGTTTGAAAACCTCACAAAATGTTTTTCCTTAATATTTAGCAAGTGGCAAATCAAATTATCATGATTAGTCAAGTAGATTTCTGAATATTTTTGTTAAGTGACTACAAGGAGTTTCTGATTTTAGTTTTTTGGAAATTATAGTTTTGTTTATTGGAAATAAAATTAAACCTATTTTTCCATATTTGAATTTTTTTAAATTATAGATTGATTTTTGATATCAGCCTTTTAATTCGATCTTCCAAAATAAAAGTTTTTTTTTATTTTTAATTACCCTATACAAATCAGAAAGATCACTCAAGACAATATACAACAAGAAAAATAAAAAGTGAATTACATATCTATAATATTCTAATGTGGTGCTTAAAAACCACACAGTATTAATGCTATGACAATGCCCCACAGTACTAACGGAGGGTGAATAATACAAAGTGAACCCATACTACATCACCTGGATTTTATTTTATGTGCTGATAGCGAATACCCATAATTTAATTAGTAAGTTGTAAGTTAAACTTTTTTAATTCAAATCATTTTATTATTTATAATCAGTAGTGATATACAAAAAAAACAAACAAGTACAACGATTTAAATATCTGGGAAGTGTTTTTATCAAAAGATTGAAAGTGCGACAGTGAAATCCGAAGGCACATTAGGATAAGGAAAATGTCTTTCAAAAGCTAAGCAAATTATTAAGAAACGGAAAAATTTCGTTACAAACAAAGAAAAGAGTACTGAACTGTTACGTAATATCAGTTTCCTATATTGCAGCGAATGCTAGACAATCTCTTCACAGATGAAAAAAAGACTTGAATCAACAGAAATGTGCTTCTACAGAAGGATGATGAGAATACCATGGCTCGAACATGTGATCAACGACGAAATTTTTAGAGGAAATGGCAACAAAAAGGACCCTCCTACTTAACATCTGAAAGAGACAGTTGAAATTTCTAGAGCACCTAACGAGGAAAGAGGGCTTAGAAAATTTGATACTCACAGAACATATTGAAGTCAAGATGGACAGGGAAACAATGCATAACCTACCTAGCAAACTTGATGGAACAGGGTTTAAGAGGGATAGCCAAAAAAAAAAGAGCTACAAAGAACAGAAAATTGTGGCGAGCCATGATCGCCAACATCATGAAGGGACACGGCACATAGAAGAATTTCATATTTCTGTTATTTCACATTGAATTTTAATTGCTATTAAATCTAAAGTTGCACGAGTCTGTAAACATATCTACAAGATTAAGTGTTTCAAATTATTTGATATTAGGCGTATAAATTAATTTTAAACGATAAAACAAATTCCATAATGTATTTAAAATATTTAAAAATATACTCTAACAAAAAAGAAAAGAAAAAATATCGTCTGTTTCCATTTTCTGCTTAATGCAAAAATATGCATAAAAATTTAAAAAGTGATGACGTCAATAACAATTTTTTCACCTGAAGATTTTATAAACAAACAAAACTGGAACTCATTTTCTCTATTCAAATGAGAGGCTACCTACCATAGTACGATAGTAAGTTTGTCCGTTTGTTAATCTAATGAGTTTGATCTTTATTGGGTACCCGAAATATCTGTCCTTAAGCCAGACGGAGCTAAGCTTAAAAAAAATTAGGGCACATAGTCCAATGGTTAACAAACTGGTTTTATAGGCTAATTAATTCGCGATTGTAATAAGAAGTGAGATCGATCCTTATAGTTTCCACAAAACTGTAGTCTTGTGCTAAGATAAGATGACATAGGGTGCCTACTGTAGCGCGATGGTTAGCATTGAAGCTCGTTTTCACAGTTCGCTAGTGTAATGAGTTTTATCACCATGGGCGCTCTTACACTCTGGACTTGTTCAGAATATATCTATATCGCTGATAAAGTATAAAACGTATTGTCTTCAATGTCTATTCTATAGAATATCTAGCATTTCCTTTAGTGGGTGGGAGCAAGGTATGAAATTGCTTCATTTCATTCTCTTTATATATACTTTGCCAAGGGATTTTAATCTAGCATTTTTGACAGGGTATAAAATGGTCATATTCAGGGCCAGTACAAACTACACCCGAACCCACCGACTAGGGGTTGCAAGCCTGATAGGTGGCCCCGGGCAGTGCTTTGTGACCCTCGCTATCTTATCAACATTTGTGGGTTTTTTTGGTTTTTTGTTGTTTTTTTTACCTACATTTATATACGTTACAAATTAAACTAAGCACAAGTGGTGACTATTAAACGATGGCAAATTTTCGCGGATTTTACATCATTCTGGGTTTTTTTTCATCCAAATCCATGAATTTGTTTTGCTCATGCTAAGTCTAAAAAAAAAACACTATATAAAATTTAATATTTTTTAGACATAATGTTGAACGTGTTAAAATTATTCAAGTTTTTAGCAAGAAAAATCTCAAGTTGATGTTAAAACTTACAGCAAAACATTGTTGACTTATTTAGGATGGAATGATGACATGTCTCTAATTTGAATTTTTAGATACATTGTATCTAATTTCAAATATTCTAGTTGGATTGTTCACCTATATTGCATATGATCCATTAGTGTACATAATAAGATTACAATATAAAATTTGTATTTTATATAAATACTACCTTATGAAAATTGAGATGTAGTAGTTGGGGTGGGCTCGTATCATGTATTGGAGGTTGGGGGCTGTATCATGAATTCGGGAATGGGGAAACAAGACCTTTGCACCGGCCCTGGTCATATTTCAGTCTGTTCCTACTTAATTCCCATGGGCATTACTATTAATAGAATCCTTTTTTTTCTATTTGAAAAGTAGACATCAGGGGCTATTTTATTAACAGATTGAAACCACTGAAACCCAAACAAATTTTTAAAAAGATGATCAAATTTTATCAACGAATTCGTATCTGAAACCCAAATTTAAATGAAAAATTATCCTGATAAACATTGCCTTATTTTAGCTTTTTATTTTTTGCTGTCGTCTGAAGATGAACGGCATTTTGAAGTGCAAAGTGCAGTTTTCTTAACACTAAAGACTTTCTTGCCTTAAACATGCACTTAATCGAATAATGAAGTTAGGTGTTTTTTGCTGCAGATTGTTAGTTTCACACATTGCCTAAAACAAACTTGGTTATCAATAGAATACCTTGGAAATGTGTACAAAGAGATTTCTTATAGTTTCAGGCATTCTATACAAAGCCTGACCTTCACACTTTACCGCCTAACAGCGAAGAAGATTCATATCCGAACAGCAGTTGTTTAAAAATGTGTAGCGTATAAGAAGCGGAATGATCACTGCGCCTGACAGCGTGGAACACGCAGACACACGCGCACGCACGCACACGCACACACACACACACACACATTCACGCTCATATCCGAGCACGCACGCACACTCAAAGGCAAACAACTATACACACGTGTTATGAAATAAAACGAAGCAAATTTGTAGAGAAAGACAACCTCAGAAAACACACTACTACACAACAGGTTAAAAAAAAATCACAAAGCAATATAAACATAGGTAAAAAGTTAATGACGCATACCAAAATTGAGTTCACAAAACGAACACACAGACACAGCCATTTAAACATTCTTTTTCCTTTTTTTAATACTTTATTTCCAAGTACTGTTCACACCTTAATTGTTATATAAATATTATAAAGGTACTTTGCTGAATGTTATAAAGGTACTTTGTTATAAAGGTACCTTGCCGAATGTTAAAGGTACTTTGCCCAATGTTATAAAAGTACTTTACCAAATAAAGGTACTTTACCGAATGTTATAAAGGTACTTTGATACCGAATATTAAAGATACTTTGCCGGATGTTATAAAGGTACTTTGTACTGTAAGTCACGACGTTTCGGCAAAATACATTCTGTCTATCTTCAGGCGTCCATTGTTTCGCTGACAAGGGATAACTGTTGTTTATTGTATTGTATCATTTTTTTTCCTTTTGATGCCAGTTACTGATCGCTCCTATTCAACTAGTGAGTATATTGTTTCTCTATCTGATGCAAGAATTGAACTCATGACCACTAGATGACAATAACACATGTTTTTTTTTAACTAACTCCTATATTCATTACGCCACTGTCCAGAAAAAAAGCGGTACGTAACAAAAATTATAAACATTGGATAAAAAGACTCCAAAAATACACCACCGATTCCCTTCAGGTAGAGTAGTGGATATATGGTTAAAGACATGTGTTTACTTTAACTGTCATCTAGTGGCCGTGGGTTCAATTTCTGAATCAGGTAGCGAAACATTGGTTCAGAAGGTAAGAAAGCAAACATCACAGGAACAAAGTAACACAATAATCAAGAGATATCCCATATCATCGAAACAATGGACACCTGAAGATGGCCAGAATGCAAATGGCCGAAATGTTGTAACTAGAATAACAACTACAATAAATATGAGAATGATAGTTTGAAATAATTAAAGTATATTGACAATTAGACATCTCAAAAATGAAATAGGAAATTTTCTTTGTTCGTAAAAACATTTTAAAAATAATAAGAAAAATACAAAATAAGAATAAATAATTGCAACGTCTTAAAATTGTTTTTTGTTTTAGAATCTCGAGTCAATTTAGTGAACCTCTCTCTCAATATATATATATATATATATATATATATATATATATATATATATATATATATATATATATATATATAAGTGGTAACAGAGGTCAACACCAAGTGGTGACAGTCTGTTTGATGCTTGAACGCAATCTTCAGGCCATGAAGATTACTTCCAAGCATGGAACAGATCGCCACAGTTCGTTCTTGACCTCAGTGTTCATTTTTATATTTACATATGCTCTATCCCTGATACTGAGCATTTTTACCCATAAATATAGCATACCTTAAAACTATATATATGTGTGTGCATGTGTGTGTGTGCGTGTGCGGCCCCTGGTAATTTTAGCTGAGTCTGGCCGTGCTTAAATTCTCAAGTTTGCACCTTATTTCGAGCACAAAATATACGCTCAATGAGCCTTAGAAATTTCATTTAAGTTGCGTTTTTTAACTCAACTTACAGAAAATAACTGATGTTCTCACATTCATTGAGGAGACGTATGAAAGGCCTCGTTTCATGGTTAAAATAGGCATTATTTTGGGACTAATCTGAATTGTGTCATGCTTAGCTTATAAAATATTTATGCTAAAAGAAAAGAAAAAGTGCTTTTAACTATCACGAGTCACCCACGACTCAGATTCATTTATTTATTTATTGATCATATTCGTTTTATTCTCCCTTGGGTATATAATTGTATTATACGCCATTCATTTTTTTGTTTTTTTGTTTCACAATAAATAAATAAATAATTTTTTTTTAAATTCAAGTTTTTAGCATCCTAAAGTAAAGTAGGCCTCTGAAGCAAGAATGACAAAAAATCAAATAATAAAAATAAAAAATAAAAAATTTTCTAAAGTAAAAACAGCAGTTTTAGAATTAGTCAATGAATTCCTTTTTACCCCGTATGGCGTTGAAAACGATCTGAAAGTTGTGAGAAAAAGTAACAAAATTAAATAAGATGAAAGACGAGTCCAAAAAAGTATAATAATAATAATAATAATAATAATAATAATAATAATCGTGTCAGCCCTCATCATCGGAATGCGGTGAACAATCCAGAAAGGTTTGGGAAAAAAATTGGCAGAACCATCCAGACGACTACATTACAGAAAAAGGCTAGAATACTAATAAAAAAAGATGATGAGTAGTACTGAAGTACAGATGAAACTTGTTGTCACTTAATCTTTGGTGTAGGCTACTCGTTACTGGCGTGACAACCTAATGGGCAAGGAATTTAAAATTAGATTCTTGACAATGTTTTCTTACTGAGTATCTTCCTCACAAGAGAATTTCTCTTTAAGAAATCGAAAATATGTAAATATTTGGGTAGAAGACATTTTCAGTCTTCATATTTTTTTTTCCACTCACTCCTTTTAGTTTTAAAAACTTATAGCTCCAAATAATTTTCATTCACCCTTGTTGGTTGAATCATTCAACAGTTTTAAAAAAACACTGATTTCAAGTCTGCTCTCTTTTTCTCTCTCCGTCTCTTTTAATGCCCTCTCTGCAATATTACTCTTTCTATTTAATTTCCCCTCTATTTCTCCACCTCACACTATTACTGCAAAAACTTCCAGCTGCTGCTGCTACTGCTGAAAATATGCTCCTCCACTCCCTTTTTATTTGCTTCTCTCACCACTCCCCCCATTTCCCGCTTCCTCCTCATCTTCTAATAATGGTAATGCGTGTGTTTTTAGTGATACATTTTTCTGACGCAGGCACAGAAAGATACCACCGCTCAGCCTGGTAGGACCGTATGTCTACATTCTCCTACTTTTAATATGTACTCCACTCAAGTCAAAGACAAAATAAAGCACCATCGCGAAACTATTGCTGGGATAACTTACTCGTACACATTATTATTAATACAGACGGGTGGAAAATTTTAAAAACTTAAGCAAGAAACAAAAGAAAAACAAACCAAAAAAAAAAGAGAAAGCAAAATTCATCTTTTTTTTCACTCTTTTGACGAAAAAGTAAGTAAAACATTCTAACTTATTTTATTTTTTTTATCCTTTCTCTCTGTATACACGAAATATTGATCTTTATTTAGTAAAGTCTTTTTTGGATGAATGACATGTTTCTTCTAAGTTCAAAAATCAACAAACAATCATGAACTTTTTCGAAAATTGTTTTCGAAATCTTTATTTTCCCTTTTTTTTCTCCTTTTTCCTCTGTTCCTTTTTTCTATTCTGTCTCTCTATGCATTCTCTTTTAATTTTCCTTATATTCTAATTTATTTTCTCTTTCTCTCTATCCCTTTACGAGGAAATGTTGAAAAGTTCTCTGTTCAGCCAAGAAGCGCTTCCAAAAATGAAATATCAAGTTTGGTCAGGCCAAGAATTTTCAGCGCCCCCTTAAAATTCTCATTGTCCAAACACTTCCTTTGACTACGTCTTTCTTTCTTTCGTACTTCCTTTCTTTGAAATTTCTAACTTCTTGAGAACCAAAAAAGAAAAAAAATGTGTTGATATTTATTTTTTTACTTTATTTATTGCTTCTTTTTCTTTCCTGTTGATCCAAATACTTTAGCGATTAGTAATCGGTAAAGTATTGGTAATAAACGGTAAAAAAAAAAAATAGATACTTTGACCATTAGCATCTTTTCGCCTATATCAGAGAGAGAAGGGGTGGGTAGAAAGAAAGAAAAGATAGATGATAATTTTTTTCTTATTCCACGATAATATACCATTCTTTTTCGACAACAAAAAGCAATTCGTCAGCCACTAACTACCACTACCTGTTGTAACAAACGTCCACAGCACGTGGATAGTTTTATAAACGATTTTCATTTCAACGTTTTCTTTTTTTTTATAAACATTTTTTCACTTAAATGACCCCCTACCACCAAAATAAAGTATGGTCAGTCCAAAAACAAAAACAATGCTTGATAATACCTGTATTGTAGATATTAATTATTAATTTAATTTTTTTTATCCTTTTTTGTTTTATACATTGAATTTTTATTTAAAAATATAAACATTCCTCTTCAACGTATTTTCTTTGTTTAAACGAAAAATAACTTTTAATTTCCCATTTATTTTTTTTATTAAGGAAAGTCATTGTTATTTATATAATTCTTGGGAAATACTGAATTCAAATTGTGATTTCTTTTTACAAAACTAAACTTACTAAAAACATGAAAGATTTTTATAGTTAAGAAAGTCATTTCATTTTGTAATTTTTCAAAGTTCCCTATTGCGTTCACAGCAGTAACCCATATGTGTGCCTGTGTACGTATTTTATGTGTGTACGTATTTTAGGCGTGTGTAATGTATATAAGATTTTTTTTTATGCGGGTGTAATGACTGGAAGTGTAAAATGTGTGTGTGCGTATTTGTGCGGGTGTAATGTGCGTGTTTACGTATTTTTATGTGTAGCGTACACCCGTATATGTTATTATATATTTTTTTAACTCAGTTGAACATAGACTGAAATTAAAATATTTTTAAAAAATCTATTTTTAAATCAGTTTTCTTTTTTCTTTTCTTTTTTGCTTCTCACTTAAGAAACATTTTCCCCAGCACGGGTTGTTGAAAAGTTCTGGGCTTGAACCAAAGAGGGATTTCAAAAAGTAAAAATGTTTGATCAGATTTTGGAGGCAAGTGAGTCGGGACGAATTCCTTTCAACAGCCTGCTTCCCTCGCAGATGCGTACAATATTTATCTAATGCATACGTACACGCTTATTTTGATTTTTGAAAGGTCTCCTTGACTTCTCCGGGATAATTTCATAATGTTTAATATGCATTAGCATTGGAAATGTCGCTTACAAATTTCACTGTTTTTTTTTTTGTCTTCGCATTTGTTCATCAGATGCATTTAAACCCTTTATTTTTTCTTCCTTATTCATTTTAAAATTTATAAAACCTGACTTGAATTTGAAATGCCTAAAATAAAAACCCTCATTAATAAAAAAAAAATTAACATGACACCGTTTTTGACAGTGATAAACTAAACTTTATAACACTGACTAAAGATGCGAATAATAAATAAATGAACAAAAACTTGATCGCAAACTATAACATTATATACAATTTATAAGTAAGTGTAAAAACTTTGTTGTTGCTTTTTATTCCGATACTCAAAACTAAAAATACTTTTATTGTGTGAAATAAAAATATATCTGGCCGCGCCAAAGTGGTTTATTTACTTTTGTTTTATTACATTTTTGACTTGCATTTTTTAGTGTTATAAATTATAACACTAAAAAATGCAAGTCAAAAATATTAATTATAACTTATAATTAATATTTTACTTTTTGTTTTTTGTTGATTATTTTTCACTAGGTCAAAATGACTTTTAAAATGCTGACTAAAATCATTTCAAAAACATCATGGCTTTGTTTTTAATTTTTAAACATAAACATTAATTAGTCACGCGGCAACCATAAGAAATATAAAAACCAGTTACTGAAATTAAAAAGAAAAAGAAAAAAGAAACCAGTCTATTGAAATCTTCTGACAATGCTTAAATATTTGTTGACTAATCATGCTTCCTTGGTTTTTCTCCGTTTCATTTTATTTTTATTCCTCCTCTGTTTCTTTCTTGATAGTTTTTTACTCAATCATTGAACAACTTGGACCGGAGTAACATTTCACTTTTGAACGACTGTTTTCATTCTTCACCCCTTCCGTATTCATTTTTTATTCAGTTGTAATATTTTCATTGATCCGCATTCTTTCTTTCTTTATTCAATTCAATAAGATTATCAAGGCTACTTTTATTACTCTTAGTTCTTAATCTCAGTTTCTTCGGGATGTATTTCGTTCACAGAGCTGATTAAAAAGTAAAAGCAATATAAAAAAAGAAAACCGCAAAAAATAGTTTGTTTCGCTAACCTGACGGACCAGAGTAGGTTCTAAAACTAAGTAAGTAAAAAAATTATAAATATCTCGGCTTAGCAAAAAAAAAAAAGAATAGAAACTTGAAAGACGTTAGTGCCAGTTGTAATCAGAGCACGGGAACGTTACTAAAGAAACTGAGGGAAGAAACTGGAAATTATTGGAAGAGTTGAAACCATTCATTATGATAAGAGTAAGACTAAGAGTTGTTTTGTGAAGAGAGTGCTGGAGTATAGAAAAGACTTGCTGCCAATTAATCTTCATTGTAGTTCCAATTGATGCGATAAATAAGAACGAATTGTATCAAAAACAAAATAGAAGGCAAAAAAGCAAAACAGATTGGTAAATTTTGTTTGCGCAAGTTTTACTTATAGCAAGGTTGGTTACAAAGAACACAAAAGGTGGGCATGACTGCGTGAGAACAATGAGATGCAAAAATTGTGCAAACAACTGAAATTTGACCGTGCATACCTCAATGGCCGAAGCACGAATTGTCCTGAAGAATATGAAATTTGACCGTGCATACCCCAATGGCTGAAGAATATAAAATTTGACCGTGCATACCCCAATGGCCGAAGCACGAACTGTCCTGAAGAATAGAAAGATTTTATGGAATTTTGAAATCGGCGAGCCGCGTTCACATTCCAGTTGACAGGTTATTTTTTTTTTGTTTGTTTGTTGTTTTTTTTTTTCAGAAATACCCTCGAGAAAGAAAAGAATCCATCTCTTCTCTGTCCACGCTATGAGGTAAAAATAAAAATAACAGAGCTGACTGGGCCAGTGTTGCGTGACTGGGCGAAATAGCGAATTTTATTTCTTTTTTTTATTAACACAGCTGTTAATGCAACATGTCGTAAACAAAGGAGAGAAAAAAATATTTAATGACACAATACTTAATAGAATGATTCATTTTTAGACTGATCAATGTCAACAGATGTTTGAAGCTGTCTTACCTTTTTATTCGTTCATTTATTATTTTTTAAAATATTTTCTTTTGTCTTTCATCATCAGAGATATTTCGACTTGAAGGCACACTGTGTGCAAATCAGTGTGATTTCTCATCTTCAGCATGGCTGCTCGCTTCCAACCATGCTCATATTGTTCAGGCCCGTTTGTGTTTCTTTAACACCCACGGAAGCAACATGTGGTTCCTACTTTAACTATGATGAGCGAGCATTAGTTACAGCTCAAGTATATATGGGACACATACGCTTTTTGAATTCAGAGTTGTCTTTCTCCTATACAGCTAGAGGGACTAGTCTACCCTACTATTTAACTCAACTCATATCTGAAGGGAGAATACATAGATTCATAACTTTCCAAGGGCGAAAGTGATTATAACAATCTCGACCGAAATTCGAACTCTGCTCACCGATTTCTCGATCTTGTCTAAACATTACACCACCTACACATCATTTTGTCTTTAGGTGTCTGAAAATGAAATTAGGAGATAGCAGAACATCAAAAACTTACAGAGAATTAGAAAATTCCTGAACGAAGTGAAACTCTTCATCACATATTCATATTCCAAGATGCGTTTATGATCCAGGCTTTTTTGATTGAGCTACAAGTCTAATGCCTTGAGATTTTGAAACTTTCTTTTCATTACTAGATCAATTTAGTTTAAGAAGTAGCTCTAAAAGTTTCTAAATTCAAAAAAGTACCTTTGAGCTTCCAAAAGTCAACGAAATTCGGTCTGGATCCTAATATTCGTTCATTTATTTATTATTACATTCTTTTATTTAAAATACTTTTATTCTGTCTTGAAATGTCTAAAAAGCTAATTTGGGAGATGAGAGACTTCTCATTTAGTGACAGCAGAAAATTAGAAACTTGTATAATTCAAATGAATTGAAAGTTGAAACATTTATTTGAATAATTTCGGAAAATCTCATTCAAAATGTAATAGCACTAAATTTGTAGTTCTATCAACCAACCCTGGATCAGAAATTACTCCATTAACAAATTTTGATAATGATTCGTTGTTCATTTAGGATTTCAAAATTACAAAAATTTTAAAAAAATATAAATTTGCGGACATCAGAGAATATCTTGATGCCACCTTTATCTCTTTCTTTAAGTACCATACCCATCCAAGACTTAGATGCAAATGGCTCTCCACAACGTCTTTTTCCTTAACTATTTGTAAAAAAACAGTATCGCTATGATGATTCTTGTTTTCCGTTGGTTCTACTGGTTTGGACTTCCTTTTTTTGAATCATCGTTTCGTTATTATTAGACATTTCTCTATCACGGCTTAAAATAAATTTCGCTTCGGCCGTCTAAAATTGTCTTGTAAAAACAAAATAATTATTGAAGCTATTGTTCGCATTTTGATTCTTGTTGTTGTTGTTGTTGTTGTTGCAACAACAACAACATTTCAGCCAAATATCCTCTGGTCAATCAGGTGTCTTTTATTTTTGGCTGATATAGGATATGTGTTGACTCTTATTGATTGTTATTTTTTGTCCTTAGGATGCCAGTTCGTGATCGTTCCTGTTAGATTTTTTTCTGTTACGACGTCTTTGTTACTTTTTGCGATCACAAAACTCTGGGTCGATAAACTCTTCCACCGATAGAGCAAACAGCGGGAAATCAAAAATAAACTTCCAATGAAACTATAACACAGGGTGCCCATCTTTCATGGTCGCCGCATTAATCATTTTTGGTCGTGGAAGCTTCGATGATGAGCTGAATATTAATCTGCATTTCTTTCTTCCTTCATCAATTCAATTACCAATGCTACTTCTATTTCCGATTTTTGATGTTCTCGAAGATCGAAAAGTGTATCGACCCAGAATGTTGAGATAGAAAAAAAAGTAACCATAACGATTTAAACAAGGTAGTTTAAAATTAGCTAATAATAATAATAATAATAATAATGTTGTTCTTAGCACCAAGAAATAAGTAAATTTTCTGGGTGAAAAGATGAAAAAGAATGTGTGTAAGGAGTGAAAAAAGAAACATGAGTCTTGCTTGATAATCAATTTCTAGTCAGTGTTACTTCATCGTATTGTTGTTACTAATTACAACTTTTATATCGTCTTCCTACGGATATAATTGGCGCGAAATATAAATGAAAGAATGTAGTTTCTGATGACTTAAGCTCGCATCCCACGCCCTTTTGGTTTGACAAAAAACAAAAAAAAACAAAAAAAAAACAAACAATAAAGTAAAAAGAACATTTTTTGAATGCTAATGAAAAGACCTCATCTCTAAATTCAGTAATTTAGGACTGTTGATATTTCCAACAGTTAAGAAATTCTTTACCATGAATGTCGTTTGTTTTCTTTCTTTTTTTTTTTTCTGTAGTGTCGTTGTTTAACGATTAGTCACACACTGACAGACTTAGTGCTTCTTGCATTTCAAGTTCCATTCAATTTTGGAGGTTATTTTCTCCATCGTTTGCTTTCTTCTCTCCTTTCTTCTCACTGAGACGAACGTCGATTTTACTTTTTCTTTTCAAATAGTTTTTTTTCCTTGACCTTAAATCCTATATGCAATGAATTTAAACAAATTGTCTCGATCAACTTAAAAAGTATATTTTTAAAAACTTTTTTTTTTATTTTTAAAAATTTTTGTGTCATAATTTAACCAATTTTTTGTGTTTAAGTATTTCACGGTTAAAAAAGGAATCTGCAAATCGAGGTCGAATTCCGGCTAAGAATGTGTTTTTTATTTCATGTCGTTGGGAAAGGCATGAATCCATCTCTTCTCCCTCATCAGTTATTGATAAAATAGGGCAGACATACCTAAACAACATCTTTTGCTATCACTTGTCAAAAGTAAAGTCATTACTGGTGACTTACAGTCGAGACTAAGTGACCACAAGTCTCCTCATTACGCCAACGCCCTTCTTCTTAGTATTCAGTTTTCGATAATGCTGTCAATCATAATGATTCTGATTCTTCACTTGGTTTCCAGTTTCTCCAACCTGTTGCCTAGGCTCATCGGGATCGGTTCCAGTGCTCCGATTACTAGTACGACTGTCACCTTTAAAAAAAGAAATGGCGTATCTTTCTTGAGTCTGAAAGAGAGACTTTATTGTGCATGTCTTGTCTTGATTCAAACTTTTTGATTATTGATTATTTTCGGCTTTGTGGATTAAGATGAAACATTGCACAGCAATGGCCACGCAGTTGTTAATTAAAATTTTAAAACGCATTGCGATATATATTTCTTAATTCCTCGTCTGGTATTTTTATTGTTTTATCGTGGTTGTCATCTCTCTTCTATGAAAGGTTGTCCTTTGTCTTCCATCCCCGACATTAAAAAAATGCTTGACTACAAAAGATGAGCGAAGCCATAAGTTTATTTATTTGTTTTAGAATTTTAAATGGTATGTGGCGCCATTCGAATGAACTTATTTAAAAGCTTTTAGTGCTCAAAGCACAGTCCTGGTAAACATTTCAGATGACCTCCCCCGTCTATCATCCTCTCTCTTTCTCTCAATAGAGAAAGAGAGGCAATAGTTTTTTGCACGGGCAAATATTTCTCCGTAGAACACTTCTTTTCTGTAGATACTTCACGCGCTCATTTCCTTTTTCTCTTTCCTCCATTCAGTATCATCCCATCAAAAGTATATTGAAAGAGTTATTTCAAATATGCTATTGTTTCCCTGTCATATTTCTCCTGTCCTACTATTTCTTTCTTTCTTTCTTTCTTTCTTTCTTTCTTTCTTTCTTCGTGCTTTTTTCTTTTGTTTTTCTCTGTTGCTTGTAAAAAGGAAGGATAAAGCAAAGTTTACTTTTATCTTTTCTTTTCAATCTGCTTGTTTCTTTTACATACCCTTTTTTCTTTTTACAATATTTTCTTTTCTCTTTCTTTCTATCCTTTTTTTTCTTCTCTTTTCTTCTTTTTCTCTCTTTTCTTCTTTTTCTCTATTTCCTTTTTCTTTCTCCCTTATTTCCTTTTTCTTTCTCCCTTATTTCCTTTCTTTCTTCTTTTCTTTCTTTCTTCCTTCTTTCCTTCCTCATAAGTTTTTTCTTTTGCTTTTTTTCTATTGATTATAAAAGAAAAAAAAAGCGAAGTTTACTTTTGATCTTTATCAACTGCTTGCTTCTTTGCATACCTTTTTTCTCTTTAGTGTTTTCTTTCTTTTTCTTCCCCGCGCCAGAGTGAACTCTCTATATTTGAAAATGATTTTATTTCTATCAAAATCCCTACCAAGGGTCAGTCAATTTAAATGTTATACGTAGTACACGCTTGGGCAATCATGTCTTTCGATTCATGACTGACTAGACAGAAGATTTTCCCGCAGTAGGCTGCCGTTTTTTTTGTTTTTTTTCTGATGTAGACTGGTTGCCAACCAAGGACGCAGTCTGTTATGTTATTCAACCAATAGCTTGTGGGGAACCGAGAAGAAATGGATTCATAATTTTCCTAAGGAGATTTGCGCGTAAATTAATGTAACAAACCCTACTAGAATTCGAACTCTGCTCTTCGATTTCTCATTCCGAGCCTTTATCCGTTACATCCCGAGAGTAAATATCCAAAATGAAATAAACCTACTAATTATTTATTTGTGATTTCATCAAAACGGAAAACAATTTACTTCCTTGCAAATTTCTTTTTTTTTTCTTTTTAATAATACCAATATTTTTCAAATAAATTTCTTTGACAATTCAGGAGATTTTTAATTTTAATTCAGTTTTTTATTTAAAGTTTAGTTTAGCGTTCCAAATTTTATATTTGTTGTGTAGGTAGTCGGCCAGTTACAACAAACTAAACGTATTTATTTAAAAATCCTACAGTAAGACAGAAAAAGAAACTCTTCATTGGATATTGTAACTTGAGGAGGATTTTTAATTTTATAGCCCGAAACTTTAAACTTACTATTTTTTTTTAGTTTTTTTTTTTTGTATCTTATTTTACTATGAATAAAATGAAATACAAAAAAAAATAGTAGTTAAAAAAAGATAAGGTCATAAAACATGACTGAAAAGTTGTTTGCACGCTGACTTAAAGGGTCAGCAAGTCAGTATTAATTTCATGGAGCACTCAGTGAGGTTCATACGCAGTACAATAATATTAGTCTGCGAGACACGTGTCAACCACTACACCACTGCAAGGCGTATAAGACTAACAAAATTAGTGAAAAAAAAATTTATTTTCTTTTTAGTGTCCCATCAGCACATCGACAACCATGGCTTTTTTATTTCAGTATCTATGAATTTTGTCATGATTGTTCTTCGTTGGGAAAGAAAGGTATTGAAGTCTTTTCTCCGTTGATTCTCTGTGGAAGACTACGCTATCAATCTGTACTTGCCTTTACAATCCGAGAAAACAGATAAAGATTAGATAAGTGATTGATTAGTGGCGTGATAAGTTTTCTATCTGGCAGTAACTTTGCCAGATAGGAAACACACGGCAAGTGTCTTATATGCAGGTTTAACGTGAAAGTTCGAAATTTGCTAGTTTCAACAAAATTTAAGAATCGGTATAACGTCGCTGTTGCCACTCATGAATCGCATTACCCACTACCTGTGATCATATCTACTATTTGGTCTCCATAAATGTCCAGGAAGCGTCTATGAATATTCATAGGTGCAGTGCTTTTTCCGCATACAAAGAATTGATGACATCCATCTGCTTCATATGCACTTACACGACCCACGCCAATTTGCAGAATTGCCATTCAGCTGCTGTTTGTAACAGAGCAAAAAAAAATTATGGGTTATTGATGGGAAGACTTAGCTTGAGCAGAATAAATTCACAGATTGGGACGAGAAACAAACCAGAATGACGTCAAAATCCGAAAATTCCTTTAATGGTCAATTGTGTTTAGTTTAAACTTATATTTGTAATTTATATAAATGTAGGTATAAAAAACAAATGTTGATAAGATAGCGAGGTTAACAAAGCACTGTCCCGGGGCCCCAAAACGGTCGTCCCCCAGTCGGGGGCTATTACGCACCGGCCCTGCTTTTCACAAGGAGTTTGTTCTTGTTTTTGGTTCTGAGGACACTTACAAATTATTTGTGTCTGACCGCGAAATTCTTTTTTTTTTCCTTTTCCTTCCTGTTCTTCATGGTAAATGTGTAAAATATAAATGACTTTTAACCTTTCTTCGTGAGTGATGACGGGATGGTCTTCTTAAGGAATGTGAATGGCACCAAATAAATGAACAACTAAATTATTGTTTTTCTTGAAAAAAAAAAAAAAAAAAACTATCAGAAAAGGAAGCAAATTCGTCCCTTCTTTTTTCGATGGTTGATTTTTTAGTTAACTTTATCACTTTATAAGCTATTTTGTTGACCACTACCAGTGGGCAACAAAATAGTCAGCGGATAAAGCATTTATGTTTATTTCGTAATCGTCTTCAACGAAAGTCGCCTGTACCAGTGTTGCGTGTCTGGAACTCCGGATTAAGGGATTCATTTTTAGTTTTTGTTTTATCGTGGAGATAAGCCATCTCTTTAAGGATGCTTGAAATATGAATTTTTATTTTACATTTTTCATCATAATCTTATTTTATTGTCAATGCACTTCAACAATAGATGTTAATCACAGAGTTTGAAAATTACACAATGAACATTTCAGATAAAAATTTAGCGTGTCAATTATCTACCTATCTGGATATTAGTGTAAAATATACATATATATTAAAAATGTGTGCGTGTATATAAGGTTACTAGCTTCCGAGAACATCCGTCTGTTAGTGCGGTTAGCCAATCCCTGTTGAAAACTCCCGCTCAGGCACATTTGTGTTTGTTGAACACCCACGCAGCCCACCTATGGTTTATACTGCAACTACGCTGAGCGGGTCCTAGTTACGGTTTCTGGGAGAGAGCATATCATCTGGCGTGATCAACAATATGAAAAATGCCAGTACGATCATAAGCTCCGTCACGATGACTTGTGACTTTGTGCTAGCACAACCATCGTCTGTCTTCGAACAGTTTTGTCTACCCAATTTCACTCATGAGGTGGTATTGAAACATTTTTACCCGGATCCGCTTTGATCATTTGCTCAGATTTTAGGAAGTCGGTTGGGTCGAGAATTTTCACCCTTCCCCCCACCTCTTACTGTGTGTGCGTGCGTAAATGAGATTCTTCCGATTCCTCTATCCCTATTATCTCTAGCAGGCGCTGGTACCAAATATTCCTCTGGATACCAAATTCAGAAACGCTTTTAGCTTTTGAGCGAAAGAGGTCACTGGTGGGAATTTGGTCAATGTTGTTTCTTGTTTGCCATTCCTAATTTATTTTCCTCTGACTTCCACGACTGATAATTGTTTTTTTTTTTGTTTTTTGTTTTTTTACTTGTATTATTTATTTTGAGAGAAAGGGAGGCTGTGTGTGGATTTTTGTCGTTTCTGTATTTCACAATTTTGAGGGATGGACTGATGAAAGAAATCTTGGAAAAATATATTTAATTGCTTGACATAGTTTTGAAGTAACGTTTAACGCGAAACAAGTTTTTTATATGATTCATATGTTTCTTCTGTCAGTCTGTTTATTTATATCTATCCCAGCCCGTTCTCGTTCTCTCTGTCTGGGTCTTTGCATCATATATGTCTCAGTTTGGTCCTTCCTTTCATTCTTTTTCTTTCCCATTATCTCTATCTGGTTGTCTGTACATACCTGTGTTTTGTTTTTTATTTTTTTAAGCGTCAATCATTATACATGTTTCACGATGTTTTACAATTAAACGTTATGCAGTAGGTCGGCCGTACCTGATTGTCAATTACCCACATTTTATAGTTCGTAAAGAGAGGAGAATTATGCGTGGAATGTGCAATAAAGGAGTTTGGGAAATCGGTCACGTGTGTGCGCTTTAGTAAGTAGTTATTGCGAGCATTCTCTCTGTGACCGGCATTCCGAGCGAAGATGGCCAACTCTGTGTGTGGATCACTCAACAGCAACATAGTTTTCTCTTTTTCTTTTTTTCCCCCCTCTCTCTCCCCTTCTTTCTGTCTTTCGCTCTTTCTTTCTTTCTTAACTTTTTTTAAAGTTTTGATTCTTGTTGTTGCGTTGGCACGCTGAGAAACCTCGTTTTTAATATTTGCTGTCAAATGCCAAATAATTCTGTCTTATTTTTCCTTTTTTAGCGATCAATAATAACCCGTAGTACTCATGGAAGTTGTTTGGTACATATTTGCAAATTCATAATTTTATATATATATATATATATATATATATATATATATATATATATATATATATTTAATTGGACAATGTCCGACAATTTATTTTAAAGACATTTATGATATGTTTAACGTTCTTTTTATAGATAAAAGTATTTAAGCAAATGCTCAGTTTTATAATAAACAGTATTAAATAACATTTACCGGCCTGAATGTCCGAGAAATATTCGGAGAACGAAAATTTTCTATGAATATTTCTCGGACATTCAGGCCGGTAAATGTTATTTAATACTGTTTATTATAAAACAGAGCATTTGCTTAAATACTTGTATCTCTCTCTCTCTCTCTCTCTCTCTCTCTCTATATATATATATATATATATATATATATATATATATATATATATATTTGTTAACAATATCTTCCTTGGTTCCAAGAGTGCGTACAAAAAAAAACCTCTTTTAAATTCCCTGATTTTGAAAAATAAATGCTGAATACTGCCTATACTAAATATATGCCAATATTTTCTGCTTACATTGAATAGCGTATTTTTTAAATTCCAATATAATCATTGTTAGACCCGTAGGTACTGATATAAATATATAACAATAGAATCGATCACTTTGGAGGAGTTGTCGTGAAACCTTTATTATTAACAGCACAAAACATTAAGGTATATATTGGTACTAAGATTGATTCAGTGTGTTTGCAACGGTTATCAGTCCAGCTTCTATTCATTTTTTTTTCTCGCTTATGATACTTATGGCTGAAATTCTTTCTTTGGGAGCCAACAACTCTTGTTTGATAATCACTGTTTTGAAGAAAATACGGAAAGTGACCTGCACGCAGAAAAATGGAATTTAAAGTTTCGGATATTTTGAGAGATTGCGTTGCTGTTGTTCGTAAATTTCTTGATTCAACAAGACACCGTTCTCTCTATGCGAGTTGTCTGCTTTCCAGCAAAATGGCTCACGTAAAAGGATGACTGCTCTGTTGCAGGTGTATTGTAGATAGTGATCACTGGTGATCGGTACAAAATCACATCTATAGGCCGACCGGAAGACTGCAAAATTCTTCTGATTCTGAACAACTCTTCAGCCCATCCTTGAATCGAGCTGCTGTGTAACAATAGTGTGTATAGTGTACTTAGTACCAAACTGTACATCCTGTTGGGTCACGAAATGAATGTTGAGCAGCTTCACCGATATCAGGGCGCCGAAGCAGATACTTACTGAATCATTGAATGAAGAAAAAATTACAGAGAGGAATCGGAAAAGAGAAAATTAAGTGTTAGGTTTAAAAATGGAAATATGGCAACAAATTATAAAAATATGTTACGTGCCTCCTCTCCAACCTCGAAAAAAGAAATTATAGGATGTTGCAAAGGGCTGTCTCTACTAACAAGTCAGGAGCAAATCAAGTTGCAAAGGACTGTCTCTACTCACAAGTCAGGAGCAAATCATGTTGCAAAGGACTGTCTCTACTCACAAGTCAGGAGCAAATCATGTTGCAAAGGACTGTCTCTACTCACAAGTCAGGAGCAAATCATGTTGCAAAGTACTGTCTCTACTCACAAGTCAGGAGCAAATCATGTTGCAAAGGACTGTCTCTACTCACAAGTCAGGAGCAAATCATGTTGCAAAGTACTGTCTCTACTCACAAGTCAGGAGCAAATCATGTTGCAAAGTACTGTCTCTACTCACAAGTCAGGAGCAAATCATGTTGCAAAGTACTGTCTCTACTCACAAGTCAGGAGCAAATCATGTTGCAAAGTACTGTCTCTACTCACAAGTCAGGAGCAAATCATGTTGCAAAGTACTGTCTCTACTCACAAGTCAGGAGCAAATCATGTTGCAAAAAAGTCTCTCTACTCAGATTTTGGGAAGTGGTTGAACTTTTCAACTGCCTCCAGGTAATGCAAATTTAGTTTTAGCATAAGGTGACTATTAACGAACCTTTGGTGAGAATCTAATTCACTATCAGCTGAAATGATAGGCAAGACTAGCTTCATGATACTACGACGAAGTACGTTTATGTCGTGTGAAAAAGTGGACCTGAAGTAGTGTTAGATAAAAATACAACCAACGTGAAAACAATAGTCCTGAAAATGAATGGAATAACTCGAATACTCTAGGTAAAGATTTCAGAAAACAATTCATTGGTATTGATTTCTCTGGCTTATTTATTCATTTTCTATTGCATTTTTAGCTGACATAAAATCTCGGTGTTATTGTCCATAAATCCATCCGTACTCTCAAATAAATGGGTCAAAGAAGCCTCCCCTTCTACCTCTCTCTAATACTAACTGTATGTCCCTCTTTCTCCTCTTAAAAATTGTCTTCCCTTTTGTAAGGCCGTCTCTTCCCCGTAAAGTCTTTGTTATTTTGTAGGGTCTCTTTTTTTTCTTTTCTTTTTTTAATCTCCTCTCCTCCACCAGCGCCACCGTTTCTTCTGTTTTCTCTGTTCCTGCCATATTGTTTTAAGAATGTGACCCACTTGGCTATACAGGAACCGGCAAGAGATCGGGATGTTGACAGGGTAGGGGCAAGTGAATTCGGTAAATGGCAACGCTATTTATTTAGCGCCGGTGGAAATAAATGTAATATGTAAGAAAGAACGTGTGATGTTAGAATTATTTGGAGGATTGAAATAGAAATCAGCTGAAAATTTTGAATTGTCCTTCTTTGCCGACAGGATCCTTTTTTTTACTCGTGTATGTAATGATGTGTATTGTAAGTAGGAATTAAAAAAATTTTTTTTAAATAATTGAACAAACTTACTGTTTGGCACTTTTTCTGAAGAAATTCAATCAACACGCATATTCGTTGGCACATAAGACGAACTTTGGCATCAGAAGCCAAATGACAATAAGTAAAAATATAAGAATCCTGAAATGGAAAAAAAAAGCGTCAGCTTAGAAATACTGCTATACCGATAAGAATTGGAACTGTGAGTACATAAAAAGAGGTATAGACAAGAAATTAACAAAATTCTTCGAAATCTATAGCTCGGTTTACACTCCCTCCAGTCTTTTGAACAGGAGTAGTGGTTTATACCTTGTTTCCTGTTTAGGATTGAGTTTCCAGTTTTTTCTTTCACTCCCAGTAGCCCCCCTTGCGTCTTAGTGGCTTTATGGTCTTGCTTGGGGTGAATTGTAAAAGAAAAAAACTTGTTTACGCGAAATTCAAAACATTGCACTGTTGTGGAACTGTTCATCTACTCAGGAGTATTATCAATGGAAAGCAAATATAAACATTCTATGTTATCACTTAACATAAGAATTTGTAAAAACTGCATACTATTTTGAATTACCCGGTAAGAGACTGATTAGAAAGCATAATAATAATATGGTCGGTACTACCGATAAGACGCTGTTCACCTGGACGGCTCAATCTGTATTTGATCAAATTTAACTAAAAAAATAATAAAAAATCCTTTGCTTTCTCTCTCTCTCTCTCTTTTGCTTTCTCTCTTTTTCACTCTTTCTCTTTTCTCTCTCTCTCTTTCTTTCGCTCCCTCTCTATTGCTTTTGCTCTCTCTCTCTCTCATTCGCTTTCCTTAAAAAAAGTGGGATATGCGGATGGTGTAAATGGGTAGCAGATTGATTAGTTAATATAACTGAGTTAACTAACTTGTGAATAATAGCGAGTTTAGTCCCCAGTTCATTAAATTTATTCAGTATTATTTGTTATGAATAAAAAATAGTGAGTTTTGGTTATATACTTCATTTATGAAAAAATATTAAAATGCTTAGGACACTCTCTTATACTAAATGCTAAAAGACAATGGTTTATTTAAACAAATATTTTTAGTAATTTTTTTTCTTGTTCGGATCTTAGTACTTTCAAGAATCATTTGGTCAATTTTAAAACGTACTAAACACAAATATCATGTAAAAAAAAAGAAAAGAAAAAAAAAGAAAACCAAACACATTAAAGATTCTCGAAATTCAAAGACATATCTCTCAATTCATGTTCTTGAAAAGGATCAATGATGGCTCGAAAAGCGATGACATGTACAGACAGAAAAAAAAATGAGGCACTTGAACCAAACAACCATTTGTATGAAAACGAAAGTGTTACTGAAGAAATGTTAAAACAAATATGTCTTTTTCTATGCCATGTCCTTTCAGGATCTAGACGATCATGGCTCTTTTCAAATTCCTTTTGAATTGCTACGACTTGTTGGGAATTATAGTAGAATAATTTCTCATTGCCGTCCCCAAGGTTTTTGAATCAAGAGTAGTTCTTGACTAGCTGCTATCCAAGGCTATTTACTATTTACGCTAATATTTAACCCATTGCTGGAGGTGGAAGAGAAAGGATGGATTCATGCCTTTTCTAAGAGCATTTGTACAAAATACCTTTTTAAAAGCTAATATAACCATATTGCTAAAATGACAACCAACTTCGCAACTCGAGTTTCGACCGTAAGTTTTCCTCAGGCAAGTGGAAGGGTCCACTTACGGTCGAAACCCGGATTGCGAGGTTTGTTGGCATTTTAGCCTTTTCTTAAATATCTTAGCTCTACTTATTTGATTTTGAATTTTGCATTGAGCACATTTTGTTGGCTATACCTTTTAGGTGCGGCTGTTTTCAACCTTCCTTTTACATCCTCTCTCTCTCTCTCCCTCTCTCTCTCTCTCTCTCTCTCTCTATATATATATATATATATATATATATATATATATATATATATTGTATTAACGTCTTAAATATTCCTTAATAGTACATTGGCAATAGCTGAATCATTCTCTAAATAAAGCACATATCAACAGACTCGGGGGGTGGCTCCTTTACAGATCAAATTACTCTTGAGATTTGCTTCCAGTACAACCTTAAAAAAAAGAAGATATATCTTTTTATAAATAGTTTACCCCTGCCTTCAACCTCTGCTTCATACGTCTCAGCAGAGGGTTAAGGAAGTCTTATCCTGTGTAAGCTGCATACAATTAAACCATTTTTCTTTTCCTTGCTTATCACAGAAAAAAAACGTAACTGAGCGATGTTATGTTTTGCATCAGGTAGGTCTGGGGCTGGTCTACATCGTCTGTCTCTTTTTCGTGTTCCGTTCTAACTTATTTTATCCGAAAGAACAACAAGCGTTTAAATATATTTCGTGTCGTAAAATTTCAAGCTTTTCACTGTATGTATCTGCTTGAGATTTCGGGGACACATTGAGGAAGGACGGCTTGAAAAATTTAATACTCAAAGGGCGTAATGAGGAAAGTGATGAACTTACCTAACAGGTTTATGCGAATGGACAACAGGACAGGGGCACGAAGGGATGGTAAAGCCGTCAAATGTTGCTTTGAGCTACAAGGAACAGGAAGTTGTGGACACGGCATTTTATTAATAGTCTGATAATCGCTTATGGTGAGAAACTTCTTGTCACCATGCGACATTGAGTTCTATGTCCACACTGTTTATAGCTACAAACGGTCTATCCCCAATACTGAGCACTTGTTCCATATAAATATAGCAAAATTTTCAAACTATACAACTAAATTGAAAAATAGAAGTTAGAATGAGTTCAGTAAAAATGATAACTCGACAGAATTACCTCCCCTAAACCAAACACTTGTATTCCTTACATTCTTGGCTTTTTTTACAGTGGACGGTGATGGCTTGCCACAGAATCTTTTTTCGTCATGATCAGTGAATTACCATGACTTCTTGCGAAAGGCAATGGATCGCTTTCTCGTTACCTTCACGATTTTGAATTCACATTTGTCTTTCTCCTAGACTGGCTGCTAATTAATACTAGAGCGTTCAGTCTACCCTATTATTTAACCCACAGCTTGATGGTGTGAAGAAATGGATCTGTGCCTTTCCGAAAGGCATCAGTGGAGAGAGAACCTGAATTTAATCCACTGAATTCATTTTCCGCACTGATAACACTTACGCTACCAACACAGTAAAAAAAAATTAATTGTTTCCTAAGCTTCGCTTTAACACAAGGCCACAAACGTAGATCCCCCAGTGATCGACCACATTAGTAATGATCAAATTAGACTAGCTCGCTAAACCATTGCCTCACGGCAAAGCTCCCAAATTTTGATAACTTGGTGTCCGAAACTTCTCAGTGAAGCCTTTTTATTCTGAGTGGTTGGCTGTCTTACATTCTTCAATGTTCTTTGGTACTTTTTAATATTTTTCACACTGTTCTGGGATTTTAAGACTCCGAATTGGAGGCAAATAAGTTTGGCATATGCCATCCTTAGAGGGTAATAAATTAGCTTTCAAGCAAGATTAAAAGGATTTCCCAATAAGCGGTTAATTTAGGTATTAATAACACACGCTCTGTTCGAATAAATAAAATATTTAGAATACTAGGTGATATCCTTACAAAAAATGCTGATTTTCTTAAGGTGTGTGTGAAAATCGCTACTTAGAGTGTGGTGTAATGGGTAACGGCTCGGACTGAGAAATCGGAGAGTCGAGTTCGAATTCTAGTTGGGTTACATTCACGTGTAAATACCCTCGAGAAAAGTTAATTTCTTGTTACCCCAGCTATGGGTTGAATAGCAGGACAGACTTGGTCCTATAGCCCTGGTTGACAGAAACAGCAGCCTACTGCGGGAAAATCTTCTGCCTCGTCAGTCATGAATCGAAAGAGACATGATTTCCCAAGCGAGTACCATGTGTGGCACTTTTAACTGATTGACCGATTATCTGGTAAAATCGACCCGTCATGACATCAGCTTTTTAGCCTATTTTATTTTTTTAATTAAGTCATCAATGATGTAAAAGTGGATAATGGGCCTAACCAATAGTACTAAGCGTATGGTTATGAAAGAGGAAAGGCTTGTCTAAAGTTGAGATGCTAATTTCTAAGCTCCACTGAAGCAATGTTTTTGTCACTTCCGCTTGGGATTAATATCATAAAATTGGCTGTACGTACACAAGTTTCATCGTTGAAAGAGAAACAAATCCTGAAATAAAGTATAAAAATGAATCGGTCAGTATCGACAGCATTTCAAAATGGCCGACGTAAAGGCCCGTTCTACTTCATTATTTCTCTCCTAGCCTTTTCTCTGCATTTTGAAGCCAATGTTATCGGCATCTCAGGCGAATTCGATAGATACTGTGACAATCCATAAAAAATATTGATTATTTGTCTTTGCATTTTTATTTTATTTTATTATTGCTAGATTTTCTAGATTGCACGAATATGTGAAAACTCCTGTAAAGAGCTAGTTTTCATTGTTAACAAGGGGGCTCGTAGAGATCCCTTGCTATGAATTTATCAAATTTCGGGAGAAGTAGTCGACGTGTAAAGAAAGAGAGAGAGAGAGAGAGAGAAAGTAGGGGTTGGAAAGGGTTAGATTTTCCTGCTGGTAATACTTCTGCCAGTCAGTGCTTGTTGTTTGTTCTTGGAGACTAACTTGTTAATTTTAGAACAGGTTACCTCCACCACCCTCATCCGCCACATGTCTACCTGCTTTGGTGAAAGAATGGATGACTAATAGCAACTAACTTCTTTTTCATGTATATTATTTAAAAAGCCCACTTGTACTCCTCATTCGTTTCACTTTTTGCTTCCTCTTCACTTCATCCGTCCACACCCCACCACACCTACACACGCACGCACACGCACATCCACACACACACACACACATCGGATAGTGTAATGGTTAACGGGTCGAAAAAAGAAATTACCGAGTTCAAATTCCGGCCGTTACATTCATTTTCACGCAAACACCCTTGTTAAAAAGGCACGAACTCATTTCTCCTCTAGCTATGGAAAAGAAAAACTTTGAATACAAACCTCAGGACAGCTGTCCGGAGACTTTGTGACACACTGGTGTGCAGACACAATTTTTCTGCTATCAGTTCTTCCTACAAAGTGTAGTTGGTCAAATCATATATGCGGATAGTCTAGGTTCAGTTCTAAAACTAAAAGTGAACTACAGTGTAACCCGGATATAAGAGAGTTGTCGGGACCGGAGAGAAGTCTCTTATATCAGGGTCTCTTATATCCGGGTTACACTGTAGTGACCTTTCTAGAATCGATGGGAGTCACAAACACACTTCTTAAGGTTGGCAAAATCAAACTTTTACAAGGTTTTCAATTAAAATTGCTCAACACAACACAATGTTGAGTTTAAAATATAATATTATAAAAATAAAATTCAAGTCCCCCCCACATTTTCAATGAGGAATCCCGACGCAGATGTGTGTGTTTGCGTTCATAAGTAATTGTGTAGCCTAATGATGAAAAAGAATTTATTTTATAGAAAAAATATTTAATTTTTTTTTAATTGACAGTGCAACAGATTATCCGGTGATTAACATTCATCAGACATGACAATTTTCGTCAAAATTCAGCTTAGGGATACGTACTTGTTACTTTACTTGTTGATTCATGCGAGAGAGGAGATATAGGGCCGGTGTATGTGTCTGGTGGGCCTCCACTGAATCTATGATACGGCCCGCATAAGTAGTATTCAAATAAAATACAAATTTCATTGTAACCTAATTATATACAATAATGGATCATATGCAATATAGGCGAAGAATTCAACTAGAAAAGTTGAAAACACTAGTAGTTTATCTAAAAATTAAATACAAGAAATAATTACGTAAATAAATCTTTTTGCGGCAATTTTAACATCAACTTGAGATTTTTCTTGTTAAAATGTTAGATCATTTTTAACACATTCCAACATGGATAAAAAAAATCATAAGAATAAAGAAAATTGTATTGTTTTTTCCAGATTTAACATGAGCAAAACAAATTCACGGATTAGATGAAAAAAAGAAAAGACATCAAAATCCGCGAAAATTTTTCATCCTTTAATTTTAAATTAAATTTAGTCAGTTGTGCTTAGTTTAAATTTGTAACGTAAATGTAGGTATTAAAAAAAGCAAATGTTGATAAATAGCAAAACTAAGTCATAAAAAGCACTATCCGGAGCCACCAATCAGGCTTGGGCACCCCCGGTCCGGGGGCAGTATGCACCGACCCTCATGTGGATAACTCGTACGTAGTGTAATATAATAATAATAATAATAATAATAATAATAATGGTTAAATGAGCTGGTTTTGTGTACCAAAATTCAGCTTCTTAACTAAACACTTTTCGCTGTGTATATTTGTTCTGTCATCCTTGAGTTTTTTTTTCTTCTTTGGTTCTTTTTGTTTTGCTTTTCGCTTTTTCTTACTCCTACGGCCATCTTTTTATATCTCCTCCACTTGGCTGATAATGGCTTCATCAACTTGTTGCAAAACATGCACGAAAATAAAAAAAATAAAAACTATCTCTGAATTATTACTTTTTAAAAAAGTGGAGCAATAATTATCTTTTCCGTGGACTTAAACATTCCTGTATTCTACTGTTTGCTTACGTTAGAGATTTATTAGCGCGCGTTATTACACATCATTGTAAAAATGTGAAAACATATTTGATTTTTGAAATAATTAAAAAAGCATTTCTTCCAGATCTGTTACGAGCGCTAAATGTCCTAAAAAGAAACGAATACTTGTTTTTATTGCATTTGATTCTTATTGTTTTCTTTACGATCAAATACTTTTTTTTGCAAGACAGTTTTTGCAACGAGGTGTTCAAATCTTAACAGCTATTTAATTTATTTAAATGACTTCCCTGTTGCATCGGCTTGTATTTCCGTGATACGTAGCCCAAAGGTGAATTATTCACAATTAATACATCAAAGGAATTAACTTTGTTTTAATTTATTTATTTATTTTTTTAACCGACATTTCGTCCTTTATTTTAGATATTTCTGCCTTTTTAGATTAATCTCTATTATTATTTAGTGGGATAATCCGATCTGGAGATTTTGTCTTTGTTTGGCTTCTTAATCCAAGGGAGATAATTGATTTATGAGTAGAAACCAATTTAAAGAGAAGGGGCAGGGGGGTGTATTATGAAAAGAGACTTTGGAGTGGGGACTTTGTTTTGTTTGTTTTTTTTGTCTTTTCGCAAAAATTGTTGATATTAAAGACGTGTCAAGTAGAAGTCTTTGACATTCCTAGGTGACTCATTGCCAACTGTTATTGATTTTTTTCTTCCCTTTAATTAGTATCCCAACTTTCAGTTAGTTTTTATCACGACACTTGGATCACTAGAAACTTATTTTTTATTTGTCATCCAGGCTGTTTACTTACGAGATGCAAAAAAATAAATACTACTACTACTACTGATGATAATGATAATGATAATAATAATAATAATATAAGGATCTTGAAAAATCTCAAAAATATGGTGCATAAAAACATGAATAATTCCAGTTGTGGCAGCCCTGGGTTTGATTGGAAAAGGTTCTGATAGACTCATTGAAGGGATCGCTGGTAACCTATGTCTTAAAGAAATACAAAAAATTGTTCTAACAACACGGCTCACATTTTACAAAAGGTTGTTTTATTTTTATTACAAAAATGTTTAGTGGAAAATACGCCATTTCTGACCTTAGATTTCTGGTTTAGACCCAGAAATAAATGAGTATGCAACAGAAATCAAAGGAAAAGATAGTAATAATAATAATAATGATAATAACAGAAAAGAAGGTTAACAACCTTTTGAAAGTTTGGGAAGGATTTACAAAGAAAGTCATTATGGTACCAGTGATCATTTATAGCATTGGGTTGTTATGCAAAATACAGGAGAAAAAAAGCTTGCAAATATATTGGATTGTGATTTAAAAGTAGACATTAGAAAAAAAGCTTGTCTGCTTGATGAAAAAAAGAAACGATCTGTTTATTTTCTTAAGTCATGAATGGTGACCTGAAAATTAACATCTTACCAGCAACCAACATCATACGATTATGTGCAGAAGTGAAAAAATAATAATTTATTATTCTTGAATCATGATGAAAATGTCTCTTATGACTGTCTGATGAATTCCCAGCTGATGAAGTACCAGTTGTCTACTGGTTTGATTTCATCTCCAGTAAAACGTTGTTTACAGATCAAATGTTAGAAATAATAATAATGTGAATGTATCAGTCAAGTTATTCAAAATATTTAGTAAATACAAAGACCTTGAAATTGAAAAAAATGTGTCCTCTCAAAACAATTCCCATCATGATAGGCTCTTTGCAAAATATTCTTAAAAATTATGTAAGCATAGATTTCCCAGTTATATGTAAAAGCTTATCCAAAATGCAGGAAATTACACTAATGGAATCTCAAGAAAATAGTATGAATGAAACTTTTCCCACATATCTTTTGGATTTGATTTGTAAAAGTTTTTTCAAGTTTTCAAATTTTTAAATATTTCATTGAACTTTATAATAATTCTTAGTGCATCATAAATTTACTTCTTTTGACATTTCATAAAGTTGATTTGAACATATCTTATTATTGAAAATCTGTTTATTTCCTCCTTTTTACAGATGCTTGTTTTTACCTGACTTTCTATCCTTAAAACAAAATTATTTCTATCACTTATGACATGCCAACTTGCTGTCTCTTGAACTTTCTGGTTGAAACTTAGGATTATTATCTCATAAGATTCAACCAGATTCCAAACATAACAATTGACATTGCTTCATTAAAAGAAATTCAAACATTATTTCATCTAATACTAGCAATAATAAAATAATAGCATCATAGCAAAGAGCAAAACAAGAGCATATGGTTTGTTTAGAAGATGAAATATTCTTGGTCTAACTGGTATGGTGGCTGTCATGGTATTACAAACTTCTTAGGATAAGGGACATCAGTCTAAATCTTGGCAGCAACTTATTTATTTCTTGCCTATGTTCTTTACTTAACTGTCAAAGAATAATAGTGACATGAAATTGTAAAAAAAATAGAATAAAGAAATAACATTAAAAAAAGTTATTATAACATAAAAAAGCTATTTTGTATAGTTATTTAAATGACACCGGTGTCTGTTGAGCTTGATTTCGAGTACTTTCTATTTATAGAATTTATATTATAATAAGTTGTCAACAAATAAGGGGAGACTACTCTGGAATTAGTCAAACTCCAACTCCATTAAAATTTAAAATTAGATTTATTTGTACTTTTATTAATCCTCATTTAGCAGGAGTGTTAAATAATTTTGGAATGAACATGCTTACAATTAATTAGAAAAATAATTTTTCCTAATCAAGTGCGGAAACATTCACAATGAAGGTAGTAAAGAACAAAAATGAAAAGATGAATACATTTTTTGCATAAAATGTTGATAGCAGCAAAATATGTCGTTTTTTTTAAAAAAAAAAAAAAAAGAAAATCTATAAAATTATTTCCTTATAAATATTTCCATATTCATGTAATGGAAAATGTTTTTACAAAATAAAGTAATCATTTTTTTTATGTAGTGGTTATTAATCTTTTAATTACTTCTCCTCTTTCAATACTGATATGATTTTTCAACAGACATACAAAAATTGGATTATTATTACTGTGTTAAGAGCAAATACAAACTCCTAAATTATTATTATTATTAAGTTACAACTTGGACTGAAAATTGCTTCAGTCTTCGAGTTAAATCATTTTAAGAGTATTGCACAAGCAAAAGTCTTGCTATGATGTGCTGTTTGTGTACAACAACCAGTTGGATCATTATATTATTAATAGTAATTAGTATTAATGAATTCAACTGAACTTTTATTTTTTAAATTCCTAACATGATACTGAAACAAAAAGGCAGGTTGACCTTTTTAAATTTCTTCTCATTCAGATTGTTCTTGTTTTATTAAACATTACACAGCTGATCGTTTTGATAGAAAGTAGAATTAGCACATACTAATTAAATCATTGTGAAAAGATCTACCAGTCTAACATTTCAACTTCTTATGCTGGCATACCATATTGTGGCATTTCCCAAATCATTGTGACTAAATGTTGGCTCTCAATTATAAAGTATTTCAGTTGTTTCAATGGACAGCTTTGTGTTGAAATGATGAATTAGATGAATAGAAAGCTAAATTCCACACTAATGACATTTGGAATTAAGTTTGTGTCAAGGATAAAAAAAGTAATTTTAGGAAAAATTTGGACTATTTTCCCCACAGTATTATTCATGGAATTTATTTATTTTTCTACATAAGTAAGATTTACATATTTCTGTTACGTAAATATGAATTTTGAAACATGGACATTTATATAGGTATATTTAAAAAACACATTGACAATAGTAAAAGCATTTATTTGTTTCAATATAATCTTCTTTGTCAATGGAATAAATAATTTTAATTGAAATTCAGAAGCTGTTCAGTTACCTCCCTTTGTCTATGGATTCTAGTGTTTAAATATTGCATAAATTAAATATTTCATGTGTAACATCTCTGACATAGAGTGATAAAATCCTGGTCTCATAATTCATTTGTGAGTGAATTTGTTTTTCATCAGAACATCCATGTTTCTTAACTGGTGCTAAAGTTGGATTCAGTCAAAAAATACCAGATAAAAGGCCATATTAAATGTTTAATCTTTTCTCTCAGGTGCATCTTTTAAAATCTTAAACAAGGACTTACAGCCATATCATGTTGAAGCAGTGGTCCTCGTACGATCACTGGAAGTTCAGCAATGTTGAACCTGATCAGTTAGCTTTACTTACATTTCTAGTAAACCTTGACTAGTATTGTGCTGGGAAGGTTGAACATTAATATTCACTCAAGCCTCAGAGGGACATTCCCTCAGGTCTTGCCTCTCCCTCCAGAAGAGGTAAAGATTATTATCTAGCACCAAAGTGCTACCAACCAACTTTAAGCTGTGGTCAAAACACTATGAAAGTATACAAATACATTTTTATAGTAAACATTTTGAGCAATAGATTTTAATAATAAAAAAAAAAAACAATTACCAAAACTCCCAAGGAAATTAAATTTCAGCATTAAATGACCCATGAGGAGTTGATGTGCCGTTAAACAAACCAAACCCACTTTAAGTTTGACTGTATGTCACATTCCACTTTAGTGGGCATGTGATTAAATACCTATATGTTTACAATTTACTTTGCTTGATTTCTTTTAAATGTGAAAATATGATGGAAATAAGAAAGGAAAAAATTATGAAAAGATTTTTTTTAAAAAAATAACAATACTCAAGAAATTGATTTTTCTATATAAACATATACAATAAGTTTTTTATATAACAAAATAAGGTATTTTCATTTCACAGGTATCATAATTTTATGCAGCAATTGGTTCATTCCTTTCCCTCTTTCAATGTGGATATGATTTTTTTTCAGTTTTTGTAACTAACATAAATTGGACCATTATTATCGGGCTGATCAGGAAGGCAGAAACAAATCTATGATCATTACCTTGCAAATTGGCTTTATACTTCAAGTTAGATCAACTTAAAATATTGCCTTTTCACAATTTTCCAACTTCTCTTGTTTTCTGGGCAAATTTGATGTTCAAAACTTTAAATGCAATGTCAATGGCTATCTTCAGTTTTAAATTCCTGTTCTTTCATTGTTCTCGCATTGCTTTCTTTCATTCTGTTCTTTCATTGTTCTCACATTGTTCTCTGAATATGACTGCCACATCTGGCCTGGTGTACCCACTAGCTATATATTTAGAGATTTTTGATAGAATACAAAGAATCTGCAATGTTATTGGTCCTGACCGGGCATCTCAGCTTCAGTCACTTTCCCACCACTGTTACATAGCTTGCCTGTGCATTTTCTATAAATAGTTTCATAGTAATTGTTCTGGTGAGCTTTTATGATACCTAGACTTGATGTATTTAAGCACAGTACAAGATTGGCAACAAGATCTCATTCTTTTATACTTGAAATGGCTAACCATAAGTTCAATGCTAACAGTTTCTTTTCTTGTACTTCTCACTTGTGGAACTCTCTTCTGGTTTCTTGCTTCTGAATCAACTTTGATCTTCAAAAACATAAATGCAATGTCTGTTGTTATCTTCTGTCTTCTTAATTCCTGTTTTTACATTGTTCTCTCTCCTTAATAATGTTCTTTTTCTTATATTCTTTCACACTCAGTAATCTCCAGTGTCTTAGTTGCCTTGCTTGGAGTGAAATGATTAGACAAAGAAAAAATCCATGACTAATATTCTCAGCAGACATATTAATTTTAAACGAACTGGACCAGAATTCTTTATGTTGTTTGCCAATGCAGTGCAATGAAATTTAGAGCTGCAAAAAATCAGTATTTATAATACAAGTACCAAAGGATTTAGATATTTTTCATTAGCCATCTGAGGAAGCCATATCTATCTTACGTATTTATAAGCCTACCATCTGTCCAGGCTTAGAATATTGTTTCCACATATGGTCTGGTGCTCCTGTTATACATTTAGAGATTCTTAATAAAATCCAAAGAATCTGCAATGTTGTGGGTCCTAACGTGGCATCTCACCTTCCAGTGAATTTACCGTTGCCGTAATGCAGCTTCCCTGTGCCTTTTTTATAAATACATTTATGGTAATTGTTCTGGTGAAGTTTCCATTACGGTACTTAGACTTTATGAATTTAAACACAGTACTAGATTGGCAGCAAGGTGTCATTTTATAGTTGGCACTGCTAGATGCAACTGCAAGTTCTATGCGAACGGTTTCTTCTATTACGGTTCTCACTTGTGGAACTCTCACATTTCTTTTTGGTTCTCAGTCAACTTTGATCTTCGAAATGTTAAATGCAATGTCAATCATTATCTTCTGTCTTAATTCCTGTTCTTTCATTGTTCTCTCTCCTTAATAGTAGTTTTTCTTGTATTCTTTAACATTCAGTAACCTTGCATCCTGGTAGAATTATTGCCTTAGTTGGGGGTGAAATGATATATATATATATATATATATCTCCGTTAATAATTGGTAGGGATAATCCAAGGAGGACATGAATCCAAAGTGAGCTCGATGTAATAAATGACTAGATGTAACCGTAAGTTCTATGCTGAGAGTTTCTTCTTGCTTGTGGAACTCTCTTCCAGCTTCTTGCTCCCCAGTTAAAATTGATCTTCAAAAATTTAAATGCAATGTCAATCGTTATCTTCAGTTGTATTAATTCTGGTTCTTTTATTGTTCTCTCTCTTTAATAATGTTTTTCTTTTTCTTGTATTATTTTGCACTCAGTAGCCAACCCCTTGCATCTTAGTGACTTTATTGCCTTTCTTGGGGTGAAATGATTAAATTTCTACTTTATAATCAAAGAAATTTATTTCTGAATACTCTCATAAGAAAAATGCGGTAGATTTTTTTTTTTTTCATTCCTAATCCTCTAATTCCTGGTCACAATGTGTGAACCACTTGGGCAACAGCCTTCTCCCTCGTTTGCCTTGAGAGCAAAAATACACTAAGCATCATCAGGATGACATTTCCTCTTTTGTGTTGGTGTTGTCTTACACTTTGGTAACAACTTGATGCTAGTCTTTCATGTCTTGTAGAAATAGAAACTCAAGTAGCTGTCTGTCTGCTTGCAAAATATATGAAAACTGGAAGTAGCTTTCACCGATAAATAAACATTCTGACATGACATAGAGTTGTCATTTATGAGTAGCGACATTTTAAACGCAATTCTACCAGTACTAAACAATTGGTAAGCAAACAATCAGGTGAAAACCAGTTACTATCTACTTACATACTATCACACCCCACTTTCTCTCTTCACTTATATGCACACATGCATTTATGTATATAGATAAAGGATAGATATAGACAGGAACCATGCAATGTTGATTCGTATGTCTACACCCTCTATATCTATAAATACTCTATATTCTATATTGAGCTCTCATATATATATATGAGAGCTCAATATTATTGAAGATAGATTTTGGGACAAAACAGTAAACCAGTCAACAGTGAATATATATATATATATATATATACATATATATATAAAGAGAGAGAGTGCTTTTTTATTCTTTTTTTTTTTTAAATCAGTCCACGCCAAGCAAGGCAACAGAGCATGCAGGGGTTATGGAGTGTGACAGAAAACATTATTAACCCTTTGAGCCCTGACCACCTCTTTACCAGTGGTAGAGAAAAATAGCTTAATTCCCAGCCACTGGGTAAACAATTGTAACTATTTTTATGTATACGGTGAAACATTACATAACCATTATTTGTGAATTTTGACTCAGGAGCTCAGGCAGAAGGGTTAAAATTGTTCAGGAATGCACGGCTCAAAGTTGTTAAGGAGTGAGAGCAATAAAAGAACAGAATTTAAGAAGACAACAAAATAGCGATTGACATTGCATTTAAATTTTTGAAGATCAAATTTATTTGGAAAGCAAGAAGCCGGAAGAGTTCCACATGTGAGAAGTGCGAGAAAAGAAACAGTTAGCATTGAACTTATGGTTACATATGGCCATTTTGGCTGTAAAATGATGAGATCTGCTAGTAATCATAAAACCACACAATGTAAATATAATGAATTCTAAGAATAATTCTGTATTTGTTCCTCAAACTATTGTGAATTTGTGCCTGATGATTGTTATATGCATGAAACTTTCAGTAGCACTGAGTGAACAGTGAGGAACAAATATATAATTTTTCACATATACATATATATATATATATATATATATATATATATATATATATATATATATATATATACTGAAAACTTCAATGTTGATATGACCAACAGACAACTTGCCAGATGATCTAATACCTTAGACAAGAAGAAAATCCTGAACAAGAAAAAGAAAAACCATAAGGCAAACACTGTCCCTACACAGTAAATTAAAGTGCTCAATGCCTAGACAGAGCAAAAAATGTTTCACAATGTCAACACTCGAGGAAGGACCACATAAGTCTCAACTCAAGTTTCACACTCTTGTGATATTCAGGCCACTGGAACAAATATTACATACATATTCTATTAATACATTTCATAACTAATCGTATGTATATATTTGTGTGTGTGTGTGCATGTTGCCTGTGTTTGTATACATGTAGATATATGTAGTACAATATTTATCTGCAATCATATATTTTTACAGATATATATTTTAGTTATATCTGAAATTTTATACACACGCACGCACACACATACATACATACATAGCATACTAAATGACTATTTTAGCAGGCCACTGACGTAATCTGTAATATGATTAGAAAATAAATAAATAAAAATTCACAGTAAATTTGTTGAACTTTTGCTATCCAAATACAACTACTACTTGGAAGGGCACTAGCTTTTATGTTAGTAGAAACTAAAATAAAACTGACATTTACAGGAGTTGACTTTGTTATGTCAGTCAAGACAGTGAGTTTTTATTCAACTCCCACACCCACACTCTTTATTCAATTTTCCCAGATTTATTTGTCATTAGAATGTTCTTCAGCCAACAATGGTCACAAAATCTTTGGGATAGTGAAACTGTTTGGATAATTAAATAATTTCTGGTTGACAAACTTTTGATTTAATTCTAGTTTTGGTAGATAGAAATAATTTAAGGAAGGTTTAATTATCAAATTCAGTTGAATAGCAATTAGCTAAGATTTCTCTCTCATGAAACGAAATGAATTATTTCAAACAAGTGAAGAATTTGATGTCTGTAATAAATAGATGAATATCTTTAGATCTTTTAAAAAATAAAATCTGTTTCAGTACAAAATCTGGTTCAGTACAGTACAAAAGCTTTTTGTATGATGCATTTTGTCCTTAAGGACTTCATCAGACTAAAGGTATATTTCTGTTGATGTAACTATGCATGAATGGGAGGAAATGCTGAAATTTTAAACTTAAATTTTTTTTTTTTCAGATGTGTTTTGATATATAGTTTATCTAATTTCATTTAGTTTCTTCTTGTTGGCTAGACTATATACCAAAGTACATGTAAAAAATTTAAAAGTTTAAATTTTCAGTGTCAACACCCGCCACTCCAAACACTGTCAACCTGCTTTGTGCACATGCGTAGTTAGATAAAAGGAAACATAGTTCTGAAGGACAAAACACATCACAAAATCTTTCTACAATTTCCTAACATTGTTTTGGTATATAAAATTTTATATATCACCTTATATATATATATATATATATATATATATATATATATATATATATATATATATTGTAGTATTCAGAAGTAATTGAGATCTCTCTTCCACCCCTGTTGAGAATGGAACAGTCGACGATAGATGTAAGCAGTTGATCTTTTCCACATGTATTGATAAAGTGGAATAAAGCTTATCTTTAAGTTTATTCAGCTTTCTGTTTTCACCACACACACATATAACTAAAAGATAATATACAGTTAATATGCACATCCCATTCCCAGCAACCAATAAAACTGTTAAAATGACCAAGGAGGGAATTCTAAGTCAGGAATCTCCCATCCTCCATCTTAAAAACAGCTTGAAAGAGGCTATTTCACCAACACAAGGACTGACCAAAATTAATGATAAAAAACAAATGAAAACTACAGATAAAGTTCACTTTCTTCAGAAATAGTCATTCACTCCTGTAGTTCACTGCTACTAACAAGCAGCGATTTTTTTTCCTCATGATTGCCATGCTAGCTGAAATTAGTCAAGGAACCTAATTGAAATAATAAAAGAAAAAAAATATTAATATACAACCCAGTGTGTCTGAAAATATTAGTTAAATTTTTTTATTTTTCAAAACATTATATATATATATATATATATATATATATATATATATAGGTAAAAATCCGTGGGTAAGTAATCCAAGTGAATCCTAATAATATAAAATATTAATACTGATCCACAAAAGACAGCTCAATATATTTATTATAGAGCATACAAATGAATTACTAAAAATTAAACTCAATTGAGTTTCATTTTGATGTAATTCTCATATATATATATATATATATATATATATATATATATATATAGGAGTCCTAAAAAGTCTTTATGAAATAAAAATAATATTTGTATGAATTACAAGAAAAAGTTTATGAAAATTGTGCATACAATTTCTATATCAGAAATTCTAGAATTTCACTTTTGTAAAAATATTTACTGCTCCCATCATCCTCAAATATATTAATCTTTGAAATGAAAAAACAAATTAAACATTAAAATAATTCCTATTTATCTATTTATATCCTATTTTAAAACCTGCTAATTAAAAACTTCTGTTCTGTTAATTAAAACTAACTTTATAAATATTGTAGCTTTACTATTTAGGCATTCCAATTTTTATTTAAATTAATTTTCCAAAGACCTGACACCCACTCACAACCCAATTTTTACAATGATGTCATGAGCAGCCAATCAGAGCTTTACATCAAAGATAGCATTGGAAAAGTTAGTGTTGCTATACAAAATTAAAGAGTATAAAGCATGATCCAGTATGGGACGAAATGCAACTTCCAGGTGCTGAGTTGATGAAATCTTTAACTAAAACTAAGTTTTTAATCTCAACTTTCTAAAATATACTTTATAGTTTTGGTTAGCATTATTATTTTTTTTTTCATAGTAGGTTAGTTTGTTACAGCTACTATAGTTTAACTGGTTTATTCAAATTCAAGTAATGATCACATATTTTAGCTTAATTAATTTTTTTGTGTAAGTAAAACCTGTTTGATATCCATGGGGCTATAAATAATATGATTGTAACTCCTCATTACTGATGCGGATGCTTGAAAACTTTTAAGAATCATCAGTCACCGTAGGGAATATCTTGCTGTATGTTTGCTGGTTAAAGATTTCCCTTTATCCTCAATTTGATACGACTGCTGAGAATATATGCAAAAGGGAAGCTGAAAGCAGGTATGGAGTGGGCTAACGAGTACATTTCACTTCTAGAATCTTCCATCCTAGCCTTGACTGCCTTTTGGTACTACTAGGGATATTCTACCCAGTTTATGAAGAGAATACCCACCAACCTTGCCTAACCTGTTGCCAGTTAAAATAGACACTGCCTATCATCCTGTGCCAAGCTGGGGAAGAAAGCCCAATAATTATTTATACAAAATTCCCATTCACACCAGGCAGGAACACACACGTTCTTTCTTGCTAACAGCAAAAGCCAATGCCTGCCTTACCTTATTTGCTGGCACTGATTACAAGGCAACTGGCATTCTATTAATAGCAACAGAAGAAGCATAAATATGATATTTATGAAAACCAATGCTTCATATAATAATTATTCAACTGTTACATCTACATAAGTGTGTGCATGGAAGAATTGATAAGAGGAAAAAAAATGATGCCATGTTTGTTCCTTAAGTAAATTTATAAAGGCAAGTAATATTTATTTTGTTTTAATACAAAAGTGTGGCACAAGGCCAAGAGGAGGGATTGAGGAAGGCTGGTCTTCAATCTGTCTTATCTGAAACTTAGCTATCCACAATTACAAACATACCATAGTATCCCTTACACCAAAACAACACATTCTTTCTTACCATTCTTACTACTGCCACCATAATACCTCAAGTCTCTATGAAATTCTAACTTGTCCCCATATATACAATTTGTCTGTTGAGGGTGGGAAATAAAAATAACAATTTAAAAATGAAACCCCAATGAATATTTACAATGAATACAATTTATATACAAGAAACTAAACAAAATAGTAATAAAAAAAACATAATCTTTTATCAAGGCAAGTGCAGAAATTTTATGAAGCTGTTTGTTACATTTTTTATACTAATTCTTCACCCAATACAAGGCCCTTGAGCCACTCAAAGTAGATGGTTACTGATTGAGGTTGTTGCACATATGAGGATGAGATAAGAAGTGCCGTTCATGGGGATATGTGAGAAAGATAACAGTTGACCCTAGACTACAAGAGGTTAAGATTGTAATGATTAATTTCTACACTTGCCTTGATAAGGTTCTTCAAGTAATGAAATGTGTTGACATGAAAGGTTTTCCTGGTCATTACTTTTATTTAAAAATAGAAAGTCAACACCAGTTAGATACTCATGATGTTGATTTGTGGAAATGGTTTAAGAATTGCTTGTTATTTGATGCTATTTCGATGCAAGAATCATTTTAGATACATTTGTGCTGAAAATGAAAGTTAAAAATGCTATTGAAATTTATTGTGTAAGCTTTCCACTTGGTATGTCATGACACATTAATGTTATTAATTTCCCCACTTTTTAATTGACTAAATTTTTCATTGAATTACTTTTTATTTTGAATTGTTTACTTGGTTAACAAAATTTAAATTGTATTGCAAAATATTTATTTTTACAAAATGTTTGTTGCAAAAGTTTGGAACTTCTGGTGTATGTAACAAAAGATTTATGGAGATTGTTGATACCTGTAATGATAACATTTTATTAAAATAATTGGAATCAGATGCAACCTTTGTTCAGATGCATCTTCTCAGGGTTGGTGATCATAGGGAGAAATGTTTAAACACATAGATTACACCCAACACTGGACTTTTTTTCTCCAGGTATGACACAAGCTAGCACTGTTAAATATTATTTTTTATGGAAAAGATCTTAAAAAAATTATCTGCTAAAAGAATTTTTGGACAGTATTTTCTGAAAAATCTACCTCTGAAATGGTTATTCGATTTGACTAAAATTTACCCACAATTTCAAAGCAAGCTAAATTTTACTTTTGATAGATATTTCAAGAGATATTTTTCCTTTGGTTTCTTTTATCTTGTACATTATGGCTTAATAACTTGGATTTATTGTTTTTCTTTTTTCTTTTCTCATTAATTTTAAGATATCTGTTTATTTTCGTTTTACTTACAGCACATTTTTGAAGCTCTTTGTGGGCTGAAACTACCCCTGAAAAAACTATCCTAACCATGCAGTCTTCACCCTACAGGGATCCACCCCCATATCCAGGACATTCTAAACAATTACTGCAGCCTGGTAAGTCAAATATTCACTTAAAAAAAATATACAGATATTAAAAAAATTAACAAAACAGATTTCATAGCATTTTTAAATTTAAATCAGTTTTTTCTATAATGTATTCAAGATTGATACTGATGTTGCAATTAATGCCACCATAAAATTTGCTACTAATTATAAAAATTAAAATCAGTATTCAATATTAATTAAAGATTTCTGAAAAAAAAATCCCATATTAATTATAAGTTTCTAAAAAGAAAAACAGAAGACCAGTAGTAATTATAGGGTGGTGGGTATTGATAGGTTAAAGTAACAATAATTTACTCATAAAGTACTATCTGGATTTAATATATAATACACCAATTGTCTATTACACTACCTGTACAAGGATGTGCAGGTAGTATAACATTTATTAGTGTGCAAAAGGGAATCTGTTAGCAAATTCCATCTTATTTAGTTGCATTTACTTTCTCACAAAAGCTCTTCTCTCCTCCAGCTATGGGTTGAATAGCAGAGTAGACTGATCCCTCTAACCTTGGGTGGCACCCAGTCTAGAAGGACAATCCAGAATTCAAAACAGGAAACAACTTCACTATATTTCCCAAGAAGCCATGGTAACTCAGATATTAAAGAAAAGGAATCTGTAGAGAGCCATGATTACTTCCATTCAGAAATGATATTGCATTAGAATTTATTTTGTTTATTATTATCTGTAATATTTATAAGATTTTGCTTTTTGCTGTATAAGAATTATCTCCCTTGTATTGGTGATGCCAGTTGCTAGTGTTATTGCTATGACAATAGAAGACAAATTTTATTATTTTTATTAGATTATCTTCAATCAGTAGTTCCTTTTTTTTTTGTATTTTTAAAAATCATTTCCTCTCATTATTAGGAGAAGCATAATTTTCCTAAAAACAAATTACGCATTTCAAAAATCTGTAGTAACATTTATAAATCTTTGCTGATCAGGATTTAAACTTTTTTCTTATTTATTTATTTTTTTTTGTATTCAGGGCTTCGTCAAAGCTTTTCTGGAAGTGAGACCAGCACCGATGTCTCCCTTTCATCCAGCGAAAACTTAAGCACCTGTCAAAGACAGGAACCACAAGGAGAAGAAACCCACCCACAAGAGATGTACTATGATCTTAAACCAATGCCAGAAGGTTATAGTATGTTGGCTCGGCTTGGAATGCACTTGCCCGTTGATGTGAAAAATTTAAACGACCAAACTGTTTTCGCCACCAACAACCAACATACAATGAACAACATTTACATGACGCCTTCTACTCAGTATTATCCAACTACTATACCACTTACAGTGCCTTCTACATGGGAAAATAATCCAATTATCACAGGTCCAACTGACTCACGGATTATTCCATTAAATGCAACTGTTTCAATGCCCAGCAACATTGCATATACTAATCAGTGTTTCTCACAACAGAACATGGACCCACAGGTCCTGCAATACCTTAGTAATTTACCCCCACCTCCCGAGTACAAAGCAAAGTCTGACAGCGAATCATCTGTCAAGAAAGACTTGCGTCGATCATATGAGATGCTTGATAAAGTTGAACGGACTCGTTCGCAACCTGATCTCACTCGGTTTGGGGATTCAAAATTTCGGCAACCCAGTCCCCAGGGTTCTCAGTTTTATGCAGGAGAGAAAAGCCCAGAAAACAAAGGGGAAGTAATCTCGTAAGTAATCATACTTGAATTTGTTTTTCTCCTACTTGTTTTTTGTATTTTTCTTTTTTAATTGATTTCCACGATGTTAAAAAGTCTTATGCAATAGAGTGTGTACACATATGCATATAACCTTACCCTCAAATGTTGTGTCTGTGCATTTTTAGATGTACACACAAATAAATATATATATCTATTCACACATATACACATGTAAGGGATTTGTCTGGAAAACATTCAGCCATTTAATATTAAGAAAAAGGAATCCTACCTAGAGCAATACTGCTTTAGTTCACTTCAAAGGAATTCACTTGGGAACTCAAAGACTTATCCCAATGTCTCTCCAAATTTTTCAAGTCTAAACAAACAATTCTCAGCATATAATTCAAAATGATTGCATAATTTCTGAATGTACTTTGTAAATATTAGCTAAGATTAGTCTGCATGTACATATGCACACACAAACACATATATATATAATACATAAAAGGTTTATGGTCAGAGTTGAATCAGACCAGGAAACAGTAGTATTAAAAAGTACTAATACACATGTGAAAAAATAAAATAAAAGTAAAAATAACATGTAGAGCTTTTAACTTTAAAAATCAGGAGATCAGGTGAATCTGCTACCTTGGCTTCAACCTTACAGTATCCTCAGGCTATTATTATCAAAGGTCATTTGGGAAAGGTATGAATCCTCTTCTCTGAGTAAATAGCAGAACAGACTGAGTTCTATTGCTCAAGGAGGACAACTCTGAATTCAAAACCTGCAGAGGGTCATTCGGGTACTTTGTGGCATATGATGCACCAGGTCTCTGTATTTGGCTCTTCCAAAAAGTGTGGTCGGTTCTGCACAAAGCCTTCACCATTATAATCAAATCATATGTGCAGGTAACTGGTTGTCGGTTCCTAGGAACCGAGTTGCTTGATATATGCACATAATGGTAGAAAGCGCTGAACCGTAACAGGAGCAAATTATTCAAATGTAAAAGAATGAAGAGTAAGATTTCAGTGTAGCATCAGGATTTCCCACCTGATGAAACATTAAAAAAAAATTTTTAATATTGAAACAAGATGTACAGTTTTGTAGTGGGTATGTGCATGTTCTAATGTAACACTGCATAATAAACAAATATTTATTGCCCTACTTTTGTATTGAGCCCTGTTTTAAATTAATGCTTCGAACACTGAAATCTTACTCTTCATTCATTTACATTTATAAAGTGAGAGAGCAACACAAACACAGTCTATACTGTGGTTGAATAAGACTGACGAATTTTATTATTTTTTTGTTGGTTGAAATAAGCTTATTCCCTATATGAGGAGATTTGGGATTTTATTGTGTATTAATTATTTGCACTGTAATAATAAATACATTGAGCTCTTTTTGTGGATCAGTTTTAATATTTTATATTACTAGGATCCACTTGGATTATATACCAACAGATTTATTACCTTTTATATATATATATATATATATATATAATTTTTTTTTTTATTTTTATTATTATTATTATTATTATTATAATAATAATAACAATAATAACAATAATAACAATAATAATAATAATAATTAGTAGTAGTAGTAGTACCACCACCACCACCACCACCCGTCCGGCAAAACCTTTGGTGCTTTGGCTTGTAAATGAAAAAGCCAATACCCAAGGGGAAAAAAAAGGATAAAAAACGAAAGAAGTAAGAACATATACTTCCGGCGAAAATAATCGTCTAGAATCTAAGTTCAGAGTCCAAAGAAAAAAAAAACTCTGATACGAGTAAAGTAAAATAACTAAGCAAAGTGGTCCATATGCTAAGTAGAGCAAACTAATATATATATACACATACTTAAGGCTCTACGTGTTAAATTTTTATTTTTTATGTGTTTTGAACACTTTAATACTAATGTTTCCTGGCCTAATTCAACTGACTATTAACATTTATTATATATTTTAGAAAATTGTATATTCATATTTTATCTTTTCTTTTTACTTCCTAATTTCTTTGAAAAAAAAAACATTTTTTTCTTAAATCACCTTTCTTCAGCAGAATTTCTTTGACAAGAAAAAATTAGGCCCAGCAGTGAATTAAATTGCTTTGGTTACCTTAGAATCCACCCTTTTTTGCCCATTGTACCCTTTTCACCATATGTCGGAATGTCACTCCCACCCTCTACCAACATTGCCCGACTCAAAGGGTGCATTCCAAACAATATGCGTCTATTATTGAAAATCTTCATTAATTTTCCATATTAGTACATATACATTTACAGGGATTTTTTTTATAGAGGAGTTTTACAAATTTAATAGCCAGAGAAAATGTTGATGGATTTTTAAACTTGGATACACTTTTTGTTGGTTTCTAAGAATTTGACAAAGCTTTGCAACAAAATACACACACAGGCTTTTTCTTCTCCATTGATGAGCATGATGGATATGAATCCATATTGAATATCAGTTCATCATACCGTCTTTTTGACAAGGCATGATGGGCTCCAGATTCTGTAAATAAAAAATGAGGCGGAAAAGTAAAAGATTCCCCTCAACCGCACACTAAAACGCTGAAATTGGTTGAGAAACCCTGTCTTATAATAACTCAGACTTTGTAAAAATCCAAACTTCACTGATACCCCATTTAAATCTCATCAACTTTTCCTGCTAGCAACCAATAACATTTCAGAATTTTACCAAAGTTCTTGATTTTAACCCCTGTTGATCATCATTGCTATCAAAGCACAAAGAATTTTTTTGTTAAGGCTGCAAGAAACAAGTGATTAATTCTAATCTCTTCAGCCCATGTACAAGTGGATGCTGACCCTACCCACTGCATACTAGTCGAGGATGAAAGAGTCTGGTTACTTAGGGGTGAAGGAGAGTTGAAATAACCTTTTTCTCTACAAAGTTTAAAAGATGAAATGTTTAAAATTTTCCATTTCTTTGAAGTTTAGAATAAATAAACTGTTTTATCAAAATCAAATGCAGCTATTTTTTATGTTTATCTAACTTTATTGCTTAGGGCTTTTCAGAGTTTTATTTCAGGAGTTAAAAATCATTTGATAGGAAAGAGCCATATAGTTTTTTTACGTTTTTATTTTTTGTTTTGTTTTTTTTAATCTTCCAAACTGGTAGGTTGTGGAACTTTAGGATAATTAATTACTTAACTAAATTTTTAATTGAATTATTCCTTTTTATATACATTTCGAATTGTATATTTGGTTTAACTAACAAACCTTAAATGTGGTACAAATAATTTTATTTTAAAAAGTATGTTGCCAATGCATAAAGTTTGGAAAGTCACTAGCTATTTTTTAAGCTTAGCTTAGTCTGACACAGCGCTACAAGTATAGTGCGCCCAGTCAAGGTTGAACGTCACTTCCTTGAACTTTTTTAATACAAATTTCACTCGATACTAGGCTCAAGAGTTACCCAAGGTAGAGGGTTATAGGTGAAATGGTAAGGATGAATGAGGTGCATAATATAAATGGAAGAAAAGGTGGTAGGAAGTGAAGGAACTTTCTTCTTACATTTTGGACATGAGTGTGATTCAACTCTATAGAAGTAGTATGGCATGTCCTGGATGTAAAGGTGGAAACTGGAGAAACTAAAGAATGGAGCTCATCTGAACATTTGCCATGGAAATAGTGGTAAAGTAGTGAGAAGCTTGCAGTGTTGCATCTGTGGAAAAGAGTCGACAGAGTGTAAAAATCAGATAATACTGCATAAATGATTTTGAATCAAAGCTTGAAAGTGAGCACCGAGCTGGCTTAGTTCAATCAGTTCTTTATATTTTTAAACGTTTGCTTTGGCCTAATTTTTAATTGAACCTACAACAATGTCTTTCCCTAAATAATACATGTTTGCCTTTTAAAAATCCAGGGGCTGGCTATTTCTGACCAATAGGCAACCCTGTTTTTAAATGCTTGACACTTTAGGATATTTGAGAAGCAAACAAACGTGAAGGTGACCAGATTGACTGTACGGGGGTGGGGGGGGATAACACCTGTCATTAAGGATGACACAGCTGACAATGAAAAATTAACATCATGGCAATTGGAATAACATTCACACATCTTGTTTTAGGGTGATGGGATATATACATTTCCTTCCATCCTGCTGCTTCTCTCTCTCTTTCTTTCACACACACACACACACATATGTATATATATATATATATATATATATATATATATATATATATATATATATATAAATAAACAATATGGACAAAATATCAACACTGTATAGTGACTAGCAGTTTCACACCATAAGTGGTCATCAAACTGTTATTCCTCTTTAAATAGGCTTTCTGTGTACATTTTTATGTAAAAGGGACACAAATTTAAGCACTGCCAAAGGGCATATTTTCTTTATTAAAGACTTTTGAAAAACCCAGTCTGTGAAAAATACGCTCACACACATGAATCCACTAAATATGACAGATACTGTAATATATATATATATATATATAATATGGAAAGCCAGAAGTCAAAAGAGGGTTCTATAAGCAATAAGTCTATGGTTACATCTAGCCATTTCAACTCTAAAACAATGGGACCTTGCTGACAATCTAGTACTGCACTTAAATTCATAAAGTGTATAGGTACCATAGAAGAGAGTAATATTTATTTTGATAATACAAAAATGTGGCACAAGACCAAAGGAGGGGTGGATAGGGGAAGGCTGGTCTTCAGTGTGTCTCATCTTAAACTTAGCCAGCCACAATTACTGACCCAAATATACCACAGTATTCCTTACATCAAGACAACACATTCTTTCTTAACATTCTTACTACAGCCACCATAATACCTCACTATGAAATCCTGACTAGTTCCAATATATACAATTTGTCTATTGGGAGCGGGGAATAAAAATAACTAATTTAAAAATGAAACCCCAATGAATATTTACAAAGATTACAGTTTTATATACAAGAAACTAAACAAAATAGAGGAAAGTTCATCTGAACAATTACCATGAAAATATTTGAAGCTATGTTAATGGTGGTAGGAAAGTGACTGAAGCTGAGATACCAGGTCAGGGCCACTAACTTTGCAGATTCTTCTTCAATTTAAAAATTCCCATTTTGATCTGTGCATATGAAATGGAATCTATTTGCTTAATAGAAATATTCTGAGTGATTGTATATGTGTGCGAGATAATTATTTCTCATGCAGTAACACCTGATTATTTGAATCGGGTAAATTCTCAGTTACAATCTCAGGCCTCAGAAGTGTTGGTCAGTGTAATTGCAGTCATAGTCACAGTGGTGGAGGTAGTAACAGGAACAGAAGGCTAATCTGACCTCTGTTATTTCACAAAATGAATAAATACAGTAAAATAAATATTTCCTCTTTAAAAATATAATTAATTTTCATATTCATCATTGTTCTTGAAAAGCTTTCATTGGTTATCTGAGCCAAAACCATTAACCAATCAAAAAATTTCCCTAACAGTAAAACTACTTTCTAAAACTGGACACTGACTAAGTTGTAAACCTTAATTATCAGTGGATTTCACTCTCAGGTATGCGTTCCATTTTTATTTTTAGAAAACCAAAGCTTTTGCCTTGTTTATTTAATTTTTGCTTTAATTTTAATGATATAACAATAACTGCCTTCTGTTATAACTTAAGGCTAATAGTTTTTATCAGGCCTGGATTATGACCTTTTGGGACCCTAGGCTAATGAAATTATGGAGCCACATTCTAACTTGCCTGCACACTCATTGAATATTTTTTACTCATGATATATTTTAGCAACATTTACATAGCTTGAAGTAAACTTATTACAAATTCTTTAAATAAACTAGAATAGCTTATCGCTTTTTTGTCAATAAAACTATCCTTTAAGAAATACCACTATTTTACTATTTATTACAAATGAAATATTTCTTCTTTTTTTCCATATCTCATTCTCTGATGAAGCCATAATAAAAGTGAAACATGTTAGATTGATAAATGTTTCCTATTTGTTCTTTATCCTATCATATATATATATATATAAATATATTATAAAAGAATTATAAAACTTTAAGTACTGTAGGAGAACAACTATATATTTCTTTTTAATAAAAATTTAAACCTGTTATTATACATTGACCACTGTTTTATCACTAACAGCACACTGTGCATTATATATATATATATATATATATATATATAATAATGCATATATATATATATAATAATGCATATATATATAAATATATATATATATATAATAATGCATATATATATATAATAATGCATATATATATAAATATATATATATATATAATAATGCATATATATATAAATATATATATATATAATAATGCATATATATATAAATATATATAAATATATATATATATAATAATGCATATATATATAAATATATATATATATATATATATATATAATAATGCATATATATATAAATATATATATATATATATAATAATGCATATATATATAAATATATATATATATATATATAATAATGCATATATATATAAATATATATATATATATATATATAATAATGCATATATATATAAATATATATATATATATATATATAATAATGCATATATATATAAATATATATATATATATAATAATGCATATATATATATATATAATAATGCATATATATATATATATATATAATGCATATATATATATATATATATATATATAATGCATATATATGCATATATATATATATATATATATAATGCATATATATATATATATATAATGCATATATATATATATATATAATGCATATATATATATATATATAATAATGCATATATATATATATATATATATATATATATATATATATATAATGCATATATATATATATATATATATAATGCATATATATATATATATATAATAATGCATATATATATATATATATATATATATATATTTACTTCAAATGTTATTATTGTGAATACTTGTATTTAAATTAAATGCCTCACTTTTATTTTAAACCCTGTGTATTACATCTATCAGTTTGCACATTTGAGAAATCTTAATAATGAAATATATATATATATATATATATATATATATATATATATATATATATATATATATATTGTGCATGTGTAACATTTTTTTATCCCATAGTGAAGTGTCTGCTGGATAGAGAGGTTCAATTTTCCCATGATCTTTTCTGGTGATGTAGTAGCAATACCACAACATGTTTAAACTAGAAATATTATGTTAAAGTAACTCAGAAATAACAATTAGCTCTATAGATAAATAAATTATATATTATAAATGTGTTTAAGTATATGTATTATATATTAAAAATTAGTTTCATTTCTCACAACTGTTTTTGTTTTAAGCAAAGTTTGCTTGCTAGATTTTAAAACACATGTGTTGGGTTATTTAATGTTACATTTTGTATGGAGCTTCCAGTGAGGATTGAACTCACTACTCTGTAGTCAACTAGCTTTGGCAGCCCTGACATCAAAATACCATTTCTAGAAAAAGGTCAAAATAGAGGATGAATTCTTATCTTTATTTAATTATACTTTTAAGTTTAATATTCCAAAAATATTGAACGTAAGTAGAAAAATGTAGAGCAACAAGACCATTGATATTTTACAAGTACATGCAATTGTGAAATTATTTAAATATGGCTTTATCTATTTTTATTTTTTTGCAACATGAGTAAACTAGTCACCACATAAAAAGATAGTCTTCAGTCAGATCTGTGGCTGAGATGTATGTGTATTTGAACATAGACAAGAATATTTATTAACCTGGTTAAATTAATAAGAAATTTGAAAAATAAAATATTTGAAAAAAAATATATATAAAAATCGCATTTTTCTTTTTTTGTTGTTTGATTGTTTTTGTTTTTGTTTGTTTTTTTTTACTCAATTTGTGTGTGATTTTTCCTTGTTATTTATAGAATAATGCAAGCTAAAGATGGTGACAAAATTGAGAGAAGCGCAGACACAACTATGTTGTTGGCCCGCACAACAACAATGGTTGAAATTCTTACAAGCGAGAACAAAACCCTAAGGGAGAAAAACAAGACATTACAGGAAGAGCTAATTCGTACCAGGAAGCGTGTGGCAGCATTACAAAAGGTAGGTAAAAACACGATACTGAAATACAATTTAATGCATTTCCTTTCTCTTCTTTTAAATATTGTGCTCATCGTTTAGTCATTATAAATTTTATTTACATTATTCGGACTGTTATCCTCATCTTCAATGTCATATTCACAAGGCTATGGCCTTCTTCAGGTGATTGGAATATCGAACCAAATCCTTTATTTCGTCCACCAAGGTAGATTGTTTTAGTCCCATGTGCCAGGCCTCTTCCGGATATCTTAGTTATTTCCCTTTAACTCAACTCTCCAAGTTTTTTGGTTCACCACTAACCTGGTATTGAACTCATAACTCTTTGGGTCTAGTCACTGGATCTAAACAACATGTTTATCCACTGGGCATACTTGAGGACATCTGTGTATGAATTTCTGTGACTTATAAACCTAATGTCTCAGCATCATTTTTACCAGTGCTCATATTGCAATTTTTCCATTATTATTATTGCACATTTTTTACCAGAGCTTATATTGCAATTTTTGTGTTGTTATCCATTGCTTTTCTCTAGCACTCCTTATTACTTTTTCCTATATTGTATTCATTTCTATTCTTGGTTGGCTTGGGAGAATTTTGTGGCCTAGCATATGTGCTGATTCCTTAAATTTTCACATTTTTCAGTGCTGTTCTCTGTCTATTTCAACCTCATCCCACAAAGTAATACTCTGTAATAAAAATAAATTGTTACTTTTTTTTTATAAGTGACATTGCCAGTTTATTCAGAATGTTGAATACGGCTAAAGAGACAAAAACTGAAACAAAAAAATTGATCCTTGTCAGGATTTAATTAACCACCTCCAAACTGTGTGGTTGGAATACTTATGACAGAAGAAAAACAAGATAAGTGAGGCAGTCCATATAGTTTGCCTTTATATAAGCATTAACTCCAGTTTTTGGTGGAAATGATATCAACTTATCATTTTTTTTTATCAACTCATATTATGAATACAATTATTTGAAATTGCTTTAAATTTTGTCAGGGAAAATTTTTTTTTCCGATCTTCCACCGGTGCATGTATATTAACATGTTTGTACTAATTAAACATTTGTCATCTGCATTTTGAATTCATTCCAGTGTGAACAAGAAATCACTAAAGTGACAGACGAATACAAAACTTTGGAGCAAAAATCCAGAAAGCTGCAGCAATGGGAAGCAGCCTACAGGCAAAAATTGGAAGAGGAAAACAAAAAGTTAATGGCTGAAAACAGAAATTTAAAAGGTAAAAAAAAAAAAAAATGAAAAATTCCTTTTAATATTTCCTTTGAGTATCTGTCTATATTTCTGAGATGAGGTATTATGTATATTATTTACATTATTTGAACTATTGTCCTCATCTTTGTCGCCATATTTATTACAACGGTTCGGCCATTGTATGCTCCGGCCTTCTTCAAGTGGTTGGAATGTCGAACTACCCTAGTGAGCGAAATAAAGGGTTCAGTTCGACATTCTACCCACCTGAAGAAGGCTGGAGCGTACAACGGCCGAAACGTAATAAATATGGTGACAAAGATGAAGACAATATTTCCTTTGAGTGTTAGAAAATAATTATCAAGTTTAAATGATTGTTAATCACATCTCAAGGTGTATGACATTAATTGTATAAGTTATTCTACAAGATGTTTTAAATTCAACACAATGTTGATAGTAAAAAGTAACAAAAAACAATATTTAAACTAATATATGCTTTGCTATCTGAACCATCTTGGTTGTTATACTAACAATGTTTCAGCTGTTGCACCATCTGTTTTTCATCATAACTGGTAACCTTTTTGAAATTTTGAACAGAGCTCTTTATAGAGGTAGATTGTTCTCCTTCTGCTTTCCATACTTAGGGGAGATAACTTCTATCACTTAATACACATCAGTTTTATTCAAAACTTGAAACTGTGATTAGAACTACCAAGATGTGAATGCTAGTTCAAATAACAAAGCATGTAATAATGCTATTTTCCCATCTTGGAAAATCTAACAAAACTATATTAATACTATTCTTGTGTAGGCATCCATTTATCTTGCTAGATAATAGTATTGCCCTTTGGTGATGAGACTGGAGTAATTTCTCCTGGGTGATGGTATATAGAGGCCATGTGCTACCCAGATTATAGTCTCCCCCGTCCACCGGGTATACTAACAAGCTCCAAAGAAAGACAAATACTAGTATTATTATTGTTATTATTAATACCACTTTAATGTGTGTGTGTGTATGTGTGTGTGTGTGTGTGTGTATACATACATACACTATTAAAGAGAAAGCAAATACATTCGGGGAACCAACGGAAAACTTGCAAAAGACCTAAACCTTAATGAAGAGAAAATCTTGAACAAGGAAAGGAAAAAAGAAAAAGACTTAAAGGCAAACACCTCCCTACTCGGTAAAGAAAAGTGCTTAAGGCCTATATTACCAAGACGGAGCAAAAAACGCTTCACAACATTAATTCTTATCAAAGAACAGCCCAAGTTGTTACTTGAGTTTCATGCTCATGCAATCTTCAGGCAACTAGAACACCCTTTTTGAATATATATATATATATATATATATATATATATATATATATATATATATAAAATAAAGAACAAATAGGAAACATATCAATCTAAAACGTTTCACTTTTATTAAAGCTTTGTTATATATATATATATATATATATATATATATATATATATATATATATATATATATATTCAGTTGTATGGATATGAGTTTGCAACCTTGGGTTTCATGTTTTGCGACCATCAAACAAGATGTCTGATGATCGCAAAAGCGTGAAACCTAGGGTAACAGACTCATATCCATACAAATGAATATGTTAGTTCTATCACTGATATTAAGCATTTCCAATAAGTACCATGCATATATATATATATATATATATATACACACACACACACACACAGATATATAAAAACATTAATTTTGCGGGGAGCTACTTTTTCTTTTCTTAAATTGCGCTCTTCTGTAAGTATTGAAAAATGCTGGATGAGTTACGTCAATCATTTTGTTTATTATTATTATTATTATTTAAACATATTCTTAAATTACTATTTTTTAAATTCTGTTTATTTTATATTTCTTTCCAAATTCTAAATGAATGTTTAAATATTTACAGAACAATTGCAAGGCGTTAGTAACCCACTGACACAGGAGGTGAGTAATACTATATAAACTATTATTTTTGTATTCTAAACCTTAACTAATTTCAATATTTGACCATTCTTCATTATTTAAAGATTAGAAGAAAAATGCATAAATTTGTGACAGGATTCTTAAAGAGATTCAGTATTTAACAAAAGTATGCTTGAAACACAATTCCAAAAATCTTTTTAATTGCAGTCCAGTTTTCATATGTGTATGTGTGGGTGATGTATTAATATTATTGTGGTTGTGAGTGTATGTATATAATAAATATATTTGTTTGATACTCCTTTCTACACACATACATACACATTCAATTTTTGGGGCTTGCTTTTATTTCTAATACTTTTCTATTTCTCTTGTTGCAGATGACGGAAAATGATATGAGGACAGAGCTGAGAAAGAAAGAAGCCATTGTAGCCAATCTGATGTCAGTCAGTAAGTAATTAATTCCGATTTTGTTTTTATTAACCAAGTTAGGTTATTTATTTTTTAATCTGTCATTTATCAGATGTTTTAATCAACTGGGAGTTCTGTTTTAACGTTGTTTGCAGATCGTTACTCCATTTATAAATTTTACATTCCGGGCTATACTGAATAGATCTTTTTCAAAAAAGATTGATAGCCAGTCATCCTGGGGCAGTATTTTATATGAATTAAATCCATACAATTCAAACATATATTTGCTCTGTATTTTGGTTCAATCCCAGCTGGGTTGGAAACAAGGTTAATTTCTGCCTTTCCAAGAAAAAAATAAATAACTGCCTTTGTCAGAATTTGAACTTGCTTTTCCAATTCCATTCGCTGTGTTGCCAACCATTTAACAATCTGAACCATGACATTTTTCATACCTTCTTTTCTAATACTATTTTTCTTTCTGCAGATAAAGAATTGCAAGGTTCAAAAGAACAAATGCACGTGGATGTTGTAAAATCTCGTCAAACTGTTGAGCAACAAAGATCTGAGATTGATATCTTAGACAATGCCTTAACGAATGCCCAGAGCAATGTTGTACGGCTGGAAGAAGAGGTAAACAGAATTCTTTTTTGGTTTTATTCTTTTCACCTAGAAATTTGCATATGGCTAAATCTTGTCTGCGTCTTCACCTTATATTAGTTGAACATAGCAACCAGTCACACTAATAGTACCGAGGCTGGTGTCACATAGCAAATTTAATATCTGTTTTTATATAAATTACTAAAATATGGTATTTACAACATAAGTGCTAATATTTAATTTGAAGGTTCCTCAGCAAAACAAGGACAGAAGTTAACATAAACATATGTCCTCAATGTACTCTGTCCAGAGGAGAAAATTCAAGCGGACTTAGCATAATGACAAAAAGAACTTTAGAAAATAAATGTCTTGCAGAAAATGTTTATAGAAGAAATTTTAAGGCGATAACAACTACGATAACTTACCATTCTCTGTTCATAGGACAGAATGGTTTACTGAAAGAATTTAAGAACATTATCACTAAATCTTTTTAGATTTCATTTCAAAATAAACTACGAGGAGAATAGTTATATAATGAAGTGGAAATCAAAATACATTTTTTATTTGGGTAGAAATGAAGTCATCGATGAAATTTGTTTACTCATTTGGTCTTTTTTGTCATCCAGTGCAAAAAGAAGCAATTGTATATGGAACGACTTGACCAACTTCAGAAAGCGTTTGGCTCACTTCAACTGGCTACTGAAAAACGAGAACAAATGGAGCAACAGCTACGCAATAAACTCGAGAATGAACTTGAACAATTACGACAACAAGAACAGGTGAGCTACAAACATCCCTCCTCCTAAGCCAAACTCGATTCTCAGTTGTTTAATCACAAAATTAACTTTCTCTCTCATTCTTTTATATATATATATATATATATATATATATATATATATATGTGTTGTTTGTGTGTGCACGTGTGTATTTAGGCAGCATATTTTCATTCAAACAGGTTTGGTTAAATAATTTACACTTATCATGTCGATTAGTTTTCTATCAAAATTTTCTGTTGAATAGTTTTTATTTCATGAGATTGAAAGTACTTGGGAAAATAAAAACTATTTGATATTTTTGTTACTCGATTTTCTAAATCTACAAAAAAATGAATCCTTGAACTTGAAAGGATCACAATGAAAACTAATCAACATGATATGTATAAATTATTTAACCAAACCTGTTTGAATATATTTATATATGTGGTAAATATTTATATATGTGGTAAATATTTATATATGTGGTAAATATTTATATATATGGTAAATACATGGCAACTTGTAAAACTTTTATTTTGACATGCTTTGCTAATTGTTAAAACATCAAAATAATTTCTGTCTGAGTTTCTGTAATGATGAGTTATATTACTTACGCTATTTACATGCAGACTATTGTCCTCATCTTTGTTGTTTTACAACATTTCGACCATTGTACCCTCCTGCCTTGATCATGGTCATACATCTGATGAAGACTGGAAAGTACAACAGCCAAAACATTGTAATAACAAGAACAAAAATGAGGACAATATTCTACATGTAAATAAGTTTACCAAGTTGTTATCCAAATTAAATCATATGCATTTAAATGTGTGTATGTGTGTGTGTATAGGCAGCAAGACTTAATTTTACCAAGCTGTATTAAATTCAACTGACAATGTCAGTTTAATTTTGTAATTTTATATTTGCATTGTATCTTCCCAATTTTCAAATAAGTGCAACAACTTATTAAAAATGTGGAAAAAGACAAAATATTAAACATGGATCTTGTTGGATGAATTTATTACAACTTATATCTTGCTGACAGCCTCAGTGTGGCCTTGAAAACAACTCTGTTCTTGGATCTAGTTATTTTCAATGTGGGGCAATATAACATGGCCCATATTGCTCATGCACCCCCCCCCCCCAGTCAACATGAACTTAGCATGCATCATCTTTTCTTATTATTCAAATGCATTACTTACATTTCTGAGTTTCTCTTTCTCTCACTCTTTCTCTTTTCTATTTATCCCATCACCCCTCCCAAAACATTCAAACCGTATATGCCTTATCACTTGTAACCTTCTGTTCAGGTTGCTAACTCATCAATTTCCTGGAAAATACCTTGGTATTCTCTGATTTCTCACTTTTAAGATTTCATTATTTGGGCAAATATCCTTATCTTTGTTATTTTCCCACAACATTTCCAAAGAAGACTAAAATATTGTAATCAAATCAAGAATGAGTAATTCATGGGATGGAACCATACCCTGGGGGGTAAAGCATATAAATGCATTAATGAAAGTAACCTTTGCCTTGTTTTCTATGTAGTAAGCATTAACAGTAACAATTTATATTGCTGCATTTTGACTCAATAGAAAATTAAACTCGATCCGTTGTACTTCAGCCATAATGCATTCAACATTCAAAATGGAGAATTATATTCTGTGCATTTCTTTTGATCCAATCATAAATAACCAATCAAAAGTTCATAATCAAATAAAACAAAGGTTACTCTTCCAATTCTAATTATTTTTTATATCTGCTATTTTTTTCTTTTTTACTACAAGTATTGATTTTTTAATAGGTTTTGTGTGTATGAATATTTATTAATCTTGTCTGGAATAGGAATAAATAAATTTTATATACATGTAGATATCAATGTGTAAAGATATTTACTATCTTTTGTTTGATAAAAGTGATCAGTAATAGTGTCTCTAATGATGGTTGTCTTTACAGATAATTACAAATCAGCTTCTAGACTGGGTATCATTAATTTATATATGTTTATATACATATGGGTAATTTGGTACTGATATAATATCAAGGGCACTAGTCTTATAGATCATAATTATTGAGTAACAAGTTCTATCATCATGCAGAGTTAAATTCTATAAATAACTAGATTTTCAGTCTCCCATATATTGTAATGAAAGCAGTCCTATCTCTTGTCTTGAGCTGATAATTTTTGTTTCTGGTACTCTTATTAAATAGATATGTTAAGATATGCTAAAATTAGCTAGGATCTAACCAACACCTTTATCCACTGTGCCATATGTCCTTAAGACACATGGCACAATGGATAAAGGTGTTGGTTAGATCCAGTAACAGGACCCAAAGGGTTGTGAGTTCAATACCTGGTTAAGGCAGTGGAGAACTTTGAGAGGTGAATTAACAGGAGATAACTGACATCCATTAGACATGGCATGTGGAACTAGAACAGTCTACCCCAGCGAGCAAAATAAAGGGTTCAGTTTGACATTCCAACCACCTGAAGAAGGCTAGAGTGTACAACAACTGAAATGTGATAAATATGGCAACAAAGATGAGGACAAATAATGTAAATAGTGTACATAATACCACATTTCAGAAATATAGACAGATACTGAATTAGTTAGGGAAAAGAAATCTGTGGGAGGTACTGCATAAAGGAATTAGCAGACTACTGAATTTGAATTCTGATATTGTTGTATTCACTTTGTACTGTCTTTGGAAAAGACATGACACTTTATCTTCTATTCCAACCTGTATGTAAAATAGTAAGGCAAACCAGGCTCTTTAGCCTTGATAAGGCAATCAATTTTGTAGAAAGACATCTCTAAATTAAAAAAAAAATGGAGAAGACAAATTGAAACTACCTTTTCCAAAATGATGCACATGTTACATATATTAAAAAAGGAAGCTGTGGAAGTCATATCTCTTACATTCTATAGTAACATGGCATTTAAAAAAGAAAGATGAATCAACTATACTGAGAAAAATTTTTAATGGAATGTAAGGATTCTGAAGGCTTTAGTTAGCACTCTCCTTCATTTATAAATATTACTTCCCCTTTTAGTGTATGTGGAATCCCCTCAAAATATAGTGTTTTATATATTAGTTCTATATCTATTTGAAATTGCAGTAGCCTGGCTCTCAATTTCAGTCAAGGTTGTTTTAGGTGTTGCCATAGAAGGATATGACAACACAACCAAGAAATTCAAATTCAACTTGTATTGATAGGACTAACAGTTTTACTTGGCAACAAAGTCACCTACAGAATGCTTAAGGTTTAAATGAATCCTAACTGGATGGGGGAAGGGAGTATTTTGAAAAGGTGGTACCTGAACTACAAAAGGATGTGAGTGGGGGCAATGTCTGGAATTTAGCAACAGATTTCCATCCTTTTACTTTGGAACTGGCAAAAGAGGAAATATTTATTTTAATTATAAAGATAATGATATTTCTCATTGACTTTATTGTGCAATGACAATTATCGTTATTTTAAGGATTTTTTTTTTTTTTTTTTCTAAATTGTTCTTCAGGAAAAAAAAGAATCCGGGAGCCAGACATTGAAAGGGAACAAGGATAGACCTCATTTGCATGAAAGTGTGGATGAATTAAAGGCACAGTTGCAAGAGAAAGACAGGAAGCTATTGGAATTGGAGGCTGAAGCAGCCAAGGTTCGATAGGAATCTATATTTTAAAATCTTCCAAAAAAAGAAATTTTTTTTTCTAAACATTTTGAACCTAAAATGAATTTCATTTACATTTCTGTTTCTTTTGTTAATCCAAAATTAATAAAAATTCTATACCTACATTTTTTTTGACAAAATGTAAAAGAGTTAAATTCATATGGCTCAAATTGAGTCCTTGTTAAAAAAAAATGTTTACAACCGTTTTGGTTTTCTAAATCCAAACAATTCAAGAAAAAAATCTTTCTTCATTTCTAACATGTTTGAATTTAACTGATTAATAAAAGATTCAAAATGAACTGAAGAATTAAAATATCCCAAACTGTAGTCTTTTTATATCACAAAGAGATAAAACATTCTAATAAATATATAATATTGTACAAGTAATAAAAGATTCAAAATGAACTGAAGAATTAAAATATCCCAAACTGTAGTCTTTTTATATCACAAAGAGATAAAACATTCTAATAAATATATAATATTGTACAAGTAATAAAAGATTCAAAATGAACTGAAGAATTAAAATATCCCAAACTGTAGTCTTTTTATATCACAAAGAGATAAAACATTCTAATAAATATATAATATTGTACAAGTAATAAAAGATTCAAAATGAACTGAAGAATTAAAATATCCCAAACTGTAGTCTTTTTATATCACAAAGAGATAAAACATTCTAATAAATATATAATATTGTACAAGTAATAAAAGATTCAAAATGAACTGAAGAATTAAAATATCCCAAACTGTAGTCTTTTTATATCACAAAGAGATAAAACATTCTAATAAATATATAATATTGTACAAGTAATAAAAGATTCAAAATGAACTGAAGAATTAAAATATCCCAAACTGTAGTCTTTTTATATCACAAAGAGATAAAACATTCTAATAAATATATAATATTGTACAAGTAATAAAAGATTCAAAATGAACTGAAGAATTAAAATATCCCAAACTGTAGTCTTTTTATATCACAAAGAGATAAAACATTCTAATAAATATATAATATTGTACAAGTAATAAAAGATTCAAAATGAACTGAAGAATTAAAATATCCCAAACTGTAGTCTTTTTATATCACAAAGAGATAAAACATTCTAATAAATATATAATATTGTACAAGTAATAAAAGATTCAAAATGAACTGAAGAATTAAAATATCCCAAACTGTAGTCTTTTTATATCACAAAGAGATAAAACATTCTAATAAATATATAATATTGTACAAGTAATAAAAGATTCAAAATGAACTGAAGAATTAAAATATCCCAAACTGTAGTCTTTTTATATCACAAAGAGATAAAACATTCTAATAAATATATAATATTGTACAAGTAATAAAAGATTCAAAATGAACTGAAGAATTAAAATATCCCAAACTGTAGTCTTTTTATATCACAAAGAGATAAAACATTCTAATAAATATATAATATTGTACAAGTAATAAAAGATTCAAAATGAACTGAAGAATTAAAATATCCCAAACTGTAGTCTTTTTATATCACAAAGAGATAAAACATTCTAATAAATATATAATATTGTACAAGTAATAAAAGATTCAAAATGAACTGAAGAATTAAAATATCCCAAACTGTAGTCTTTTTATATCACAAAGAGATAAAACATTCTAATAAATATATAATATTGTACAAGTAATAAAAGATTCAAAATGAACTGAAGAATTAAAATATCCCAAACTGTAGTCTTTTTATATCACAAAGAGATAAAACATTCTAATAAATATATAATATTGTACAAGTAATAAAAGATTCAAAATGAACTGAAGAATTAAAATATCCCAAACTGTAGTCTTTTTATATCACAAAGAGATAAAACATTCTAATAAATATATAATATTGTACAAGTAATAAAAGATTCAAAATGAACTGAAGAATTAAAATATCCCAAACTGTAGTCTTTTTATATCACAAAGAGATAAAACATTCTAATAAATATATAATATTGTACAAGTAATAAAAGATTCAAAATGAACTGAAGAATTAAAATATCCCAAACTGTAGTCTTTTTATATCACAAAGAGATAAAACATTCTAATAAATATATAATATTGTACAAGTAATAAAAGATTCAAAATGAACTGAAGAATTAAAATATCCCAAACTGTAGTCTTTTTATATCACAAAGAGATAAAACATTCTAATAAATATATAATATTGTACAAGTAATAAAAGATTCAAAATGAACTGAAGAATTAAAATATCCCAAACTGTAGTCTTTTTATATCACAAAGAGATAAAACATTCTAATAAATATATAATATTGTACAAGTAATAAAAGATTCAAAATGAACTGAAGAATTAAAATATCCCAAACTGTAGTCTTTTTATATCACAAAGAGATAAAACATTCTAATAAATATATAATATTGTACAAGTAATAAAAGATTCAAAATGAACTGAAGAATTAAAATATCCCAAACTGTAGTCTTTTTATATCACAAAGAGATAAAACATTCTAATAAATATATAATATTGTACAAGTAATAAAAGATTCAAAATGAACTGAAGAATTAAAATATCCCAAACTGTAGTCTTTTTATATCACAAAGAGATAAAACATTCTAATAAATATATAATATTGTACAAGTAATAAAAGATTCAAAATGAACTGAAGAATTAAAATATCCCAAACTGTAGTCTTTTTATATCACAAAGAGATAAAACATTCTAATAAATATATAATATTGTACAAGTAATAAAAGATTCAAAATGAACTGAAGAATTAAAATATCCCAAACTGTAGTCTTTTTATATCACAAAGAGATAAAACATTCTAATAAATATATAATATTGTACAAGTAATAAAAGATTCAAAATGAACTGAAGAATTAAAATATCCCAAACTGTAGTCTTTTTATATCACAAAGAGATAAAACATTCTAATAAATATATAATATTGTACAAGTAATAAAAGATTCAAAATGAACTGAAGAATTAAAATATCCCAAACTGTAGTCTTTTTATATCACAAAGAGATAAAACATTCTAATAAATATATAATATTGTACAAGTAATAAAAGATTCAAAATGAACTGAAGAATTAAAATATCCCAAACTGTAGTCTTTTTATATCACAAAGAGATAAAACATTCTAATAAATATATAATATTGTACAAGTAATAAAAGATTCAAAATGAACTGAAGAATTAAAATATCCCAAACTGTAGTCTTTTTATATCACAAAGAGATAAAACATTCTAATAAATATATAATATTGTACAAGTAATAAAAGATTCAAAATGAACTGAAGAATTAAAATATCCCAAACTGTAGTCTTTTTATATCACAAAGAGATAAAACATTCTAATAAATATATAATATTGTACAAGTAATAAAAGATTCAAAATGAACTGAAGAATTAAAATATCCCAAACTGTAGTCTTTTTATATCACAAAGAGATAAAACATTCTAATAAATATATAATATTGTACAAGTAATAAAAGATTCAAAATGAACTGAAGAATTAAAATATCCCAAACTGTAGTCTTTTTATATCACAAAGAGATAAAACATTCTAATAAATATATAATATTGTACAAGTAATAAAAGATTCAAAATGAACTGAAGAATTAAAATATCCCAAACTGTAGTCTTTTTATATCACAAAGAGATAAAACATTCTAATAAATATATAATATTGTACAAGTAATAAAAGATTCAAAATGAACTGAAGAATTAAAATATCCCAAACTGTAGTCTTTTTATATCACAAAGAGATAAAACATTCTAATAAATATATAATATTGTACAAGTAATAAAAGATTCAAAATGAACTGAAGAATTAAAATATCCCAAACTGTAGTCTTTTTATATCACAAAGAGATAAAACATTCTAATAAATATATAATATTGTACAAGTAATAAAAGATTCAAAATGAACTGAAGAATTAAAATATCCCAAACTGTAGTCTTTTTATATCACAAAGAGATAAAACATTCTAATAAATATATAATATTGTACAAGTAATAAAAGATTCAAAATGAACTGAAGAATTAAAATATCCCAAACTGTAGTCTTTTTATATCACAAAGAGATAAAACATTCTAATAAATATATAATATTGTACAAGTAATAAAAGATTCAAAATGAACTGAAGAATTAAAATATCCCAAACTGTAGTCTTTTTATATCACAAAGAGATAAAACATTCTAATAAATATATAATATTGTACAAGTAATAAAAGATTCAAAATGAACTGAAGAATTAAAATATCCCAAACTGTAGTCTTTTTATATCACAAAGAGATAAAACATTCTAATAAATATATAATATTGTACAAGTAATAAAAGATTCAAAATGAACTGAAGAATTAAAATATCCCAAACTGTAGTCTTTTTATATCACAAAGAGATAAAACATTCTAATAAATATATAATATTGTACAAGTAATAAAAGATTCAAAATGAACTGAAGAATTAAAATATCCCAAACTGTAGTCTTTTTATATCACAAAGAGATAAAACATTCTAATAAATATATAATATTGTACAAGTAATAAAAGATTCAAAATGAACTGAAGAATTAAAATATCCCAAACTGTAGTCTTTTTATATCACAAAGAGATAAAACATTCTAATAAATATATAATATTGTACAAGTAATAAAAGATTCAAAATGAACTGAAGAATTAAAATATCCCAAACTGTAGTCTTTTTATATCACAAAGAGATAAAACATTCTAATAAATATATAATATTGTACAAGTAATAAAAGATTCAAAATGAACTGAAGAATTAAAATATCCCAAACTGTAGTCTTTTTATATCACAAAGAGATAAAACATTCTAATAAATATATAATATTGTACAAGTAATAAAAGATTCAAAATGAACTGAAGAATTAAAATATCCCAAACTGTAGTCTTTTTATATCACAAAGAGATAAAACATTCTAATAAATATATAATATTGTACAAGTAATAAAAGATTCAAAATGAACTGAAGAATTAAAATATCCCAAACTGTAGTCTTTTTATATCACAAAGAGATAAAACATTCTAATAAATATATAATATTGTACAAGTAATAAAAGATTCAAAATGAACTGAAGAATTAAAATATCCCAAACTGTAGTCTTTTTATATCACAAAGAGATAAAACATTCTAATAAATATATAATATTGTACAAGTAATAAAAGATTCAAAATGAACTGAAGAATTAAAATATCCCAAACTGTAGTCTTTTTATATCACAAAGAGATAAAACATTCTAATAAATATATAATATTGTACAAGTAATAAAAGATTCAAAATGAACTGAAGAATTAAAATATCCCAAACTGTAGTCTTTTTATATCACAAAGAGATAAAACATTCTAATAAATATATAATATTGTACAAGTAATAAAAGATTCAAAATGAACTGAAGAATTAAAATATCCCAAACTGTAGTCTTTTTATATCACAAAGAGATAAAACATTCTAATAAATATATAATATTGTACAAGTAATAAAAGATTCAAAATGAACTGAAGAATTAAAATATCCCAAACTGTAGTCTTTTTATATCACAAAGAGATAAAACATTCTAATAAATATATAATATTGTACAAGTAATAAAAGATTCAAAATGAACTGAAGAATTAAAATATCCCAAACTGTAGTCTTTTTATATCACAAAGAGATAAAACATTCTAATAAATATATAATATTGTACAAGTAATAAAAGATTCAAAATGAACTGAAGAATTAAAATATCCCAAACTGTAGTCTTTTTATATCACAAAGAGATAAAACATTCTAATAAATATATAATATTGTACAAGTAATAAAAGATTCAAAATGAACTGAAGAATTAAAATATCCCAAACTGTAGTCTTTTTATATCACAAAGAGATAAAACATTCTAATAAATATATAATATTGTACAAGTAATAAAAGATTCAAAATGAACTGAAGAATTAAAATATCCCAAACTGTAGTCTTTTTATATCACAAAGAGATAAAACATTCTAATAAATATATAATATTGTACAAGTAATAAAAGATTCAAAATGAACTGAAGAATTAAAATATCCCAAACTGTAGTCTTTTTATATCACAAAGAGATAAAACATTCTAATAAATATATAATATTGTACAAGTAATAAAAGATTCAAAATGAACTGAAGAATTAAAATATCCCAAACTGTAGTCTTTTTATATCACAAAGAGATAAAACATTCTAATAAATATATAATATTGTACAAGTAATAAAAGATTCAAAATGAACTGAAGAATTAAAATATCCCAAACTGTAGTCTTTTTATATCACAAAGAGATAAAACATTCTAATAAATATATAATATTGTACAAGTAATAAAAGATTCAAAATGAACTGAAGAATTAAAATATCCCAAACTGTAGTCTTTTTATATCACAAAGAGATAAAACATTCTAATAAATATATAATATTGTACAAGTAATGAGAATATTGAAAAGGCTTTGAGATTTTATGTTATCAAATTTATCTTTAGGTATCCCATCATACAAGTTCATAATGTAAATTGTAAACTTATTATTTTTTAAATCTGAGATTAGCTTCACTCTTTTCAGCTTCCTCAATCTTTTACTTGCTTCTTTCTTCATTCCCACTTTTCTTCTCTTTCATCCTATAAATTTCTATGTTAAATGAAAAAAAACTTTTCATTTTTATACACAATTTTTTACTTGTATTATTTTGTTACTTTATTTTCATTTCTGATTTTTTTAATATATTAAAGTAATAAGAAAGAACAGTAAGATTTATAATCTAGTGTTCTTAATTTTTTTTTTTTTTTTAAAAATATTGCTCAATACAAACAGTAGAGTAAAATATTATAATTTCTTTTTAAAAATATGATTCCATCGTGACACAGAAACTTTCCATGTTTCAAAACTGAAACTAAATTTATAAATTTAATTATAAAAATTAAACTTAACGGCCACAGTCTGGTTCCATTGTCAAATGATGATAGGAATAAATTTTCAAAGAAATTTACTTAATTTATAAGTGAAGACAATATTGATATTATGAGTTGTTAAGGTTAAATCTATTTTAATTTAGGGGTGGCTGAGTTTTAATTTCCCTAGACGGCTTATGTATCCAATATATGTTACTTACAAAGTCAGGTTAAGTTTAGGTGGGGTGGGGGTGTCTGCTAACAAACGTATACTTCCATTATTCAGTGAGTCATCTGGGTTTTCAATGATAAAAAAAATTTTAGGCATTGTCATTCATCCGCTTAATTCATATTTTTATACACACAGACTTTCTAAAAGGCTCATTTAAATATGTGCAAGAAGACATATTATTAATACTTATATTTTATTAATTAAATTTTATTCTTATAGATTTAAAGTACCATTCAACCTTCTAATAACTAATAGACTATTGAGTATTTTTACAAATAAATATATTAGAATTTAATTACTAATTAAAGATCAAATATAAAAAAACATGGAAAATTTTCTGTGCTGTGATTGAATCATATTTTTAAAAAGAAAATAATTATAATACATACATACATATATGTATACATGTATATATATATATATATATATATATATATATATATATATATATATATATATATATATATAATTATGCACTCTATTTGTGATATTATAGTGCATTCTCATTTATATTATAGTTCAGTTAGATATAGACACTTGTAGTGTATGATGTCAGTATAAGTCTTAGATACAACAAATTCTCATCTAAAAGTGGTGGGGTGGGGATATTTTCTAAGGTTTTTTTTTATTTTGTTGGGTCTTAAATTGGAGGCTCATATCCCATCAAACAGTTTTCATATATATATCATAAACTAATTGAAAATTAATTTCTTAATTGGAAATTTGTAAAATTAGGAGAAAAATCTCATTGTTCATTCTGCAGTTCTATATATCAGAGGTGACAAAAGGATGTTGACTTGTTCAAAATAAAATTATGTTAACCAAATTTATCTGAAATTTCTTAATATCAAAAAGAAACCTCCATTTTATTTTGCTAAATATTTTTATAAATAATACCACCATCTGATTATAAAATATAGGATAATTTATCCAAAGTTATATTGAAGAAAAAAAAACAATATCTTTTAAGTCAAGGAATTTTTTTTTTTCTTTTTAACAAAAAATATCTTCCTTGCATTATATGTAGTTATTGACAGACTGACAATTCCTATTCACAGACATCTTATGTCTTGTTTTTCTCTGGCTTTAAAACTTCCCACAAATTCAGGAGGTCTGGTCTTAGGATGTTCTACTCTTTGAAATCTCTTAATTAAAAGAAAAAATCAAGTAGAAAATAAATGCAGAAAATAATAGAATCTTTTTGAATATAATGACATGGAGTTATTAACTCTATTTAGATTTGCTAAAGTCATAATTCCCATAAGAGTGACCAGTTTAAAGAAATCTCTTGATTCTGAGTAAAGTCCCAAATTATATCAAACCTTTTACTGAAATATAATTTATAAACTAAGATTGCATATTTTTCCAATTTTTTTAGTGGGAACAAAGATGTCTTGCAGAAACGGCAAAGAAGCAGAGTGAACAAAATACAAATTTAGGGTAAGTTTAAAACTTTCCTTTAATCTTACATTAATAAGTGTTAATCATGAACGATTAAGAAATCTTAAAATAAATAAGACATTGTTTTATAATAAACTAGCAGAATGCCGGTCAAAAATGATCTGATTATTTACATTCATGAGGATTAATGTGTAGTATCTGTGTGCTATAGAAAACGTGTTATACAAATGTCAACTTTTTCCAATTCATATTAATAAATAAAAGTTCAGCAGTGTGTGTATGTGTATGTGTGTGTGTGTGTAATACAACTAAACAAAATGTGAAAATTATGGGAATTTAGTGAAAATATATATATATATATATATATATATATATATATATACACAGGGTGTTCCATAAATTTCCATATATAATATGCTCTACATGACTACCATCCTCTTGAAAACACTCTTCAATGCATGTATTCCACTGCTGAAGAACACAGCTGGAGTGGATCTGGGAAACCACTCCACAGGACCACATGACCAATCCAAGTATTTTTATTCAAACGCATCTGCTAGGGTATCTGGAAAGTGAAAAAATACAATGTTAAAACCCATATGTATGGAAACTTATGGGACACCCTCTACATATGTGTTTGTGTGTGTAAAATTTCAGATATGATTCATTCATTTTCTATTGTTTATTGAACTTTGCAGGTTATTTAAAGCTACAAAATATTTTTAGATTGTAAAAGAAAATTTTTTATTGGAATTTTGGACAAAATACTTTATTCAATTCACAGGAGTATACTGTGCTCATTTCATCTTCTAGTCTTATTCAGCTTTGTGTCACTTATTTGTTTCTTCCAATAAATCAAGAGTATATTACTTTTCACATGTTTTAATGGCCATTTTACATTGCCTAATGTAATGAAGCCATCATTCTACCTGATGGACCGAATAAAGGGTTTTGATTCAAAATACCAAGAAAGTGACTTAGTATAAAAAAGTATAGAGTAGATCAACCTTAAATGTTCTAAGTATAACAACCAAAATGAAGATACTGGTTTGACTAGCAAAGCAGTTCATAAGCCCTTACTCTTTGTTCTTATTAATTTCATGTGTTTTTTTTTTCTTCTCTTTTCTACAGGGACAAAGACAACCAGATTGCTGTTTTTGAAAAGAGTGCAGTTGAAATGGAAAAGTTACTCTCAGAGTCAAAGTCTGAAAAATTACGCCACATGGAAGAAGCCTTTCAAGCCAAAAAGAAAGCAACCGAACTTGAAGCCAGGCAAGTTCCATTCTTAATTACTTCTGAAGATTATCAAATATTTTTGCTATCTCAAATGGGATACTTAGAAAACTTCCTTATTTCTGTTTGCTTAATCATGCAGATTAAATTAAATGATGATGATGATGTGAAGAGTTTAATTCAATCCAAGTCTGATGTTTAATCAGTTTCTTGATGTTAAGATGAAATTCATCAAAGAAGGCGCTGTAGTTTTTTTTTTTTTTTTTAGCCCAAATACTTTTGACTTTTTCTAAGATCATCTTTGGGGGTAAATTACGAAGACAAGAGATTGTAACTGCATTAACTTGATTGATATCAAGAAACTGATTAGGCAACTGGAAAGGATCAGTATAAAAATAAGAAATCACAATATGTCGATATAATATGTTTGAATGAAGTGTGTGTGTTTCATTAAATAATATAGACAGTTATTTATTACTTCAATTGAAACAATTGTGGCAGAATGATTTTCTAAGCATCATCAGTCTGATTCTCACTGGATGCCCTATACTCTTGTCCTTGTGCCACATCTAAGCTATGCTTAGAAAATCATTTTGCCACAATTGTTTCAATTGAAGCAATAAATATGTCTATATTATTCAATGGAACACACGTGTGCGCACACACACACACATTTTTAGACGGTATATCTTCATTCAAATATATTTCATTGAATAATATAGACATATCGTGTCTACATATTTTTATACTTATCCTTTCAAGTTGTTTAATCAGTTCCTATATTATTCAATGAAACATGTTTTAATGATTATATATATATATATATATATATATATATATTGTGTGTGTGTGTGTGTGGAGAGATTGTTTCTCATTTTTATTCTTTGTTTTTCCAACAGGGTGAAAGAACTCCAGACAAGTTTGGTTGAAAAGGAAGCCATGGTAAAAGCATTACAACGGTCAACCCTTGGCCGTAGCAATGGGGTTCACACTCTCCACTGCACACCTCTGCACTCGTCCCTTATTTCAACTGGGTCTCTAACTCGACAGGCAAGTACTAGTCAAGTTGATGACCCCACTTTTAGAGATTTTGGACTCATCAAACACACAAAATCAGGTAAGTACCAAAAGCCGGAGATTTACATCATACAAATTTAGTTTTGTATAGTTACTTGATATTTAACAACTTTCTCTAAACATGTAATGTTATGAGTACTGCCATTATTATGGAGAAAGGAGGTGTATTGGTTCATATGAGGAACTTGAAAAGTCAAAAGAATGGTGAGAGAGTTATTGTCTGTAAGATTGTCATAGAGGAGAGTAAATTAAACTTAAGGATTAGGAAAAGATAAAATCTTTATAGTAGCCAATACAGACAATTGCCATTGTGCTACAAAAAGAAACCTTTTTCTAAGTGAAAAGATAGCTGATTAGATTTGATGGTTGAGTTTAAATTAATAATTAATTTTAAAAACGAACATTTAAAGTATATATTAACATATAATATATAAAAGTATATTTAAATAATGAAAGGAAGAGTATAGAAAGCATTATTTATTGTAAAGTGGTAAATGAAAAAGTTATAACAAAAATATAAAAAAAATAACTGGCTTCTTTTTTATTTATTTATTTTAATTATTTTATTTTATTTGTCTATTTTTTATAATTTTTCCATTTAATACTTTATGGTAAGTAATCTCTTCCCTTGCATTCCCTCCTCATTTTAATATATACTTTTTAAAATGTTCATTTTAAAAGCCATGATAACATTCTGTAACCTCCATAGGTTATTGAATTAAAAGCTTGTATAACATAAATATAGAAAATAGTTACAATGAAAAGACACCAAGCAAAAAATAGGCTTACACAAACATGCAATACCAATCGTTTTTTTATTACAATTGTCACTCTGTACAAAGTTCAAGAGCCACTTGAGGCAGAGGGTTACAGAGTAAGGGGTACCACCTCAAGCGATAATACCACCAAGATGCAATGGGTCACAGGAAGTGAAAGAGAAAGATAAGACTTTAGTGGGAACCTGAAACACAATCCTAAACAAGAAAGATGGGATAAACCTCCACTTCTGTTCAAAAGATAGGGAGAAGTGTGAACCAGATGATAAGGGTTCAATTCAAAATTCTATGAACATTGCTGAAGCCCAAAGAATATGAAATTTTGTCACCATAACAATTAAGATGAGGACAGCAGTTTCAATTAATTTAATTAATATTATTATTGTTATTTTTTAATGTTTTGCATTACAGATTGCTTAAACTCAATATTTTAAATGTATCTTTTAAGAAATTATCCGTGCTTTGTTTTTAAAGCAAAATGAAAAATCTTATGTTCTGAAAGACATTTTTAAATTATTTTGTGACGTAGTTTTTTATTTTTATTGATTTTTACTTTTTAACATTTCCTTCAATACTTTTTGGCTGTTTTTATATATATATATATATATATATAATATATATATATATATATATATAAAATATGTATTATATATTATAAAATACCCTATTTTAAAAAATTCTAAATGTTCTTTTTAACAGGCAGCACAAGTGACATAGGATTGACTACATCATTCGCAGTCGATACATCATGCCAAGATAAACTCAATGTTTCTTCTGATGTAAGTTTTCAAAAGAATCTTTTTCAGATTATCTGCTAAAAGACAAAACCAAAAAAGAAGGACTTTAAAGACTTTTTACAAAAGAAAAAAACACTAGGAAAAAATATTTTTAAAAAATTGCACTCAAATGACCTTTTGTAGGAATTGCACTGAGAAATTAAAGAACCAGTAATTGACCAGACACAAATTGCCTAGTAAGTACTTTATTAACGATGTAATTATTTATTAATTATTACAGTGCATGACTTGAAGAGGTAATACAAAAATGTTTTGTTTTTGTAAAAAGTAAAGTTTAAAACATAAGGTGAGATTTTTCTGAGAGATAAAGTTTCAAGTATCTTTGTAAATTTTTAGTCTTGTAATGATTATGTAAATGACTGCCTAATTAGCATAGCTAAGGCTTAAACTATATAAATGCCCAATCAATAAGGGTAGAGCAGTTCTCGGTATGTGAGATAAGTGACTAACGTTGGACTGATAAAATACGAAATCACACTTCATATCAAGTATCTTTGTACATTTTTAATATCTTTAATTTTTCATATTTTTTATGTAGTTAATTTTCTTTTCTACATTTTAACTACTGACATTTTTTAAATATAAATTTAACATTTTTTTTATTCATTACAATTTGTTTTTTATGTTGCTTCAAAAAACTGCTTAAATTATTATTGATGGTGTCACCATATTTGCTAAAAAGGCATATATCTAATCTACCTGGAACAAATAGATTTACCTCTTTCTGAATGAAATTGTTTAAAGGATCTCCTTGATTAGAGCTTTTAAACTGCTTGCGTTGGCAACACCTGTTTTAAAAAATTGTCTTTTGTGCCACATTACCTAAGTTTTTTTTTAATCTAAATAGTAAAACATGTTAAATTTATAACAAGCTTTCTACATTTCTAATTTTATGAGGTTTAATAAGAATCAACTTTTGAACAGGCATAAATTTAATTTATTTCTACATTTTTGTAGGAGGAAAAAAGAAAAGGGTTATTTAAGAAACCATTTTAAATTTAAATTACATTGTTTGTTTTTTGTTTTTAATAGAGTGATGAAAAGAATGAAGAGTTCAATTTGTGGCAAGTTTGATGCAATTCCTTCACCTCTTAACTGAAACATTACGACTACTGCTGCTACTCCCATTGCTGAGGATGATATTGTGATTATGATGATGATGACTGCGACGAATTAAAAAAAAAAAAAAAAAAAAAAAAAAAAACTTAAAAATGCAGAAAAAAAAAACAAACCCTATCTTCTGTTGTTCTAAGAAGATAGAGATAAAGAGCTGATTGATCGATGCTGGCTCATCGGGGTAAAAGTACTGTTCAAAAACATGAATAATGTTAATAATTAAAAATAATGTATGAATGTATGTAAAGTGTGCATGTATAATAACAAGTAAACTCCTTGGTGCTGGCCTGCTAAGGGGAGATAACTGCTTTTTTTTTTTTTTTAAATTCTTCTACCCAACCCCCTTCGTTATTCATATGTATAACTCGAACCCACATCCCGTGCCTCATTTGATTGTATATGTCTCAGGACACAATTTAAAAAAAAAAAAAAATTCTCTTTCCTACTCTGCGTTTTATTATATTGCAATCCCGGTTATACAATGGTCCGTCAGCTTCTTTAAAAATTCTCACTGAGAAAAGTAAATACTCGTGTTTCATGTTGAGACACTGATTTTTTCATTCGTATCTTATTTTAATCGATTCTAAAAATTATTTCTTAATTCGGGGTTACCTCCCTTGAACTGGAAACTGGCAAGAGAAAAAATAATTTGATACTGATTGACAATTTTTCGTTTAATTTATATCTTGTTTCTGTTAATTTTTAATTTATGGTATTTCCTTAAATATAATCAAATTTTAAAAGATTTTTCAAGCAACAACTTGGAGTCCTTTTTTATGGGAGAAAGAGTCACTTTTAGAGAATTGGATATTCTGTCTGTGTTTCCATAAAAGAAACAAGTCAGAATGATAAAGAATTAGACATTTTATCAACGTGCAGTCCACATATTCATTTTTAATATCGGCAAAGACTATATTCAAATAAAAGGATTATGAAATCTGTTTAAATAATGATCATATTAAACTTCATTTTCCTTTGCTGGTTGCTTATCAGCATTGTTTGATTTTGCAAAATTGCCATGTAGCTTGATTGGATATTGATTCTAGATTTAAAAGTTAAGCATGGCTTTTGTTGTCTATAAAAACTGACACAAACCACCTGGATTTATTTCATGTAGTCCTTCTATGTTTAAGCAAATGGCTGAGGTAACCTGATATCTTTTTAAGAAAAAAAAATGTTTAATAACATTTTAAAGCAAATTTGTTTTAGTTATCAATTCTGAGTCTTTTTGAATATATTCTCTCAGAAATAATTCATACAAAAGGCAGTTAATAGCAATTTTGAATGATTTACCATTTATTAGTAACAGGGAAGGAATTACCTTTTCAGAGGTTGAAAAAATCTAAAGAAACATTATCCAGGAACCTGAATTGAAATTGTTTATTTTGTTTGCTTAATAGTGTTATATATATATATATATATATATATATATATATATATATATATATACTGGACTCTCCTGTTGTTTTTGATATGAGGGTCAAGCAGCTCAGTCCTTAGAACCAACAGCCAGACTACCCACACATATTTGGTTATAGTGGTGAAGGCTTGTGCAGAACCAATCACACTTTTTGGAAGAGCCGAATACGGAGACCTGGAGCAAGGTATGCCACAAGGTTCCCAAACACAAGTTTTGAATTCAGTTGTCCTTCATCTAGACCATTCACCACACAAGGCTATAGGACCCGGTCTGTTCTGCTATTTTACCCATAGCTGGGGGATGGATTCATACATTCCCCAAGGGTATTAGCACATAAGTGAATGTACTGAACTTGACTGGAATTCGAACTTGGCTCTCTGATTCATCAACACGAGCCACTATCCATTACTCTCCCATGCCTCCATATATATATATCTTAGTACACACAAAATTTTAACATCTGGATATGCACTTCTCCAATTCTCTGTTTCGTTACAGGCTTATTTTCGTGTAAAATTCTCATTCTTCAATTTTCTTCCTTCAGTTGTTATTGTTTTTTTTTAATTTTTTTCACTACTTTACCCTTTCTTCTCAAAATTGGACTCGATTTTATACAACACAGATTTTAATTAGTTGTTGCTTTCTTTTCATATTTAAAATCAAATTTGAAATTTGATAGTTTTCAGAAAGGAAGCAACATTGAAAAAAAAATCACAAATTTCTTTTTCTTTTTTTTCTTTTACTTTTGCATCCTTTCATTAATTCTTAGCGTTTTTTTTCTTATTGGAATATTATTGTTTTTTTTTTTCCTTTTTAGAACAAAAGAAATATTGATAAAAAATTACTGGCATTAAAAAAAATTCTGTTAAAAATCAAACAATTTTGATCATAGAGTGCATTTACGAATTAACATTTTTCTTTTTAGTCAGCAGAAAGCTAAAAGACGGCCATATCCCAAATGAGTGTGCGACATAAAAGAGGGTGGAAAGTAGAATTGTTTATTTTTCTTTTATAAATATTTCTTTTTAATACATTTCTCAAAATCTATCAAAGAAAAGAAAAAATATATTCAGTTGGTTTACAACATATTTCAGTCTTACCAAAATTATTATTATTATTTTTTTAAATTTTTTGAAGTTATAAATAATCAGTGGCCATTTGTAAATGTAATTATGTTAACTTAAAGTCTTGAACTTGTGGCACTTACTCTATGGATAATAAACATTTGGTCAAAGTGAAAGTAATACTTTTCTGCCACCAGTTTAAAAAGGTTTTAGTAAATTAAAAACAATGTAAAACAAAAAAAGATAATTAGGATTTTTTATTGTGTCCTGTTATAGCCATCTTGGAAAAATATTTTGACAATCATATATACTACTGTAGATGATTTCATCTATAATAATAATAATAATTTTATTTTGGTTATTCTTGAGTTCTTAGCCAATTTTAAACAACAGATGTGGTTTTAAAATTATTCTAATTTAAGACGGATTACTTTCACTTTTTAAGGTTTCTCCTTTTTTATGTGAATAAACCTGGGTGGGGTTATTTTTAAACCCTTGGAATAGGGGGAATCTGAATTATTATGCCAAATGAGTTTGTTTTATTTTATTTTTTTTGTTCTCCCCCTTAAAAATAAATCTCAAAAAACAAAAGAAAAGAAGAATAATGTCATCTTCGCTGGAAGGCATGATGACTATTTGTTTTCTTTATTATTTAGGTTGTGTATCTTTTTAAAATTTCCCTGTCCACAACCCACACTTCTATTTGAATTTTATCCCAGTATCTTGTTTGTACCATATGTACATATGTATACCTGCATTTTATTTCTTCATATTTATCATTTGTACATAGCACAATACAGACTGTATATATGCAGTTTCAATGAAAGAAACAAACAAAAACAATTTTTTTTTAAAAATGTCAAAAAATAATAATGGAAAACTGAAACAAAAATATTTCTGTGACTGATTTCATCTTTTTTTTTTTTTTTGGCATCACCAAAGAAAATAACGTTTAAAAACAAAAGAAAAAGAAAAAGTTGATGCCATCTTTGGTTGTGCCAGACTTTCAATATTTTTTCAATAATATATATATATATATATATATATATATATCCTGTGTTCCAGTCACTAAATAATCTTTTTTTCACATTGTTTAGTCACATTTACCCTTCCCCTGTATTTTAAACAATTTTGACTGTTGTTATCCAGGAAAACTAATCTGATTCAAGAAATAGGGGTGTTTGCCTTGTTTTTTGGGGTTTGTTTCAAACTGCTGATATTGTATCTGCATTATATTTAAATTTTCTTTGAATTTAAACACAATACTTTGACTAATAGATAAACAGAACATTTTTTTTCTATTTTTTGCCTTCTCTGTAGAAGTTGGCATAACTAAAGAATTTGCCAAAAAATTAGTCTCAAAGAAAAAAAATCTTCACACACACATGCTTACACATTCACCTAACCACATACACACAAATGCACACATATACATACATAAAACAAAACCTGTGTGCGTGTGTGTGTAGATGTTCTTTTTAGTACATAGAAGTTGTTATGATTATTTTTAAATCATCACTTTTTACCTATACTATTTCACTTGTCAATCGTCCCCTTCGTCTCTGAATTTCCAAGGGTGAGAGTTACGATTGACATGTACTCCCTTGTTTTACTCATTCATTCTATTCAGCTATCACTCATCAAACTGTTAAAAATCAGCATCTAATAATAATAATAATATTAATAATAATATATTTTTTTCAAATATTAAAAGAAATAAAAAAAAAAAAGACAAAATATTTTGGATTTTATATGAATTTATATATATATATATATATATATATATATATATATATATATAATTATTATAACAGAACTCCTGGATTTTGTGTGTGTGTTCGTGTCCAATGGGCACTTCTTATTTATATCTATGCAATATGAAGCATAATATTCCAAGATTATGTTTGACATTTCTTATCCTCCTGACAGGAGAGTTCCACAAATGGTATGAATGTAGAAAGTTAAACTATAATATGTAAATTTGCACCCTTGCCTATCAAGTTTTATACTTATTTAATTCTAGAAATTTTTATTTTTAATATCATTTACTCTGAGGATTGAAAAAAATTTGAGTGTGTTCATTTGTCAAAGTAAGAAATTCTTATGGTGTGATTGAATTTTCCTTTAAATACTTTTCTGAAAATCTAACAAAAATGTATATTTAATCTGTTTACAATGTACTTCAGTCCTACCAAAATGGCTAAATCTTTCTATTAAAGATATAAATCTAAACCCAAGCCAAATTTGGATATCGTTGAAGATACCAGCATTTTCAAACCAATAAAATCTTTAATTTTTTACTCAGAAGTGTGTGTGTGTATATATATATATATATATATATATATATATATATATATATATATATATATATATATATATGCCTACTGCAGTTAGTACATTTTTAAAGCTTGTGACCATGTCACATTGAAACACTGGTTCTTGTATGATTACCAAAGTTAAGTAATGTCGAGCTTGGGAATACCAGGTACAGTAAGCTTGGATGTGCAGGTGGTGTAATGGATAGTGGCTCAGAATTGGAAATCAGAGAGCTGAGTTCCAGTTCCAGTTGGGTTTATTATATTCACTTACATGCAAATACCCTTGGAAAAGGTATGAATTCATCTCTTCTCCCCTCCAGCTATGGGTTAATTAGTAGGACTTGTATCAGTAAATTATTCTTATCTCTAAAAAATTCTTGTAATTTAAAAATATTTTCTGTCTTTAAATAACCTGTAAAAGATTGATAAGTGATAAAAAACATATCAATCATGTAAAGTTTACATACATATATAATCCCGAAATAATATAAACTTAGTAGCAATAAAAGTAGTTATAAAGTTCTTAGGCAAGGTTATATTAACCTGTCTTCAATAATAAACACCTGTACAGGTTACATATATGGTACCTCAAATGATTCGACATTTATTAACTCTTAAGTGAAGAAACATTTAAACCTCATGCAAGTTTTTTGTTTTGTTCTCTATGCTATTATCAGGAAAGCCAGTTTTCTTGTAAAAAGCCACTATAATCAACTTCTTTTAATAATTTACTCTAAATAAAAAATCCCTAATAACAAATTTTCAGTATTTGAATTCCTCAGCCAAAGATAACCTTCTAATTGCTTGTTTACATTCTTTACTGTATCCTGTTGGGTGGAATTGTTGGTCAAACATGAACATTATTGTTGTAGATACAACATTATTTTATTATTTTTTTTTTTCAATGTCTCTATTGAGTAGAGATAAAGTGAAGCGGCTAGCAGCTGATGTTATGGCCATTGTTATCTGTGCCAGAATTTGGTCAGAAATCTCAGATCTGAATGTCAACTTGAAGATGGAAGCAAGAAAGAAATCTGTTGGAATATTGTGCATGTGTATAATTGTGAGTGTGTATATTTATATATATATATAATATATATATATATATATATATTTGTGCAGATATGTGGAGTAATTGACCATGGTTAAGTGTAACTGACAAAATTCTCAACAAATGGAATTGACTGTAGGATTTGTCTTTGAATTTGGGGAGGGAATGTTCTTAGCATATTGAAACTAACACCCCTCAATCGAATGGCTGCGTGCACTCATATTTCCCTCCCCTTATCCCCCAACTTTAAAATATCTCCAAAATGTTGGCTTGTTTGTCAAAGTTTGAGACAAATTTATAAACTTAATCTGCTCTAAGAAGAGATTGAGAGAAAGAGAGAGAGTGCCACTCCTTACTAAATAAGTCCATCCTTTCCCTAGGAGGAAATTTTCTGAAATATGTCGGTTGATAAGGAGAAATCTTTTGGTCTCCTGTGATCTCTTCCTTCTTAGAAAGACAATTCAATCTCCGCATTTCCAATCTCTGCTTCTATAGTCTCTTGTTTCACTTTTCTAGAAGTGCGACATATTGGAAAGTCAGCCATGTCTCTCTTCTCTAAAACAGTGAAAGTACCTTTCTTAGTCAAAATTCCAAAAAGTTCACGATCCCTAAATACTTTCATAGAAATGTTGATCTTTCTAGAAAAACAGACTAATTTAGGGGATTTACTACAATATACAGTTATGTAATTGGGATTCAGGACAATTATGCTCTGTTGCTGAATGTAACCAAAGTGTTGAGCTATGAATTATTTTACATGAACTTTGTTTATATTGCCCTCCTAGCAAAAGACTCGAAGCAAATTGATTTTTGTAAGGATCAAACTTGGTAATAAATCTTGATATGAGACTAGTTGTTTTGGTATTAGCTCGAGTTTTCATCCAGCTACATTCAAAGTCTCAGTAAGAAGAATTTGATAATTCTGTTTTTGACACTATACTGCAATCTCTGAAAACATTAAGATTCCAAGATGTCTAAAAAAAAAACCCTTCCTTGCAGTAGCTCATAAACTTAATCTTACAATATGTCCTTCCATGGGCATTGGATCTTACCAATCTAGTGTGTTCCAAATCAGTTGTTTGTAAAGTTTTGGCTATACAGTCTTCAGGCAAGTCAATGAAGGTGTACTGGGGACAATGTAATAGTTGCGGGGGGGGGGGTATTTTTCCCTTCAAGTAGGGTGATAAGTCAAATATGGATATGCAGAGTGTCACTGTCTACAATAGAGACTTTTCTATGGGAGAACTCAGTTTTATAGATCCTTTCTGTCAAGAGGAAAAACAACCAGTAACCCAATCTTAGAAATTTTCATAACCTGAATGGATTAAATTCTCTGTTCTGAATTGTCTTCTTTTTTTTTTTAAAGTATTATTAAGTTTGCAATATGTGTAATAATATTTTTACTGGGTGAATTGGAATAATATTGTTTTGAGGGAGAATTATTTACTGAAAAATTCCAGTTTTTACTTTAGCAGTCAATGCTTTTATATGGTCTGGTTTATGACATGTAAAGCACATGGGGACATCATTATTCTGTGAATTTGGTCTTGGCCATTGCATTTTAAGGCCCATTACAGTATTTTCACTGTTATTCTCTTCAATCCTCATTTTAGTTTGCCTGGGAGCTTTGTAATGCTCTTCTACATTCACTAACTGCTACTATTTTGTCTTTTTGAGTAATAACAGTTTAAATTTGGACAGAAAGACTTTTAGGACCATGGCTATTAGCAAACTATCAGTTATCACTTCTGATGTTTTTAATAGAGTTGCAGCATTTTAACCTCTAATAATATAATCTGTAATACTTTTGCTATTTGCTTTCCATAAGGAGGTTAATTCAGTGTAGAAGGCAATTATTTTTGTTTTTCCTTTTGATAAATAGTGTTTTCTCAAAATTTGCAGTGCTTTTCTGCCATTGACAGGGGCTTCTATCATAAGAGACAGACTTCAGTCATCAAGAAATTGAATTAACTTGGCAAATGCATTTGCATTATTTTCACAGTAAGCTTCATCACTGGAATGATTGCTTAGTGCCAAGATAATCTCAATGTCATTTTTAGATTCTCATGTATCCTAAAAATTTTATTTCCCATAATTCATATTTGGATTTATTGCCATTGAAACAGTCTATTTCTGGGCCTCTAACCCGTGGAGTAATTGGCCATGGTTAAGTGTAACTGACAAAGTTCTCGATAAACAATAAGAAAAGGTAAAAAATAAAAGATCAGGGCAAAATAATACAAAGCAACCAATATATATGCAAATCAAAACTAATCAAAGCAACAGTCATAAGACACAAAGTTCACAAAGTAAAAATTCTGTTCACACCCAAAAGGGATACAGTCAATTGGTTATAGCATTCTGACTTCAATATGGGGTATGAGTCTCAGAATTTGTCCATTTTTATTGGTTAGAAAAAAATCCCAGCATTCATCTGTAGGATTTGTCTATGAATTTGGGGAAGGGATGTTCTTAGCAGTCATTCCAATAGATTGGAACCAGCACAAAATACTTGAGTGTGTGTCTGCATGCGCATTTATGAAGAACTGTATAAGATGAGAAGCGATGGAATTTGAACTGTTTGTTGGCATATGAAAATTTTAATTCACACTCATGCAAATGTTTTTTTTTTGTTTGTTTTTTTCTTAAACCTTTTCTTGTATTGTTCTCTTACTTGGTTGTCAATTTCTGTTATACAAATAGTAATACTTGATGTGAGCTCTTGCTTGGGGGACATCTTAAGTCACATCAACAACTTGCTGTATCGACTCAGAGTTTAAAGTGCTTCTAACTGCATTTATTGCTTCTGTATTTTGGACATTCAGTTATGTGATGCAAACTGGGAGCTTATATGTCTGTATTTTCTAATTATTTATTTATTTCACAGAACATCTTTGTTCTTACCAAACCAAAGATCTATATACTCTACAATCCATTATGTACAAATGAACATTTTCAGAAGCGACTCAGTCAAAAATAAAAATAAACAGGAATTGTTCTTTTTTCTATTGATTTCTGGAACCAATATTGTGGAAAGACAATGCAGAATTAAATAAATTATGACAACAGCTACTTATTTGGTAATATGAGTTGTTTTTTGTTATTTTATTGTGTTTGTTTTTACATTATATATACACACATAAAAGTTTAATGGTCTGAGTTGAATCAAACCCGGAAACAGTAGTATTAAAAAGTGCTCAATGCATGTGTGAAAAAAAAAAAACACTATTAACAAAAGTAAAATTGACCTTGCTAACCAAACGCTCCTCTGTGGCCCAATCGGTTAAGGCATGTCGGGCTATATGACGGTTCTGTATAGGATACAGGTTCAATTCCTGTCGGAGGACGCATATTTTCTATGAAAATTTCTCTGACATTTAGACCGGTAAATGTTGTTAATACTGTTTATTATAAACAGAGCATTTACTTAAATATTTGTATCTATAAAAAGAACGTAGAAATATATATATATATATTTACAAGACCTTCACCAGGCTTTCTATTGACTGGCTACTGATGACCGCACATTGTATCTCCATTTTCGTTCACCTTGGTGTGGAACAAAAAGTGGTAAAAGTCTGCCGCACATTAACAAGGGAAAAAAGATGAAAACAAAAACCATGGCAATAAATGATAACTTGAGCGCTGTTCACAATATATTTTGGCGATTTTCTAGCTCAGCCTGTGTTGGTAGATAGGTTGGTGAAAACTTAGGACACTTCTACCATCAATTTCACAGATTCGCTCTAAACTCTAAGCGTATCTCAACATCATGGTGCATAACTGGCAATACAAATAGGCAACATCAGAACTATGTGATGGGCAGTTTGTCCCCTGGCAAGGGCGAATCGGAAGCCCTTGCTATCTCAATCCCGACAGTGACTGCTATTTTGGCCAGCAGCTAGAAATCATCAATGTTGTTGCTTGACCTCAAAAGCTCCCATTTATTATTTGTTGTTCTGTTATTCTTTGCTCACATGCATGCCATTTAGGAGACATGACTTTAAAGACCCCATCCCCCAGCCATAAAATAAACATTTGAGATTGAGATAAAATCACACCTTCCTCTTCCGTGTCAGTGGGTGACAGAATTTTCTTTAACAAAGAACTTTTACTGATATCCAACCAAATTTTGAAAAAATGCTGCCCAAAAACACACAATTCAAAAAACACAACCTCGAAGCGACAAAAGAACAAATATATTGCATGTGGCTGAGGAGTTAGTTAACATTCTGTTACGATAGATATTTGCACTTACCTGATCCCTCATTCTGCAGATTCTGATTCAGACCTCAGTATGTCTGATGATTCATCCGGGGAGGAAGGAGCTCTTGTCCCACTGCAAAGGAGTGCCAGGGTGAAATGACCAGTCCCCCATTGTCACTTGTGTGATCATACAATCGGCGGTGGGGAGAGTGTGACAACAGATATTTGCACTTACCTGATCCAAAGTGCTGAGGTGTCTGGCCTGCTGAGAGGTCCACAGCGCATGTGTGATATTGAGTCTTTTTATGAATTTTGGTCATTTGCATACAAGTACGACCACCTGCTTTAAAAGGCAGTATACAATGACAGTGAGGGGCAGAGAGAGAGAGAGAGAGAGAGAAAAATTGGGAGTGGAAGTGTGCAGATGTGGCAGTTGGGAGATTTTTTTTTGCCAAGGAAGTGATTTCATAATAATATCACCCTGGGAAATTATCCCAGTATACAATATCATTATACATTAGAAAAAAAAAACCTGACACCTATAAGCCTTTTGAGTGAAATTGGGTAGACAAAACTGTTCAGAAGCCGTCAATGGTTATGTTAGCATGGTCACAAGTCATTGTGACCAAGGTTTTGAGCACATTGGCTTTGTTCAACTGCTGAACATGGCAGATTATATACTCTCTTGTTGTAGGTCCAAGGGTAGAGCCCTGGGGGACACCTGCATTAATGCAAAAAGATCAAGAAGAGTGACTGCTCAGGACAACTTTCATTTTGTGATTTGATAGATAAAACTGAATCAATACCCAGAAATACCTTTCAACTTGTGAAGATTGGCATACCAAACTGCCAAATGCCTTCAAGATGTCCAAAGCAACAGCCCAAACTTCACCATTCGTATCTAAAACTTGATAGACTCTTCCAGCAATAATCACCAATATGCCAGTAGTTGACTGAGAGAAGGAGAAGCCATATTGCTAATCTGAAAGAAGACCCTGTGATGTGTAGTGATTAACCAGTTCAGAGTTGATTAGGGACTCTAGTACTTTGCCAAAAAGAAGTAGACTAATAGGCAGATAGAAGGATCAGATGGTTCATCTGATTTCTTAAAGACTGGAACAATAGATGATTTCTAACAAGTAGGAAAATCAGCAGCAGCATGGCATTTACTGTAAAGTTTAGAGAGAACCGGAGCCTGTTCAGGAGCAGATTTCTTAAGGACTATTGCAGGTATAACATCAAGTCCATATGCTTTATGAGGTTCCAGTTTAGAGATGATAGCAGTAAACAATGGAAGGCATAACATGTATATCACTTGACACAGACTCAGTTCTAATGGAAAGTCAGGCAAAGATTCTCCAGATGAGTCAAGAGTAGAATTAGAAGAGAATTTACGAGCAAAACATTCTGCTCTATCAAATAATTGACCATTGTATCAGCACTTTTTGCAAAAGATCATATATATATGTCCCACTTGTGGTCAGAGTGAACTTGAGTCCCAATAGACATTTGAAGCAAGAAGCCTCATGGAGAGTACAACTATTCATCATCAGAGGTTAAAATTCAGGGTCGGCTGAGTGATGATGAAATCTTACTAGCTTGGTTGTGAAACAAAAATGCATATTTATTAGTATACATTTTAGTATTATTATATATCGAGCATTGTATTATTATTATTACCAGTACTCACTGTGTGCTATTATATATATATATATATATATGATAAAAATATAATTTTAAGGTATGCTTTATTGATGGTTAAATTGCTCAATATCAGGGATAAAGAGCATGTAAATATAAAATTGGTGATTGAAGTCAACACCAAGTAGCAACGGTCTGTTTCATGCTTGAAAGCAATCGTCAGGCATGAATATTGAGTTTAAGCATGAAACAGACTGTCACTGTTGGGGGTTGGCCTCAGTGTCCACTTTATATATACATACATACACACACACACCATATTAGATTAAGCTCTGAACAAATGCATGTTAGAAATGATTAAAGATATCTTACTGGAATTCCCCAAGGATTTTATAACACTATTGGACTCTACTTTGAGCAATAAGAATAATTACTCTTTAAGCTTAACAGAAGTAGCATGATGAAGTCAATCAAACAAAAATGACATGTTCATCATTAATTAATCATAGCTAAGGATCAGAAGCTCATGAAGTATTGAAATAAAGTTCATATATATATATATATATATATATATATAGAGTGAACAGGTAATCAATCCGTTGGTATATAGTCCGGGTGGATCCTAATAATTATTAAAACTGATTCACAGAGAGCTCATTGTATTTATTATAACAGAATATGTTTTTTTTTTTTGTTTACAGCAAAAAACCATGTTATGGTAATTTTTGTTATTTGCTGTAAAAAAAAAAAATATATATATATATATAAATAAAATAAATTTCTTATGAATTGAGTTGGATCTTTTCCAATTGATCTATTTAACTCTAAATTGAAATGACAATCTCCCTTCCTGTTGTGACCTGATCCAGTTTTCCTCTCTACTGTTCCCTCCTTTTTAAACTTATTCACCATTCTCTTGATGGTTCTTGAATGGACTTTGAGAATGAAAGCCAGGCTATGAATGTTGGCAACATTACTGAAGGCTTTTTCCTCTCACCATTGCTCAATTGAGAAGACAGTAGATCTGACACAAAACAACTTTAACCTCTCTTTTTAGATGAAAAATTCAAAAGGTTTTTTCAGTGATTCTTACAAAAAATGTTATCAAGATGGCTAAACGACTTGAAAACCTGGCGTAAAGAAACTCAATTAGTTTAGCGTTTTTTTTAGATATTAAACATTTTGTGGGATGGACAATTTTGCTGTTGCACCCAATACATATATATATATATATATATATGTTTTTTTATCGTTTCATATTAGATGACATACAATCCTCTTTATTCCATTACTTTTATCAATAAAATATAGATGCAATAGAAATGAATGCCAGTATGGCAATGTTTAACTTTCATGCCCACAAGCAAAAAAAATAAATAAATAAATAAAAAAAGATAAAATAAATAAATAAATATGGTCAGTTAAAAGGACAGTTATTCCCTTGACTCCCTCAGGAATGTTTATTTACAAGATTATACAAATATGTGAACCAAGTACAATGTGAGACTTATTATTTGCCATTTTATAAAATAAATTTGAAAAGAAATCTTTTCATTCAAAGATGCACAAAATTATGGAAATATGTAAACCAAATTCAATGCAATATTTGCAGTAAAAACGACATTGGATAATCATATGCATGGAAAACTTTCCTCCTAATGAATAGGGAGATACAAACTCAAAATATTGACTGTTTGTGGTCTCACTGGAAATATAAAATTAAAAGACTGTTAGGTTCAGAGAAAGAGATGCTCTCAACCTATTTTAGTGAATTTATGTGGCAAAAGCAAATAAAAGAAATGCCTGCAAAATGTTTTTTTTTCTTCTTCCAAAATTTATAATTGTTATGCGTTTATTGAAATTTTCTTGTTGACAGACATTTTTATAAATTTATGAATAAAAAACATTTTTATATTTATTTCTTTATAAAATGGTAAATAATAAATATTTCATTATAATTGGTTCACATATTTTTATAATCTTGTAAATAAGCAATCTAATAAATAAATAGTATTTAATAACTTTGTCATCAATTCTCAAGAATAAAGAAAGTGTAGAAATCCACCTTTAGTTTTGGATTTTATTCAAATTTCTAATCGCCTTTTAAAACAAACATTGCCGAAGGATTCAAAACAGCAGTGTCAAGGTAATAACCATCCTTTTGACATTCTGGTATTTTTTTTTTTGGCAGGCACAAAGGTTAAGCATTGCTGAAAATCTCTTCCCAAGCAAGCTAGCTAAGTGCTGTTGTGTATTGCCTTTATAACATTACTGTCCACCCCTACTCCTACCCTATATGTTACAAACAAGTGCAAATATGTAAGTATATTTACAATCCTATTGGTTACATTTTGCACATAAGTAAACTAGGATTTTTTTTATCTATCTGGTTATCTATCATTGTTTAACAAAGAATTCTTCTTTACTCATTATAAGTAAGAATATCCAACAAAAGCTCACATCAAAACAAAAGAAATAAAATGTATTAACAACTTTTTCTCATTTTGTTGGTAATGAGATATTCAGTTGTTATGGAAACACAAAGTAATTTAGCTTATTGGTATCAAGCAATTTTACTTGTTACTATAACAATGGAATAGGTCATTATTAAAGTTGCTCAACCAGTACATAATCGTATTAGGTTTCCTATTATAGAATTGGAGGCCACAACAGGTTCTTTTACTATCCTTAGACTACTGGCCGATCTTCAAAAAGCCAAAGAGGTTTTTAGTATTTTAGTGGTAAAATATCTGTATCCTATATGCCCTTCAGTTCCAAATAGAATGGGACAATTATTCTGCTTTGAATAAAAACCTGTCTGTGACATCCTTATTCCAACCACCCCTTTTATTAAATATTCAAGAAACCCCCTCTCTACCCCTAATTTAAGGGTCCAGCCTTCTTGGAATCAGGGCTGGTGCATACTACTCCTGAATGGGGTTGGGGGGGTCAAGCCTGATTGGGGGAATTCTGCTGTGACCCTTGCCATCTTATCAGCATCAGCTTTCTCTACCTACATTTTTATATGTCACAAATTAGACTAAACACAATGTGACAAATTTCTGCAGATTTCGACAACATTCTATGGCCTATTTTTTCTTTCCAGATGTGTGAATTTGTTTTACTCGTGTTTACTAAGTCCCCAAAAAACACAATATAAAATTCACTATTTTTTATACATAATATTGAATGGGTTAAAATTATTCAATTTTGAACCAGAAAAATCTCAAGTTAATGTTAAAAATTGCTGCAAAACATTGTCGATTTATTTAGGATGGAATGATCTATTTATGACATTTCTATTTAGATAGATTGTATTTATTTTTGATTTTTCTACTTGAATTGTTCAAGTATATTGCATATGATCCGTTATTGTACATAATTAGGTTACAATAAAATTTGTATTTTATATGAATAGTACTTAATAAAAATTGAGATGTAGTAGAGTGTGTGTGTGTGTGTGGGAGGGGTTATCATAGGTTGTGGAAGGCATGAGATCCTTGTACCAGCCTTGGTTGGAATAAAGATGCTCTCGGTGGATTTTAAAAAAATTCCTGGCCTGTCTATTTCAAATTCAAAGAGGTGTGTGTGGGGTGTGCGTATGTAAGTGTAGGAGAGAGAGAGAGATTGTAACTCAGGCGAGTGGTTATTTTTGTTCAGTGGATGAGCATTTGAAAGCAAATAATGATTCTGAAGATAAAAAATTAACAGAAAATCAAAGCAAATTCATGAAATAAAGCTAGAGTTAGAAAGGTGTAGACAAAAGAACTGTATTGTTCACATATAAAGAAGATTGATCTTTAGCTTAAAGTTAAATGGAATGGGAAGCAAGGTCTGACAGCAGTTTATACATTATCAGTTTTACAAAGAAGCTGATATTAGATGACATACTCCAAAAGAGAATGTAGTAATCATAAAAATGTGTTATAAATAATAAAATTTTATTTGGCTGCATCAAAAAATATTTCTGAGTTGGCCACATTAAAAAATGAAAATGATTTTTTTTCCAAACATAAATCAGTCTTTGTAGTATTTTTTTTCTTTTTTCAAACAGCACTTAGACATATGAGTTTCTATTTACAAAACTTTTTACAGCTGAGCAAAAGTATAGAGAGAACCAAAACTCATTTTGTGGTGGCATATTTGATTTCATCAAAGGCTTTTCTTGCTTTGCGCAGTTCTTCATTCATTGTCAGTAATTCCTTCACTCGCGAATATTTCTTTGCATCTTTGCGAATCAAGAAAATAATATCTTCCACCTGAATACGGCCTGGTCGACCCACTTCCATTGCCTTTTTGGTCTGAAAAATAGACATAAGGAAAAAAAAAAAAATAACACTATTAAATGATAATAAATAAATGCATCACAAATGACTATAATTATAGTTTGTTTTTTTTAAGCAAATAGACTTGGCCCAAAAATTTGGTTGTGACTACAGTTCATCTAAACTTACACAAGTTCCTGCAAATTATATGAAAAAGAAAACAAAGGGTGAAATGTTTAACGCTTATATCACTGGAGCTGGCATGGCATAGAAGAGGAAACTAGAGTTAGGTAACATTTGTGTATATTTCTGAGATGAAGTATTGTGACTATTTCCTCTTTATTGTCATATTGACATTTTGTCTGTTGGACTCTCTGGCTTTCTTCAGGTGATATACATTAGAACTTTGAAAGAAAACCCTTTATTTCATGCACTGGGATGGATTGTTCTAGTTCCTCATGCCATGCCTTTTCTGGATCTCTCAGTTTCAGTTATTTCCCTTTAGTAACTCAACTTTCCTAGTTTTTGTTCACCTCTGCTGTGGCCAGATACTGAACTCACAACTCTTTGGGTCAAATAAGTGGATTATTTCAACCAACACTTTTATCCACTGGGACAATATGACAATAAAAATGACAACAGTCTAAACAATTTAAATAGTGTAAATAGTTAAGCAAGACCATTTTGTAATAGGAGCTGAAAAAATAAGAAAAAAAAAAAAAAGTGAATTTCTTGGATGAAGTGATCATTATTTACATGCAGACTATTGTCCTTATCCTTGTTGTTGCTGTGCCTTCTAAAATGACAGCAAGGCTTCAACAGTTGCATCAGCAACAGTAGAAAGAAGTGAATGTGACAAGCAGCAGTAGCACTCATCAGCAGACAGATTGAGCTTAAGATTCAGAATTTTTCAATCAGGAATGTCCCATGGAACAATAGCATAGATTAAATTGTTGGTTCATTAATTTGGTGGCATAGTAATAATGAGTTCAATCCCTGGGCTTGGCAGTGTGTACATGAACTTAGTGGAAATGGGGTGAGCAATAACCAAACAGTACTAAGAGCTAAAAGAGATATACCTAGATATGGTCAGTGGAACGAGAACAACTGATTAAATAAAAGGTTCAATTTTAAATTCGCTGAAGATTACCAAGATTGACAAGCACCTGATGAAGACTAGAGGATAATGGTCGAAATGTTGTGATAACAACAACAACAAAGACAAGGACTATAGCTAATTGTTTTTTGTTTGCTAAATTCAGTATTGTTTAAGTTCTTGAGCAAATTTACATGAACAGAAAAAAAATTTTTTTTTTAGATCAAATTACCACATAAGATGCAGACTACTGGAATCTGATAGCCACAAAAAGAGGCCATTATTTACATTTCCTATTTAGTTGACTGTTCACCTAAATTAAGGAAGTTTATAAAACAAGAATTCATATTACGAATCAGTAAATTGTCTAATGGAATTCTTCAGCTAATTGAACCTGCATTCGAAATAAAGGCCTGAAGAATTTCCCTTGATCTAGACATTTGAGGGAAAAAAAAAAAGAATTTCAAGAAATTTTCCTCCGAAGTTCTAATAAATCAACTGAAATCAATTAAGAAAAAGAAAATAAGGGCGTTTGCGAAAAGGCATTAAAAAAATCTATTTTGTCAACAAATGAATATTTTTTGTTCATAAATTTATATTGTGTATTAAGTGTCTAATCATACATATGGGAGAGCACTCATAAAAGTGGTACAGAAAGAGTAGCCTCCCATATAAAGGAATACAGTAGAACGTAGACTTATGAACAACTCCACTTACGAAAATCTCGCCATACGAACAAAAAGTCAGAAAATTCGTTTTAGCTTACGAAATTAAGAATGGGCTTGCCGCCACTGCATTTCAAACTAGATATTTGATATAAATGTACCGTAAATACTTTTTAATCTTATCTCAATATAATGTATTATATATTTTATATATAATAATAATATAATACTCTAGTATTATATAGTATGACAATACTTTTTAGGCTGTATTTTTATACTGTACTCTAAATACTTGCAGATATATTTTATATTGTATTTTATATTTTTATGTTTTATATACAGTGTACAGTATTATATTATACAGTACATATTTCTATACAGTTCCATATGTAGTGTGAATCTACAAGCACTGCATCATCCCACTCAGTCCTCTTTGTTACCTCGTAGAATAAACATTTGTAGTGTACACATATTTGCGATTATATTAGTGTAAATGTAAAAAAATAAAATAATATGCAAACATTTATGTACAGTAATGAATACAGTACATGTACATTACAGTAACATGGAAATTTTATTCAAATTTATTGAATTAAAAGTAGGTAAAAATGTGACAATGCTGGGTTCGTTTCATTTAATCTCTATCTAAAGTGTGTCTTAGTCTAATATACAGTGTATAATCATTGAATTCTAAATTAATATCAATACAGTACAGTAGAAAAATGTAAAAAAAATTATAAAGTTTAATTAGAGTAAAATAAAATGTAGACACAACATGTAAACTAAACAAATAAACTACGTGCCTAGTTCAGGCTGATTTCACAGTACATTTCGTCACTGCAGTTTGTTCCTTTACATTTTTTCAGACAGTTACTGCACAATAAATTTTAAATTTTAGTGGGTAATATTTTGATAATTTTTGTAGCCCATGATGTCACCCAAGAAATTGGTTGCTACTAAGAAGAGGGAAAAACATCTGGGCAAATGGAGATCATTCAGAAGCACAAAGAAGGTAGTAGTGTTTCTGACCGTGCCAATCTATACAGACATTCAGCATCAACAATTTGCACTATCCTAAAGAACAAGATAGAAATAAAAAAAAAAGCTTGATGTAGCCAAGGGAGTTAGCATAATTACTAAGCATTGCCCAAAAGCCCTAGAAGATGTTGAGAAGCTGTTGTTGATGTGAATGAATGAGAGGCAACTACAAGGTGATTCTGTTTCTGAAGATATTACATGCGCAAAGGCAAAGGCACTGTACGTGGATCTTATCAGAAAAACACCAGGCACGTCTTCTGAAGATGAAAATGCATTTAAGGCAAGCTGAGGATAGTTTGAAAAATGTAAAAAGAGAGCAGTCATCCACAGTTTAGTAAGACATGGAAAGGCTGCGAGCTCTGATAAAGCTGTCTCGTTTCAGAGGTGTTTTGAAGTGACTGAAAATACAAGCCTGACCCTAAGAGAATTTTAGAAGGATCACATCAATATCCTAAATTGCTTAATCTCGTTGATAAAGCCTGGGAAGGAGTCACAGTGACATATTTATTTACATTATTTTATTAGTATAATCTTTAAAAAGGTACTTTAATTTTGCATAAAATACGATTTTTATAGCAATATTTTTTTGGCTTGGGACAAATTATTTTAAATGGGGAAAATTGCTTCAACATACAAAATTTCCAGTTACAAATTCACTCCTGGAATGCATCAAATTCATAGGTCGAGGTTCCACTGTATACGTAGATATGTCAGTGAACACGGAGACCAAAACACCGTGCAGCAATAGTGTTTCATGATTAAATGCAATCATCAGACCATGTGTGTTGCGTTTTGGTTCAACAATTTATATATATATATATATATATGCAGGTCAATTGTTGCTGGGTGTTGACCTCAATGTACATACACTCACACACATCTGAAATGAAGTGTAATCGCAAGGCAAGTTCAGATTCCTATTTTGATGCATGCATTTTCACAAAAATACTCTTTGGAAAAGTTATGAATCCATTTCTCCCCTTCTCACAGCTATAGAGGTCAAAGAGTAGAGTAGACTAAACACTTTAGTCTTGGGTGAGGACCAGACTAGAAAAAGTACAACTGAATTCAAAGCCATAAAGAAGTCAAGAGGAAACCACTCTAAGTCAGATAATCTGTGGAGAGCCATGATTGCCTAGAAAAGAAGAGAGAGAGAGAGAGAGAGAGAGAGAGTCCCTTCTCAATCCCATTTTAATCTCAATGTTGTACACTTACCATTTCTGTAATGTACTCAATCACTAAATCTTCCAGCAGATCGACCGATTCAGTATAAGGATTTTGGTCATCTCCAAATCCATACATCATACACCGGACAGCAGCAAAAACTGTTTAAAAAACATGAAATTGACATTTTTTGTGAGTATGAAAGAAGGGCAGGGGACAAAAAAACAAGAAAGAGCACAAATATTTGATGATAACTATTTTTATTCTGGCTGTGAAATAGAAACCTCCATTTGGGAATAAAACAGCTGAAATGATAGAGAGATGGTTGCAAAAGATACTTACACTTATAATAAGCCTCAAGGGCCTTTACTTGAGAGCAAAGAATTAAGTAATTAGGTGACTCTTTGGCAAAAAGAGCAGATTAATATCGATTCTCAGTGCAGAAATAAAAGCAAAATATTTGCGGTTAATTTGCAGTGTAACATCCGCACTCAGTTTGCATTAAAAATTTCCAAAACATTTATGTGTAATTGTACATGCTCTCCATTCGAATCTGGCTCGATGAATTTGATAAAATCTACCATTTTGGAGTTATCGATAGTGAAATTTTGGATTCATTTGTGTCGCGGGCAGCCATTAGTCGTCGTTTGTATATATTCACTGCAGATATAGCTATCAGTGTAGGTATCATTGCGCAAACTGAGCATGTCTACGTAAATAGTTCTCGTGCGCAGTAATTGCAACAAATTTAGCTTTTCATAGTCTTCCGTGTTTAGCTTTCTGCAGCGAATGTATGTAAACAAGAGTAATGGTGGCGGCCAATGATGTGATTGGATCCCAAATTTCACTGTTGATAACTCCAAAACGGTAGATTTTATCAACTTTATCAAGGCACATTCAAATGGGGCATGTAGAATTACACATAAATATAAATATTTTGAAAATTTTTAATGTGAACTGAGTGCGGGTGTTACACTGCAAATTAACCTATTTGCAAATATGATCTGGACAAATTTATAAAAAATAACATTTTAAGTAGGGTGAAGGTTTTACTGAATATCATGTAAAAATCCAAACTTGTAGAATCCCAATGGATCTCATCTGAAACTGGTGACCATACTTTGTTTTCCACTTGACTTTATTTCAAGAGACAAGTCACCATCCAGAAAACACTTAAATTAGTTTGGAGCAAAACGGTCAGATACAGTTACATTTCTTCCCATTACCCAAATTATACAAGCAGTTTTTTTTAAGTCCAGTTTAAAATAATGTTTCAAAATTACCAAAATCTGAGTTGTGATTATAAAATTTAATAAAAATACTTCTAATAAACATTTTTGATGATAAGACTTTGTTTTTACTAAATTTGGGGCCTTCTTTCATCACTCTATGCTGTTTTTTTTTGGTGGTGGTGGTGGTGGGGGGGTTCAGCCAATTAGTGGAGGTACTAATACACATTGTAACACAAAAAAGAAAACTTACATTCTTTTGAGAAAATCTTTTTCCGTTTCTCCAATGGTGATTCATCTTCAATCTCTTCATCATCATACTGGAAAACAAAAGAAATTGAAAAGTTTTGAACTGAAGTTATCAAACAAAAGAAAACGCCAAAGATCTTCCCAAACTTTATTTTTTTACACAATTTAAAATATTTTGATAAAGAGAATTATGCTATGTTGTCAGATTTGTGAATATGGACGATTTTACTGAAAAACACATTCCAATCAATTTAAATTCGGTTTGAAATACAGCAAAAAAGAAAAAAAAAAGGAAAGTGTTTTGTTTGCTTATTGAAAATATTTAATAAATAATAGCTTAGAATTTAAAACTAAAATAAATAAAATTCTAAAAGCCTCAAGTAAGGTCAAGAAAGTTTTCATTTTTAAAAATAAAATGCAAAAACATTATTGGCCGAAATGTTTGTCATTAAGTATCACTTTGTTTTGTTTTTTTTAATTATTTATCTATAACCTACAAAACCAGAATAAAAAAAAAAAAAACAAATTATTTTTAAAATCGAGTCATTTTTCAAAGTATTTTATTTTTCAATTAGCAGAATCAAATTCGAGTGAATGTCACTTCAGGTAAATTGGTCTAAAAGTGGTGATATTATCTAAAAAAAAAAAAAAAAAAAAAAAATTCACACATCACTTTTTAAAAACATGGAAAAAATAGAAAAGAAACAAAACCAAAAAAGACTTTATGTGGGATTTACTTTTACTTCGACCCAAACTACATGTTGGAAAACATTGAGAATTAGGGAGAACTTTTACAAGAACATAAGAGTAGGGCACTAATTTTAAACGGAGTTGTTTTCTCAACACGTAGTGTTTTAATTAAATCATAATTTGAAACGGTTCATGATATTATTACGAATGAATCGTTAAATTATTTAGATGAATGAAAACTGAAAATTTGGGCTATTTTACGGGAGATAAATAATTGAAAGATACTTTTCCATCATTATCTCTTAGTTTTTGCTTCGAAAAAGTCCAATATTTTAACAACATTAGTAATTAATACTAATTATAGTTATAGACAAACAACTACCTGCAAAATATTTCACTTTTCAACAAAATCTTACCTGATCTTTGTCAGAATCAGCGGCTTTGTCATCCATTTTGTTGCGAAAATCACTTTGCTAATGTTTTAGCGATTTTAATGAAACGATATAAAATGAAAACATTTTTTAAGCTTAAAATAATTCAATATGCATTCAATATGCAATATAAATTTAAATGAAATAAATATAAAATATTAATCTTTCTAAATTAATATTAAGAATTAAATTCGGTGTTTAATGGAAAGGAAAATTAAAAAAAAAAAAAAAAAAAAAAATCAAGTTGCGTTTCGTTGCCAACCGAAATTTGGATTTTCGCTTTCGTCTACCCAAATCCCAGCATCCCATTTAGTCGTTTCCGGTCGATGTTCAACATGGTTAGAATCTTTTTCATCTAAATAATATTTGCACCGAAAACAAAGATTAAAACCACGGTAAATATTTTTCGTAATATTGTTTTACAGATCCGGTGATATTTTTACACCAGTTATAATTTATTACACATTTGAACTGACGTCACTTTCATGATCTCAATGTTTTCTCAAAATTCGTAAAAAAGTGCGTGCAATATTGAGGTACCTTAAAAAGCGATAACTAAGTTTTAAATTCATCTAAAAAAATAAATTTTTTCTTAAAGCTTTTATTTTACTTTAAATAGATTACATTTAATATTTCCAAAAAGCAAAATAGGCTGTATTTCAAATTGAATTTTATTTATTGGATTGGAATTCATTTTTTATTTATCATGAAAAAAATAATAAATAAATAAATAAAATCGCCCGTATTGACAAATCTGTCAACACAACATAATTCTCTTTATTAAAAAATCTTTCATAAATAAAATACACTCTTCTGAAAAGTTATCTGAGAAAAATTAACTGATTTAAGAAGGTTTAATTTGGATTGAAACATATTACTTTTAGTTTAAAAAATATCGCAGAGAAGCATTTTTAACACAAAAATGGGTGTTTTAATGAGGTGTTGATATCGACAACCTGATGTTTGAGAAATTCATCTAAAGAGGCAATAATTGTTATAAAAAAGTACTTGGGAGACGCTTTTTAAGGAAATGTTATAAAATTACCAATGAATTTTTAAAAAACTTACTTACAGTACTAGTTACTGCTGTCATTTTTTGATATGTGTAGTACGGACGTCCGTATTTACAAAAATCGGCATGTTTATATACACACGCGCACACACACAAAAAAATCAATATTAAAAAAAAAAAAATACTGGTGTTAAAAATGAATTTAAGTAAGCTTTCTTGTTTATGGTTAGTAAATAAATATTTTTTTTATTTAATTTAATAATAACTATTACTTAACCGCTACAAATTAATACAGAATTTTAAAAGATTGAAAAGTTTATAAATTGTTCTAATTAAAATTTAAAAAAATAATTCTTTTAAAAATTCATTCAATGGAAACTTTTTTCATGAGACAATACAATATGTATTTTATTCATAAAAACAAATAAAAGCTTTTCTAATTGAATAATGTAAAAAAATATTTTTATCAACATTTTATAAAGAAAGAAGGAACATTTTTAAAATAATTTAATTCATTTCTGAATAAGTCCTGAAAGTTTCATTTAAAAATAAAATTCAACAATTATTTGATTTTTTGCAAGAATTTTCAAATCAATGTCTTTTTCACTCAAGTTTCCCATGCTAATTTATGGTCCCCATTTGATGCCAGAAAAATAGCAGAAAATTTTGAAGTTTCTAAAAGGGATTTAAAAAATTAATTTCTACATCAAAATATCCTTTGGTCTTTCATCTTTTCTTCATTCATGCTCATTTTTTAGTGAATCTTTGAAGGTATCTAAATTTATTTAATTTTTTTTCTCTATAGTTTTCAATCGTTCTGCATTGATTTTTTTTAAGGAAAAATACTAAATGTTGGAATTTTTTCAGTCCTGTCAGGCGGTTGAATGAGTATGATGAAATAATCAATGGGAAAATATCAACTTTGCTCTCTTTCTTTTCCAAATTAATCTTATTTTAATCTTTTTGTTAATCTGTTGAGCTTAGTACAGCTCAGGGCCCAGTTTTTATTTTTCATCAGTAGATACAAAAACCATGAATACTTACTTGACTCATCAATTAGTGCCTTGTTTCTTTACTCTTAGGTTTTTGGTTTTGAGTTGGTAACTTTCAGTTCTTTAGTCTAAAAAATCTCTTGAAGGAATCTGAATTAATGGGGTGAAAATGCAATGGGAAGAATCAAACAAAATAGAATTACGTGATGGAGAGGTTTACTCCAAAACATTGCAGAGAATAGCTCTGCCATGGTTGTCTTGAAAAGATTTGGTAATAATAACTGTCTAGTAGGTACCTCCCCACAAAAAGTGACCCCTATAGTTTACAATGCATTTTAAAATTAAAAAACTTGTTTTGAAGCTTTTATTTTAGTTTTAATTTCAAGGTAATAGATTAAATTTAATATTTCCAATAAGCAAAATACTTTGCTGTATTTCAAATGGAATTGAAATTGATTAATATTTTTTTTTTTTTTGGCTCATTAAATTTGGCAAATTTGCAAACATAAAATTATTCTTTTTATTAAAGAAATCAAGCAAAAAGAAAATACACTTTTCTGAAATTTTATTTGAGGAAGATTAATTGATTTAAAGTTTAATTAATCTTAATGAAAACAAATATTACTAACTTTTAGTTTAAAATATTGCAGAAAACATTTTTTTAACCCAGAGGTGGGTGTTTTTATGAGGTGTTGACAGATTTCTTGACAGCCTGATGTTGGGTAAATTTAAATAAGGAGGAGATAAATGAAATAAAATTACATGACAAATACAATGTAAACGCTTTTTTTTATATAATTTATTAACTACCCAGTAATATGAAAAAAATTAAAATATATTAAAGATTCTAATATTTTAATAAATTTTTGGTACTTTGGCTTTTTATAGTCTTACTTACAAAGATGCTTGTTGAGGAAATGTTAAATTCTCAAATTATAAATTTATTATAGTTGCCACTGTTTTATATAATGTTATGTATGGACATCCATATTTACAAAAATAAACACATAAAACAAAATTCTTTTAAAAAACACTGGGACTCATTGAAATGTAGTGAGCTTTTCAATTTATGATTAGTAAGTACAGTTTTAATTTAATAACAATGTCACTTGACCAATACAAATCAGTTCAATTATGTGCCATGCGTGATACATGCTTAGGCAATTATGTATCTTTTGATACATGACTAATGTGGCAGATTTTTTTCCCCCGCAATAGGTTGCCATTTCTTTCTGCGGTAGACCAGTTGCCATCCAAGGCTATAGAACCCAGACTGTCCTGCTATTTACCCATAGCTGGGGGAGAAGTAGAGGATTCATACCTTTCCCAAGGGTATTAGCACGTTAGTGAATGTAATGGATTTGACTGGAATTCAAACTTGGCTCTGTTTCCTCAATCCAAGCTGCTATCCATTACTCCACCATAATTTTAAGTTTATGAATTATCCTAATTAAAATTTTAAAAAATGAAAACAATTCTATTAAAAATTCATTATTCATCAAAAATTAAAAAATGTTTCATAGGATAATAGTGTCCATAAGTTTTATTTATAAAAGCAATTAAAAGACGATTTCCTCCAAGTGGGGGTCCTGTTTAACCAAAAGAATTTGCTGATGGAAATTCTCAGAATTTGTCATCATAACTAATATTAAATGTAAAGCACTACAAAAAAGAATTTCTTTAATTTCATAAAATTAAATGAGTAAGGAGTAATGGATGGAAAAAATATTTCTACAAAAATTCTACAGAAACATTTAAAAAATAATTTAATTCCTTTGTGAATAAGTACTGGATGTTTTATTAAAATCTGGTAATTATTTCGTTTTTGTAAATTGGAATTTTTTTACCACAAAAAGAGTCTAAAATTTTCAAAATAAATTTATGGTGTCACTCATTACCACAATAAAAAACAAGTTTTTTAACCCAAATTTCCAAGTAATAAAAAAGAAAAAAATAATTTTTATGCAAAAAAACCCTTTGATATTTCATCTCCATAACAGCACAAAAGTTTTGACCATAAATTTTTGTTTTTATGTTTTGTGCATTTTTTCATTATGTATCCTCTCTCTTGCTTTCTCTTCTTTTTTTTTTTTTTTTTTTTTTAGCAAAATTTTGGAGGTACCTAATATATATATATATATATATATATATATATATATATGATGAATTATCAAGTTCAGGGTAGAAAATTATTCACCACCCACAAGGCTGGGTAATAGTTTTTAAACTCCAGTCTTGAGAAAATTCAAAAGCGATTATGGGGTGTTGTGGGTGATGAATTATTTTCCCCCTTGCAACTTCTTTCCCACAGATAAAACATTACTAGCCTCTCAAAACTCTATCACTTATTATTATTGATCAAACAAGCCACTTTCCTTACCAATTCAGACCTTTTTCAGCTAGGCATTGCTATGCCCTGTACACAGGGTTGAATTATTCCTACTCCCTTCGTATTATAAGACGGACGCTCTACTCGGATAGTTTCTTCCCTAGAACTGTCACTTTGTGGAACAGACTCCCTAGAGAATGCTTCACTGAACACTTCAATCTTAACCTCTTCAAGTCTAGGGTCAACTAATATCTATCCTATAATATCCTCATAATAAAAACCTCTCCTTCTTTCATCTCTCCTTCAGCATTTACTGCAATCTCATTCAGTAACTCTCTACCATGAGTGACTCTTGGGCCCAGTATTGAGTGAACAATAGCAAAAACAAATTGTAAACTGTTGTAGATGATGTTTGTCTTCCAGTTTCTTCATCCACAGAAAAGCTCCCAAACCTCTCTGGTAGTTCAAGCATTGTTGTTGCAAATGATTCTCTAGTTTCTGTTGTAATACATGATCCTTACATGTGAAGAAAACTTCAGAGAAGCTGAGACTTTTTCTGTTTTGTTTTTGTGTTTTTTTCCCTTTAAGGGTTGAAAATCTTGTATAGGCAGGGGAGGAGGGGGAACTGGCATTATACATTGGCAATTACTATTCATAAGTAGATGATTTTTTTTTAATTAGTTTATTACAAATAAATTGATTGAATTCTACGCTCATTCTGTGTGACTGGACATAACAAATCCGAAATCATTGTTTTGGTATTTTTGAATTATTTTGTTTGTTTTTGTGGCTGAGTGTCACTTATTATTACATTAAGAATAGAGGTAGTTTTAAGTAGTTTAAGCCAAGGATTGTGGAGTATAGCAATCCCTCAAAAATAAGTCATTATTTTTATTTACATTTGAGCTAATATCCTCATCTTTGTTATTATTACAACATTTTGGCCACTGTGCTTTCCAGCCTTCTTCAGATGTCTTGTTGATCCAAGTAACCTTCAGGGAATTATTCTCATTCTGCTGTCTAGGAATAGCTCATCTTACTTGGTACTGCCCTGTTATTTGCTCACTCTGTTTCCACCGAGTCTAAATTTTATACTACCAGACTAGGGATTGAGCTCATAATTACTATGCTGCCAAATTCACAAACCAGTAATTTAATCCACTAGGCTATTGTCTATTAGTTTACTTGATATTGACAACTGGGTTAATGTCAGGGATTAACTCTGGAGTAGGAGACAGACAGGACTATATGACAGTAGCCATGTATGTTAAATAACAACTTTTATTTATTTTTTTTTTATCCTTTTATTCAAAGTAAGACAATAATATTTTTTCATGAAGTAATCAAAATCAAGTTTTACCACATGGTTTACTACGAAATTTGATTATTTTACCACATAATGAATCCAGCTACCATAATTTTGTTATAAACTTACCACATGATATCATACCTTAAAAAAAACAATGTCTCTGTATAAAATAATCATCAGGATTGTGTGGTGATGAAGGAAATTCTTGTGGGTGTTGTACTTGTCTCTTTGCAAATAAAATTGTATGAACTATTAAGATATTTCATAGAAAAGTTAATTATACACTTTTGTGCAGGCAAGAATTTTGAAATTAAAATACTTACATCATTTAAAAGGAAATTGTCCCGTAATTAACATTCTTGAACTTGGATTTATATGCCTTGTAGCCTTATATAAGTTATATAAGTTATAACTTTAGTATAGGAAATAAAGAAATTGAACATAGAATTGGCTGCACTAAGGATAGTTTTACGCAATACTTAGTTTTTGCAAAGCAAAAACATTAACCTGAGAACTGTATTCATTTTCATAACCTTGTCAGATTGAGATTTTCATATGGATGCCATACATGGTGCCAAACCTATCCAGAAATATCTAAACTGTCACCTGTATACAGCCATTTCCTAAAATCAGTGGTTAAAAGTGGCTTTGAGTCAGTGGAGTCTGTGGGTCTTGGCAAAGACTATCCTTCAAACCTTGTGCACTGGCCCTAGAATCACAAAGAAAAAATTGTACCAGATAACAAAAACCACATCACTTGAGGACTTTCAACAATGGAGACAACTAAAATGGATATCACATGTAACTCAAAGAGAAAATAATCAAGATGTTGATGTTCCACACTACTTTAAACCAAAGGTTAGGATGGAAACAATTATCAGTACTGGAAAAAGTAATAAAAATAACTGAAATTGAGAAACCCAATTTCCTGAAAATTGCTTTAATAAAAAGATTTGATAAATCTCAACTGTAAGTAATATTAGCTGTTCTGTAAATGAATACTGAATGTTTCTTAATAAGGAAACAGTTAATATTGTCATTACCACTTCTCGCTTATGTGGTCACTTTTTAATGCAGGTGTATTCTAATGATGTTACTTTCAATACAGGCAAGTTATCTGCTTGATAATGTGATAACGTTTGAATTTCCTGTTTGTGTTCAAGTAGCATTTTATCCCTTTGTTCAGGATTCATAGGCCTTGGTTTTAGCAGATCGCTGCTCATGGGTAGCACTGATTCAGTAGGCTTTTAGAACTGCTTCATGTCCCTCAAATATGAATGTCTCTGAAGCAAGTATCTGATCATGTGCATGTCTTTGTTCTTTGGCATGAGACTTTTTGCATTTTTCATTGCAGATTTCAAGGTCTTGCATTGAAGTGTTCCAAGTCCCACCTCTTTGAAAAGTGCCTGAATGATTACCTGACACAGAATTTCATATTTTATTTTGTCGATTAGTGCTTTCAATTTGCAGATGGCATTCAAAGTGCTTGCCTTCTTGTGTTTGTTAATTTTCCAGAAGTTTGAGAAATGTTATGACATATTTGAGGTTATTGAACATAAGTAGGTTAAAGTACCTCATGGGTCTCTGGATTGTTCTGTTGTGAATTTACAGCAGGTTTCACATGTGGAGATGTGTTCGTACATATCTGATGACATACTGTGGTGAAATAGGACTAAGGAATTGTAACTTACCTGTGGCTAAGAGGCCACAATGTCTCACCTGCCTGGTCAGAGCTGCCATTTGCAATTTAGATAAAGCACATGCATAGTTCTGGCACTTTTAAAACTATCACTAATTTACATGTGTGGTCAAAAACTTGAATGAAAGGTGAGCTGCACAGATAAAAATGATTGACAGAACTTCATCTGTGCTGGACTGAACTAATTGTGACTGTCAACTACACATACCAGGCTAGAAAATACATTCTCTTGTACACAGTGGATATGAACTTATGATTGCCTTTAAGAGAATATGCTTTATGAGATCTTGATAAGCAATCTCGGATTTCCTTTAATACTTTTAAAAATATTTCCATGTTTTTTAAAATAGTTGGTTTAAAGAAAGACTTACAAATACACATGCATAATTCAGTAGCTGAAATTTAGTAAGTGCACAGATAAAACTATTTAATAATGAAAAATATGATTGTTAATGGATTGTTGAACAATTGTTCTGTGTGTATTTAATAAACAAACATGTCCATTTTGGAAAATTTTGAAAGTTTTACTCTTGCAGTTTGAAGGTGACTCTTTTATTCTGGTTTGAAATCAATATTTCCTTTTTATCTAAGCACTGTAATAATGAAATTTGGCCATATATAATATAAATAAATACACATTGACATGGTTTGATTTCAGATAAATGAAGTTGAACCTTTTTGATTATCTAAAGATTTAAAGTTGGATTATAAAGGGAATTATGACTGAAAATTAAAGACATTTCATGACATTGTATAATCCCTTTTTAAGAAATGTATGTCTTTCATTGAGACTTTTTGTTGTCTTTCATTTGCTCACTTATATTTTCATGCCCAAAGTATAAACAAAGAAACAGCTCCACTAAAGCTATGAGATACGTGGATGACACCTTCATACTCTGGCCATGTCAGGGAGCTGTTCAAATACTGCTGGACCATGTGAACTCTATAAAACCTTTGATCTAGTTCACAATGGAGGAAGAAAATAATTGGCTAGCCTTTCTGGATGTATGAATAACTTGCACAGAGAATGGGTTAAAATCATCAGTCTATCACTAGCTAACCTTCACCAGACAGTACCTCAACTTCAATTCCCATCATCGATACAGTGCGAAGAAAAGAATTGTCCAATGCCTGCAACACTAGGCAAAACTCATTAAGTGGAAACCTAGATACATTCCAACAGGAAATGATTGGCATCATGTACACCTCTCAGAATAACAACTACCCTTCAAACATAACATCAATGTCTATATGTGGAAACAGAAGGGCCAAGGAGGGAGACCAGAAAATTACTATGGTCTGTCTGCCTTACGTCAAGGGCTTATCAGAAAAGATTCGCAATATCTGCAGTACATACAATATCAGGACAATATTTAGAAGCAGCTCCATTTTATGGAGAAATCTCTGAGTAAAGCAGTAGAACATGACCAAGAACTGTGCGTACTCCATTCTTTGCAGTTGTGACAAAGAAGATAAGGGTGAAGGGTGTCGCCCTTTAAAAGTAAGTCTAGTGGAACATTGAAAAACCATGGTGAGGGGTGAGACAATGAAATTAGGCATGGTTGATCAAGTATGGATGGATAAGAGTAGTCAGTCCCCGTAGAATGAAATGAAGATACTGGACAAAGAAGACTATGGGAGTTGTAATGGAGAAAGAAAGACAAGCCGCAAAAGAGAAAAGCTTCAGTGTGTGCAGTCAAGCATGACAAGCAGCACTCATCAGCAGACAGGTTAGGTTTAAGGCTCCAAGTTCTCCACAGACAATAGCCTAGTAGATGAAAGTGTTGGCTAGTGAATTTGGTGACATAATGATTGTGAGTTCAGTCCCTGGGACAGTATGTACTTGAACACTGTGTAAACAGCATGAGCAATAACTTAGTAGTAAAATATAGTAAAAAAAAAAAAAGTAGAAAATAAGTAGTAGATAAGATATTCCTAGACATGGCCAGAGGAACGAGAACAGTCTACCTCCGTAGATTAAATAAAGGGTTCAATTCAAAATTCACTGTAGGTTACCTGATGAAGGCCAGGGCACAAAGATGAGGACAATAGTCTACATGTAAATAGTGTGTTAATGATATCTCCTCACCCCAGAAACTTTACACAGAAATAAATGAAGTAATTTAAGCAATAGATTTTATTTTCAATCCAAGGGTATTTCTTATTACTGTGAACATTATTTTAGTGGGTACATGTGTTTTCATACATATCCCTGTTTATTTACAAACAGTGAAATTAACGTCTACCAACCTAAATCATCAAAAGTCTTATGAAAAATTCTCAGGTCAAACCTATATTCCATCTGTTTTGGGAAACCACCTCTTAACTCAGCAAGTCTTATCATTAGGCTGTGGAGGGCCTTACAGTAAGGCCAAATTGCTCTTTTGAAGAAATGCACATTTCTTGTTGAGACTTTTTGGTGTCTTGATGAAATCCAAAGAATAATCTTTGATATTATTGGTCTTGACCTGACATCTTGGCTTCAGTCACTTTCCTCACCGCCATAACGTACTTCCCTATGCCTTTTCTATAAATAATTTCATGGTAATTATTCTGATGAACTTTCCTCTGTGGTACCTAGACTCTATAAATTTAAGCGCAGTACTAGATTGTTGGCAAAGCCTCATCATTTTATAGTTAAAATGTCTAGATGTAACCATAAGTTCTATGCTAACAGTTTCTTCTATTGCACTTCTTGCTCTTGGAACTCTCTTCCGGCTTCTTCAACTTTGATTTTCAAAAATTTAAAATGTCAGTTGTTATCTTCTGTTTTAATTCTTATTCTTTTATTGTCCTCTCTCTTTAATGGTAGTTTTTCTCTTATTCTCTCACATGCTGTAACCTCTTGCATCCTAGTGACTTTATTGCCTTGCTTTGGGGTGAAATGATTAAAAAAAAATCTGTCTTCTTATATTTTCATACATGTAGCAAAGTAATTTAAGCAGTTAGTGGGTTTTTAATTAGTTAATCTTTTAATTTGAGGATATAGGCTGGTGAGTGTTAACTTCACTCTTTCTGTTAATTTCTGTTTCTGGATAAATTTTTATTTTTTAAATTTTTTTGCAGTTAGAATGGCTGAGACCATTCCAAAACCAAAGGCCAAGAGACAAGTCTTTGAGTTTGGTGGCTGGACTCTAACTGCTGTAGAGAGTCATATACTACAATCAGAAGGTGCTGACAGAGAACGGTAAGTGTTTTTTTTTTTTTTTTTTTTTTTTCATAGATATATTGCTTCAGAATGATTGAAAGAATTCAAATTGAATGCCTCTTTTAGAGAAATTGCCACTGAAGAGAGCTTATCTCCTGAGACAAGAGTTAGTGAGACTGGAACACTAATCAAGTATATAGGTAATGTGAGTTTTGATCCAAGATATGGAAGGAAATGAGGCATTCCATTGGACCCCCCCCCCCACAAAAAAAAACAAAGGGAATCTGGCACAGGAGTTTTGAAATATATTAGAATATAGGTCTACTGCTAGGAAAGTTGGTTCACTGGGCTGTGCTGAACAGATTTTCTTGCTAGAATCTTACATATTTATAAGTCTACCATTCATCCATACATTGAATATTGCTGCACATCTGGTCTGGTGTTTCTGTTATGTATTTAGAGATTCTAGATAAAATACAAAGAAAAATCTGCAATGTCATTGGTCCTGATCTTCCACCATAATTTCCCTGTGCCTTTCCTATAAATATTTTCATAGCAATTGCTCCGATGAGCTTTCCTCTTTAGTACCTAGACTTTATGCATTTAAGTGCAATATTAGATCAGCAGCAAGTTGGAATGGCCAGATGTCTCTGTAAGTTCTATACTAACAGTTTCTTTTCTCGCCCTTTTCACTTGTGGCTTCTTGCTTTCCAGTCAACTTTGAGTTTCAAAATTCAAATGTGTACTGTCATTCATTATCTTCTGTTTTCTTAATTTCTATTCTTTTATTGTCCTCTCTCTCCTTACTGTCATCTTTTTCTCATATTCTCTCACACTCGGTAGCCCCCCTTGTATAGTGGCATTATTGCCTTGGTTGGAGTGAAATGATTAAAAAAAGACTCATGAAAATAGAGAATTAATGACCCATAATGGCCAAGGGCTAAGAAATCAGATGCCTGTCAAGTTCGCAAATTGAAAATGTTAAAATTTCTTGATAATTTATCAAAGTCCACCATGACACGAGGAGTTAGGAATTCCACTAATTTGATAAGTTATTTTTGTCTAGATTTTCTATATGATCACAGCTTCTTGCAAATTCCAGCAATCACTGTTACACCTTTTTAGGTGAGAGCACCTGAAGCCCAAAGGTGTGATTTCTTATACAGAAATTCGACTCCATTAGCCCATCTTGTCTAGTGATAAAACCAGAAACAGAAGCAAAATGATTCCACCCAAGAAGAGTCAGGATGTAAAATTACCACAGTTTTCTTGTTAATCAGCCACATTATTCTTTTTTCACTTTATAGTATTTTACAGATGTAGCAGCAGAATGTGCATGATTTATCAGATATTGTACTTGTGTAAAACAGTGCCAGGTATGGACTCATTGTTCCAGTCACTAAATGTGGCACAAAATAGTCTTTTTGTAGTAAGCTCAGGTCAAGAATACTTGATCCCAGTACCAAATATAACTGTATCCTAATGGAGGTTTGATGTGTGCATTTTGGTGCTGCTTTGCTGCATTTAATTTCTGACATAGTTGTATCAATATAGTCAAGAGTAACAACCAGTTGTGTCAATCATTTGTTTGATAATGTCCTTGGCAAGAGTCTTTTTCACTAACATGTTTAGATATGAAGAAATCCCAATCTCATACAAAGAAATTTGACAGATTCCTAGGATTAATCAAAGTATTCAATTAATGATGATATGAAGACTAATAAAAAATATTTTAATAAAATAGGTAACAAGCATTTCGATCTGGTGTTATCTTTTTTCCCAATTCCAATGCTTGACAGCAACACTCAGTAGTTTGAAATTTGAATCACTTGTTCAAAACTAAGAACAACAGTTTTATGTGTCTATTCGGAGGTCATCTGGTGGTCTGTTTTTAAAGCTAGTACTGCAATCTGCATTTTCCACATATCTTCTGTCTAGCATCCTCAGTGGAACTCCCTAAAATGTGCCATGCACCTGTACATATATATGAAGTTCAATCTGCTGATTTGCCACCAATGGTGTATTGGTACAATTTGACTATTAATTTTCTGTAAGGTTCTTCTTTCTTCATATGGTCAGTTAGCCGCTTTGACAGTTTGATAACTTCTCAGAAAATAGTCTTCTTTCAAAATCATCTTCAATGTATTTATGTAAATGAGTCACATGGCCAACTGATTTAAGTTTTTTGAAATCTGGTAGAACAGTCTTTTTGTTATTTGTCATCATTATTGCTTAGCAAATGTAGTGGATGGTGAGTACAGGGCTGTGCCAAGTTATACTCAGTGACTAAGTTATTATTCAAGTATGATTCTTTAAGGACTCCTCAAAATGTCTAATTTCTTGAAACTAATTAAGTTTTCTTAGTTTTTTCCACATTTATTTCCAATAATCATTAAATGCAATCAAGTCTTCTCTGATATTTTTCCATGGTTCTATACCATAAAACTGGGACTTTCTACATGTGTTCATTAAATGCTGTCAATCCTTCTTGGGGATTGATGCACAATGAATGCTAATCACCATCCACCTCATCATATGTGTTCACATGGAAGTATTGTAGAGTTGTAGTAGCAAAATGCCAACTGTTTCTCTTATTCTTAGATTATCCCATTCAACTTTGAAGAGGAAGGAAAGCAAAATAGAATACAAGAATCCCAGTGTAACCGATAGATTCTGAAGCAAAAATAAACTCAATGTGAAGGAATGAGCAATCCAAGTGCTTTTTATTGACTACACTTATCCATTTGATGAAAACCCCAAATCGGGACAGTGGTTGGCTGGGTATTAAAAGGCAGGGTGTGGTTTTGTGAGTGACATGCATTCATTCTTTTTGTTCCAGATTTGATAATGTCTTGCAGCTGCCTCAGTTGCCTGAAATGGTTTTTGCTGAAAATCTCTTGCGTCTTCAACATAAAGATGGTTATGGAATTGAATTCAATGCTTTAGATGCACTAAAAAGAGTTGATTCCAAGAATGATCCTCTTCAGGTTGCAGTTTCTGATGCCTGGAAAAATGCACGGTATGTTTCTTATTTAAAAACCATTTTCAACATTCCGTTAACCATCATGAAATGAAGCCTAGATAACAATTACAACTCTTAGACAATAGCTGTAAATGCCCCAACGTATACAGTCATTTGATGTCACAATCAGTTTATAATAAGACATTTTCCTTTCAAACATTTTGTTTAAGGTTGTGTGTAAAGTTAACATTTTGATTATATTATTATTTTCTCTTCTAGTTACATGTACTATCTATTTTTATTGTTGTTGTTGCTGTTAGAAGGCTTCAAGTGATGTGGTTTTTGTTATTTCGTAAAATTCTTTGTGATTCTGAATGATTGTCTCCTTTAAAATGTATTGGATTTATTTATCTGAAGCCATTTTTACTCATTGATCTTAGAAAACATATATATTTATTTTAGACAATTCTGAATGAGTTTTATGCCGTGCATACATCTAACAAAATTAATTGAGAACATGACTTAATATCTGTCTATATTTCCGAGATGAGGTAACTATTTACATCATTCAGACTGTTGTTCTCATCTTTATTGCCATATTCACAATGTTTTGACCATTGTATGCTCTGACTTTTTTCAGGTAATATACATTGGAATTTCGAGCTGAACCCTTTTTGGGTCTCTCTGTTGCAGTTAATTCCCTTTAGTAACTTTGTCCTCAGTATGACATTCGCATCCTGAGTAAGATGATAAACTATGTCCAGCAGCAAGGCCATTGGTCAGGAGGTTTTGAGGAGTGTGGAACCACCTCTTAATTGCTGGTGTTCCCAGGTCCACCCTGACCCGGGGTGGTAACACCTGTCAGGGTCCCAGCTGTGGGCAAAATAGTTAACCCCCAAAATGGGCTCAAAACACTATGAAAGTATAAAAATAAGTTTTAATAACAGAAATACTTTTTTGTAAAAAAATTATTACCAGTAATAGATTTTTTGAAAAAAATATTACTAGCAATAAAAATTTTGTCTGCATTAAATAATCCATTGAGGTTGATATGCTGTAAAACAAAACAAATCAAACCTTTAGTGACTTAACTCTTCAAGTTTTTGTTCAACTTTGCTGTGGACAGGTATTGAACTCACAACTCTTTAGGTCAAGTCACTTTTTGGATTACTCCACCAACACTTTTATATACTGGGCGATGTGTCCTTAGTAACTGAGTATAACCTGGTACGGCCCTCTACTCACCACCCATTACACTGTTATTCGATAAACATAAGTTAGATTCTTTAAGAATGGATTCAAAGAAGGATGACAATGTAATGTTTTAGGCATGTGTTTATTGTTGGTAATAATATTGTTATTATTATGCTTTCACGGTACTTTCTCCTAAAAGACTTATGTTCTTTTTTTTAATTAGGGTGGCATTAGTGAAATCAAAGTTTGGCCACTACTGTTCCTGTGTAATACGAGAGAGTTTGAAAGTTTATGCAAGCATAAATCTCTATTGTGTTTGTAGATGCAGGTTTTAGATCTTGTGATGTCTCTCGCACAAAATTGTCTATATAATAAAAACAGTACATACATAAAAACAGCCCCAGATTAATAGAAGAGCATCCCACAAGCCAACTGACCACATCAAAGTGAAAACATTAGAACACCTATTAGACAGACACACACACACAATTACAAATAGACATTATCATCCGATGCCCACTTAGACATAGAACTTTTACAAACTTATGTACATATAGAATTATCTATGATTTTAATACATGTTACATGATTGACCAATGAGAATCAATCTAAACAAAATTAGTTCTCCTTTGTGTCTGTTTTCTCTCAATCTCTGACAAAAGTTTAATAAAAGTGAAACATGTTAAGCGTTTCCTATTTGTTATTTATTGTATAATGTCCCAATAATTATTAAAAGGGTTGCATGGATAAATGTTTGAAAACTTTTTTCTTTTATTTTGTCAACAATGCAGCTTCATAAATATGAAAATTGATTTCAGGATAGCTCTCTCTCTCTCTCAGGCAGTACAATTGACAGCATGCCCTGATGCCTGCAGAAAATGCTAACACAACAGTTCATTGTCTGAAAAAAACAAAAAACACCCAGCACTAAAAGAAGGAGACTCCCCTACCCAACAACAACCTATTTCTTGTCTGTTATTCTATGTGTTCACAAAAATAATATTGCAAAATCTGACATAACAGTATGTCTCTCTGACTTCGCAAAGATACCTTATAAGTCAATGTGAAATAAAACTGATGTATTTTTCTGAGAAAAGTTTCACCCAGTACATCGGGGGTTACCAAAATTTTTTGGTGCCATTACCACTTTTACATGGAAAAATTCTTCATCAACCACCTGTATAGCAAATATTCAAAAACATACAGTGAATGGGTAAATTATGTTTTGACAGGAACTTTTCCTAACTTGATAAATTCAAGATGGCCAATGTGATAAAAAAAGTTAAAACAATCTTATATTAAATAAAAATTAAACTGAGGTCACTTCTTAATTTTACTAATAAAGTTGTTTTTGATCTTCCCTTACCCGATTTATATACAAAAAAGGGGAAAAAAAGAAGTTATTTCGTTTGAAGAACTATTCAAATGTTAATAACTTTTCTCAAAACTAGAAAATACCAAAATATTTCTTGTTTGCCCGGATATTTATATCTTCTCTTGGAATGTGACCCAGTTACTCCCCTGTAATCTCCGGCTTATTTTTTTCTTTATACATGTTCTTTGCATATCCACCTTGAATATTTCTTTTTTCCGGTAGCATATGTTGAAATACCTTTTTAATACTCAAAATTCGATTTCTGTTCAGTTGCCTTTCGCCCACCCAACATTTGATTTCGCCCATGTTGCCAAAACCTGGAGTAAGGCAGAGGAAAAATATTGCTTTAAAAGGAGCGATGCTTGTAGTTAATTTACAAAGTTATTTCCCTTATATCAAAACTGCTTAGTACAAATTAATGTTTCACGCGATGTCAGCACTAGAGTTTTCCTCCTTACAAATATTGAGAGTGACTATTTTATTTTTTAATCTTAAAATAGCAAACAAATTTTATTGGAATGTTTAAATTTAAAAACAAGAAATACATTTGAAAAAGTACACACAGTTTTCAGTTTACTTTTCTTGAATTTTTTAAATCGAAAATGTTCATGTTTCTCTTCAGTGCCAATTGTGAATATATTAAACAAGTTTTGAAGCCTTTTGATTGGACGTTTACTACAGACTACAAAGGAACTGTCTTTGCAAAAGATGAACAGCATACCATAAATGTAAGTACATATTCCATTCTTGTTCTGCTGATAAATTTAAATGTTAAATCTGGTCAGTACAGAATGGGTGACTATTAGAGGATACAAGAGTGATTAAAAGTTTGGTTTTCTGTAAATAAGAGCTATCTTGGAAAATTTTAAGTCATTTCCATTTTCAGCTCAGATGAATGTGAAACTATAATTTATTTCCTTTTTGTTTAAGTATTAAACGTAGATATTTGCTAAGTTTATCTTGACATAAGGTCAATATCAAATTGTTAGATGTCCTGAAAGTTCTACTTATAGACAACATGTTCTTGGATTAGTATTTATATGTTGACCTATGTAGTTATAGTACTTTAATTTGTTATTTTACCCATGTTGTCAAAATTAAACTGATGTGAAGTCTTAGTCATTAAATATAATTTTATTAATTAGTACATTACTGTGGAATAATTCTGGAGACGATCAGTTTATTACTTAATAATAATAATAAAAAATTGATTTCCTCCTTTATGTTCAACAGAATCTCATATTAATACTAGTTTACTCTTTCCATGAAAATTGACAGCAGATTTTGTCAAGTTCTTCATATTATTAGAACATTTCCACCTCTCATTCTTTTTGCAAATTATTATTATTGTCTCTTCATTTCCCAGTTTCATAAACATATTTCAGCAGTCTACCATTGCCATAACAAAGACACTGTCACTTGGTGTCACCAGTGCAAGGGTGATAACAATACAACCAAATATTTACAGAGAAAAAAAAATAGAAATACACATGGTGTATAGATTCTATACATACACACCCACACGCACACATTTTTCTGTTATATTTGTATTATCATTGTAGAAATCAGTTGTGAAATAAAATAAATTTTAGCCAAGAGAAAAAAATATGTCAATGAAACCTGATTTACAAACTGATTTCATACAAAAAATACATATTCTATTCATACAAACCTATCCTAAAAATCTTGTCAGTATTAAATAACCTATTGAAAACCATTGCCAAAAAGCAATATAAACTAAACCAAACCTAACAAATTTTCAAACATGTTAGGGGCAGTATCTCTAATTTTAATATTGTAATTATGAATTTTATTTTCTAAATATGTCATTCTGTGATTAAAAATATCTACAAAAAATCTTTCAATTTGTGGTAACGGTTAAAAAAATTCTTATACTCTTTGTTAACTACTGCTGACTATTGTGGTCCTACGTAGGATTGAACTCAGCATCCTAAGCTAACAAATTTCTGAAGTATTAAACTCCCACTCCTCAGTTTTAAGTATGTGTTATAAGCAGTGGTAGCAGCAGGCTTGTCTCCCTTCCTGCCAAAGTGAATTTAATCTTTAGGCCATTAAGTTTACTGAAATTTCACCTTAGTGTTAATTTCTCTCGTTCATTGTGTAGTGTCACTCAGTTTATAGATCAAGATCCCATTTTGTCACTTTTCTCTTTCATTATTTTGTTTTGCTCTAATTAATAGAAAATTTCACATTAGAATTGTTCACATCATGTTATAAGATCCTCTAACCATAAATAGTTATTTGTATTTGTCTTTCAATTTTCAATCCATTTCTTTCTCTTTCTTTCTCTTATTTTCTTTCATACTTTTACATTTATTTCTGTTGCTTTAGTATTTTAACAAAGACCTCCTCATTTGGAGACTTTTTTTTTTTCCCACTGAGGTCACCCTTCAAAAGGTCTGTGGGTCATTTGTGGGAGATAATGATTAACTCTAGCCTTGAATAGGTTAAGATTGTAGTGATCAGGGGAAGCATCTTGTTGGGAGTCTGTTCCACAAGGCAGTGGTTCGCGGGAAGAAGCTGCTCAAGTGGAACTTCTCACCAATGGAATATGGAGAGAATGTGGTGGTTTGCTACTATGTAAGTGACATGGCATGTTCTTGAGTGAAGGTTTGTCTTGACAGGGCCAGGGAATGTAGTTCGTCCATGCACTTCCCATGAAAGTAGCAGTAGAGCAGCGAGAGGCTTAGCAGTGGGAAAGGGGTTGAAAGGTGGAGAATAATTTATCACAAGTTAGGATTTTTAGTAATTGTCAGAAAAACTGTTTTTAACACTGAAGATTGCATTAAATTTTTTCAGATAGTTCCAACAACTGATCGGATTGACTTGGAAAAACTGAAGAGACGTGAGAAAATTTTATTTTACCAGGATATTCTTCTTTTTGAGGATGAACTTGCAGATAATGGCACTTCCATGATGAATGTCAAAATTGTGAGTCTAAAATTTTCTTTTTGATTTTCTTTTTTATTCTTCAAAATCCAAATACTATTTTCTATAGTTTACATTCTCTGAAATTTGCCAAATCTTTTTTTATCTGTTCATGACATATATATATATATATATATATATATATATATATATTTATTTTTATGTTTTAAACTCCATGTTTGTCTCTATGTCCTTCACTTTTCATTTTCTAAGTGGCAACAAAAACTGCATTGGATGGAATTTTGCAGGAAGAAAGCGAAAACGAGGTACAGAAAAAAAAACAATTGCAAAAATCATGATAGGAAAAGAAGAAACTCCTAAATCATTTAATATGTTAAATTTTGATTACTAAATCGTTATTGTTCATAGAAGACAACATTTGGAAGGAAAGAAAACGGTGTGCTTTGTGTATATAGAATTTATAAATCTTATGTCATTATAAAGAAGAAAAATGAAATAATTTCTGATGTAAGAATTGTGTTCAATATACAGAAATAGAGAAATTTATACTTTGAAAAAATTTAGTCATTAAAAATATAACAATGAATAAAGTTTAATTTTGTATTCCTGTACAATGAATTTCAATAAAACTTTGTATTATTAAATTTAGTTATTAAAATTTTCTTTGTAATAAAATTCAGCCTAGCTCTAATTTCTTTAATATAACTCCACTCTTTATTCAGTCGGATATCACTTTGCTTTTCATGGAAAATAATTTGTACTTGAAAGACTCAGGAAAATTTCACAGTTTTCCTATTTAAATTTTCTGATGAATCCTAATTCTTAACTCTTAAGTTAATGATTGAATAAGTTCATGGTGAGTTCTACAACAATAAAATATCCGTAGAAATTCCTATATCACATCATTACATATTTGAGCTTAACGACTTTGACAAAATATTGCAATAACAATCATCAATATGAATGTTGGTCGTTCTCTTAAGAAGTGGATACAAATGAAAAGATCTGAAATTGAAAACTTTTTTATTTCATCAAAACATTTAACAACATTTCTTTCTTTCCTTATTTCTTTCTTTGCTTATCTCTCTCTCTCTCTCTCTCTGGAATCAAGTAGTGTCTTTCCACGTGATCAAAACAGAATAATCCATTATTTATGAGGTATTGGCAGGAGACATTAAACACTTTTATCTTCTCTTATTTATTTATTTCTAGCCAAATCCCCATCTTACAACATGTCTCTTAATAATAATTAAAAAATAATTCAGCAGACAATGTTATTTTATTTATGGTAACTGTTTATTTTGGTAATTGCCTTACTCTGGTTTTCATTATTTGACACTGTCCATTTGAAAAATGGCGCATTTATTGCAGTCACCATAGCTTCTCAGCTTATAGGTTTAATTGTTGATTTTACTAGTTGTAACCATAAGTTCTAGGTTAATAGTTTCTTCTCTCACATTTCTTGCTTGCTAGACTCTCTTCTGGCTTCCTGCACTCTTATCAATTATGATCTTTAAAAATTTAGATGCAATGTCACTTTACTATTTACTACCACATAACCTCCATGAAAAGTGTTAACACAAGTTTAGCATAAGCAAAATGCAAACTACAAAATCTGCAACATGTTTGAAGCCTGTTAGGGAAATAGGGACGCTATGAACTATGAACAAAGCAGACATTTTAAAAAATGCTACTGACTTTTGTTGTTCTTTAAGTGTTCACACTTAAAGAATGGCACCAGTTTTGAATTGAATATTGTCATGAGATGAGAAATGAGGTCTCTGCCAGACATGATCACTTCATCTACATAAGGATGATTTTTCTGAATTATTAGGTCGGTGCAAAAATAATGTCGTTTTCTCACATGAAGTTGAACGTCAAAAAACGACATTATTTTTGCACCAACCTAATAATTTTGATTTCTAAGTCTTTCTGTGTTAATAATTTAAAAAAAAAATGTACAAGTTTATTTTTGGTTACCTAATATCTGTGTGTGAGTAGGCAGAAAGACTTAATCCCAATAAATTTTGTTAAATTCATCCGATAAGGTCTGTCAATTTAATTATGGCATTTTCCCAATTTTCAAAGATATTTTACATCAGGATCACAGTTGTGGGTAAACTATCTGAAGTTTTGTTCTTTTGACAACTTCATTTGTTATCAAGAACCACGTGTTGCCAATGTAGGATTTTTCTGGCTTCACTCTGACATTTTTACAGAAGTGGGAGAATATATATATGTTGCATCTGGTAATCTTCAGAGAGTTTTAAATTTCTTATTTTTAAAGTGACATAATTCTTTGTTTCTCAGATTTGCAAATGCCTCTAAATGGATCATAAAAATTAGCAAAAAAAAACTGATTTTATGTCGGACTCTTTGAAAATTATCAAATGTGACATGCACTTAAAGGAAAATACATGCAGTAGCCAAAATGTTGTACCTGGAACAAAAGACAATGATAATAATAATAATAATAATAATAAAGATATTTTAGAATAAGATATTTCTGAAAGACTTTATACCACATATTTGTTATTAAGCTGTTGTATTCTGATTGCTTTCAGCGTGTAATGCCCTCAGGATTATTTATTTTGCTGCGTTTTTTTATGCGTGTTGATAACGTAATGATTCGTGTCAATGATACCAGAGTATATCATGAGGTAAGAACTGATATCTTTCTTTTTCTATGAGTGATATATTTTATTAAGGTGCTTTCTGAGCACTTTTCAAATGCTCTGATTTTGTGTGTGTGTGTTTGATGATTGGAACAAATTGCAATATTTAAGGATTCTTAACCCAGTGACATGACAGTTTGTTATAGTACTGGAGTGAAATTGAATGTGTGGGCAGAGTAGTGGTTATCAACTCGGAAGCTGAAATCAGTGAAATGAATTCAAATTTCCAGCCTATCCTGGCCCGTTTATTGCACATATACCCTTTCTCTCACCCCACCCATGGGCTAAGGTAGCATGTTACACTGGAGTCTAGCATTGGGTGGCAGCCAGTCTAAGAAAAGGACTACTCTAAATTCCAAAACGTGGAGAAAGCAATGGGAAACCACTCTACTGTCTTTCTTAAGAAGTCATGGCAATTCACAGACAGCAAATTAAAAGAAATCTGCTATGAGCCAGTATTTATCCGCTTGCCCATGTCAAAACACAATGTGATACATGGTCAAAGTTTCATGTGGGTTTTTCAGCAGTACTGTATAAAAATTGCTCAAACCTCCTCGACACTCCCCCTCAGGCGCCGGGTAATGACATTAACCCACACTGTAAGGATAGGTAATTTCTGGGACGATGGTCACCTGGAACTCGACCTAATATTATTTTCAAATTCTCGGCAGAAGAGCTAACTTTTGTGCCATTCCTTCACTCTGCGATGTCAAGAAGAGACAAGTGAAAGGGAAGTAACCATGATACTCAAATTATTATTATTATTATATCTGGCTTTTACACCATATTTTAAACAGGATTGTCTCCCTTAGATTACAATTTTTATATTTTTTTCAAGGAAGAACAGTAATCAGTTCGTCTTTTGATTTTGCTTATCTCCCTTTTTCTCTCTTTCCACCCGCTCTCAATCTATCTCTCTGTTTTTATCTCTATTTTTATCATACTGTCAGTGGCCAGTGGCTATGCAACTCCATGTGCAACAATAATGGCTGTACTGTGTGTTGTCACACATTCCCTTTTTCTCCTTGATTTGCAATTTGTGTCACAGTGGCCGTTCTGTTAACTCATCACTATCAGGGAAAACTTAGTATTTATTGTGTCAATAAGTTGTGTCTACCCAATGTCTTGTCAGCAGTTGGTGACTTTATTTTTCCCTCCCTCAGATCTTTGTCAATAGTCCCCTCCAACACGAACAAAAATGAGTCATTCATAACCCAGATCATTATGGAAATGCTCTTTGTCTTCTTTCTGAAATAATTTGGCTGTTATCAAAGTCACTTGCCTATAACTAAAGCATTCAACTCATTAAAATGAAGTTCACAAGGCTGGATTACCTGCTTATATACCTCAGATCCTGGCATGATCAGTTGCTATGAGACAATAACTGTCATTGTTATATCCAACTGATCAATTTTTTTGTAAGTGAAAAAGCATGTGTGCTATTTTTTTTATCAGGGTAATATTAAGTTTATTATTGTATTCAGGGTAATTTTATCTTAAGTGTTAAAATGTATTTTTGTAAGGTTTGGATCTTATGCTAGATTGCAGAAAAAAATTATAAAAATTATTAAAAAAAGAGATAAGATTTTTTTTTTTTTTTTGTAGACTTCTGTCAAAATGGTAATTTAATGTTATGTCTAATAAAGATATCACATAAAGTTATTGTTAATTCCGACATAGCGCTGGGACTATCTGGAAACAAATCAATATGAATGAATTCAAATGTTGCAAAAAATATCTAGACAGTTTACTTTGATTTATCTTAAATTTTGCTCTCACTTGCCAGAAGAGATTGATTTTTGACTTTGTCATATTTTTTTTCTTTTCAGGCTGGTACCAATTATATTTTAAGAGAGTACTCCAGTAGAGATGACAAAGTCTCTGATATAAAGGTGAATGCCTGTTAATTTTTTTGTTTATCCTTTTTGAATAAATACAGAAATGAAATGTTATTTATAGCATGCTGTTCTATTAATATTTTCCCAAAAAAAGCCAAAAAGGATTTAAGGGTGCAGCAAATGATTTAATTTTGAAAGGATTAAAAAACAGTGAGGATGAGTGCACTGAATGATTTAATTGGGGAAAGGATTAAGAAATACTGGGAAAACCTGCCGAATCCTCTTTTCATTAAATATATTTTGATAAGATAATCTGCTTTGAATAAAAACATTAACCCTTTATAAAAATTCTGAAAATGATTACTGTAAAATGTTGAAAATCTATTTTACCCCTATAAATTAATGTCTTTTTTAACTCCTATTATTTTATCTGAAATATAAATTTGCTTATTTCTTTAAAAGAAAAAGAAAAGAACATTTGAAAATGTATTGCTAAACCCTTCACTGAAAAGTGACATAAAACTAATTTTTGAAAGAAAAAAAAGGAAAATAACCAATGTTGTTCTTTCAATTGCAGGCCCCCACATTCATGTTTACTGAGCCTAATGAGATCTGTAGCCACTTAACTATAAGAACAGAAGCCTTTGAGAAATTAATCTTACCATGTGATGCCTCAGCGAACCTATCATCTTTGCCTTCCAAAACTGCAGCAGAAACTGCATCTAATTCCTGCCATACAGATGACCAAAGTGGACTCAGGTGATGTCTTGTTATGGTGGAAAGCTAAAATCTGCCAAATGGCTGGCACTGAGCTGATGTTTAATAATTGACTTAGTCAAATGACGCAACGCAAATGACTTGTCATGTTTGACAACTTTCATCTAAGCAACTCTCATTGTGTTGATCTTGACTAACAAAGTACATTAAGGTGCAAATTCAGTAAAATCATTGATCATTTTTTTTTTATGTTCTGAAAGTTTGACTGATACAGGTTTTACTTTGTAACTTAATTTTTGATTGGGATTTTAGGAAAACTGACTTGATTATTTTTTTCCCAAGGGACAGTGGGTTTGTTTGCTGATTCCACTTCAACTTTCTGGTGCTGAGTTATTCTAAGTTTGGCTTTGTCACTAACCCGTTATTTCTTGGGTGTCAGACTATTCCTCGCTATCACCAACATCTCCAAAGTCACTGAATGTCAACACCTGCTCCTGCTCCACTGATTGCCAGATTTTTTTTTTTTTTTCTATCAACAATACCCTAAATCTCACCAATACCACCCACCAATCTGTAAAATTGAAGACTTACTGCTTTTCTACCCCCCCCCCCCAAGTTTTTGTTGGCTAGATTGTTGGATATTTTTTGTGTGTGTTTTTTTTACAACCAAGTAAGTCCATGTGACATGTGTTGGTGTTATTGACTCTGTATTTGTTGGAAATTCTACAAGATGATAGAAGAAGAAAAAATAAATTTGTATACAATCTGTTTATAAAAGTCTGTAAATTCATAAGAATAGGAATTTTTGTTTTTATTTTAAGCAACAATGTCATATTTTAATTTTTTTTTTTTTTTTTTTTTTTTTTTTTTTTTAGTGCTATAGAGAATCAGCTGTATTATAAATGAGGCACATCCTTGTCTTATTTAATCTAAAAATCAACCTTGGGATGTTGTTCTGCAGACATTTTATTACTGATATGCTTATTTTTAATAGAAAAAGGAACAAGAAAAAAAATGACAAATCTTAAAATTGTTTTAGCTTCATAGAATTATATTTCCTTATTTATAAACACTTTAAAGGCAGCAGCAGGACTGTCTTGTTTACTAAATAGCATTTTAATGTCAGTATTTTTAAAATCCTTTTTTCTATTTTATATAAATTGAGAAAGATAGGTAATTTGGTATAATCAGAATCTGATAATGTCATGAAAGGTCTATGCTAATCAGATTGCTACAATCAACCTTTGTTTTTGTTCATAATAGTTTAATAATGATGTCCTTTTTAATATGAAGATGTCATTTATGGAGGTCATTTTTCTCTTGTGGCTGTACATATATTTGCAGTGATTCAACTTTATTATGTGTTCAAGTGTAAACTGGTATTTAACAGATATCACATATTAATTATAATGTCCTTTTTACCTATTTTAATAAAAACCATTGGCTATTAAGAAACCTCCAACAATAACTGAACAATTGTCTTATTTCCTTTGTGAGATATGTTAGCCCAATAACTGCAGATGAAACAATTCTACCATTGCACCGCCAAGGCTCATCATCTGGAAATTTCAAAACATTTCTGTTGCAGTTAATGGATTAATAATGTTTTATTTTTAAGCAATGATTTGCTATTTTGCGAATGTGTTCAAGCTTTGCCATTGTTGTAGGGCTGCTGCACTTACTTGCTAAAGAGCTTTGTTATTGGATCGACATTTTTTTTTTCTCTCTGCTAAGATGAGAGTAGCACACTTCATGCCATCCTGACTAAAATCCTATTTTTGATTTCAACTTTACTAGAATAAAAATAGTGACTTGTTATTACTAGTAAAGAACTTTATTAGTTGTTTTATGTGGTCTGCCATTTTCTGGAAATTGGTAAATAATATCAGGAAGCCTTACAAAACCAAAAAAGTGAAAATAAATTGTAAACACTGAATTAAAATGTATATTTGATTTTTAAAAGAATATATTATTCAACAACTTAAACTGTTCTCATCTTTTCTAATTTTTTAAAAAATTTTTTATTGATCAGTTCTCTGACTTTGAATGCACCAACCAGTTTTAAATAAGCCTCGTTCATTTGAAGAGAATAACAAGTCAGATGAATAATTCCTGTCTGAATTTCTGCTATGAAGAGTCATCTTTTATTTACACTATTTACATTTGGATGACTGTCCTCATCTTTGCTGTTATAACAGTGTTTTGGCCATTGAACCTTCCCTCTGAAATGTGATGACAACAAAGCTGAGACCAATAATCCAAATATAAATAGTGCAAATAAAGATCAGATGAAATCTGAAAAAATAATAAAAAGTAGATAATCATATATAACAAAATGGGAAAAGTTTTTGCAACATGTTTCATCAGAATAAATTCAGATGAAATGTGTCATACAAAAACTTTTTCTACTTTGTCAAACATTTTTTCCCTATATATCGTGATCTCATATACATAAAATCAATAATAGTTTTTAAAAAAGAATAAATGTGTGATGACAGTACCTCAGTGAAATTGGCAGATATTTACAATATCTTTTACCATTTCTTCACAGCATGAAAAATTATTTGGAACATTATTGTATCTGGAATACATTAATAAAATCTTAGATTTTCTTATAAAAACTAAGACAAGATTGGTTTGTTTTATCCATATAATTTGACTAAAATTGTAATAAAAATTTATACCATGAAGTTCTCATGCACCTTCAAAATTTACATCTTTCTTTGTTCTTTGATTTTGGAGTTAAATTGGCATTACCAGCCTGGCACTAAAAATGGAATCTTGGAATCCTTTAGGTGTTGGTTTGCTAGTTTAAGCCAAATTTTTTGTTTTAGATTGGTGTAATGCTTGAAGTTGTGTTAGTGACAAAATTTGTCTATGTGTGCTTGGCTCCAAGGGTCTGTCGTCACTTTTCCTACCGAGCATTGACTCTCTCTCCAGGCCCTTTTTAGAAGGGCTCCTTGATGCCTGAGATTCCGCAGAGAGGAAGTGCTTTTGGAATAGGAATGCCCAAATTCTTCTAGTCTTTCTCCTTGCCTTTGATTGCTTCTCTCCATTGAAGATTTCAAAAATCTTTTAACATATTTTTAAAAAAGCTCTACAATTAAAGACTGTAAACCACATTTCTCTTTTTTCTTTATTTTCCTCACTTATTCAGAGTGCAGGAATAATGGTTGAAACACAAATTTGAGAAACAAAATAAAATCATCTTTTTTATATCAAAAGACCAAAATGGCAAACATGTTCTACTTTTTGCAATTTTATGATTGTCCATAAAGTGTATAATGACTTTTTTATATAAATTAAAGAAAATTTGTTCTAATATTTCAAGATTTTCCTTAAAATTTTCTTAATCGTGTGAAATATGTTCTCTTTTATCTGAAAACTTACCATTTTTATTTTAAAAATAAGCTGGGTGTACTCCTCAAAGATTGCTGGATGCGACATCCACATGAAAAGGGCATGGGAATGTATCAGCCAAAATGTGTTCAAAACAACAAAGATGAGGATACACGTTTAAATAATGAATTAATGATGATGCTTCATTTTTGGACTTTTGGGATAATTTTTATCTCATAAGCATTAGGACAATTATTTTTTTTATAATAAACTATGGAAATTCCTATCAGTTTGTCATTGTTTATTGAATTTAATCCAACTGTTGCTGTTAATATTATTGTGAAAAAAAAATACTTGCATTTTCATTGTTTGGTTGAAGAATCTTAGAATTTAGCTTTTCACTTTCTCTCTTTATATGATGAACTCTCCCCATTGTTTTTGACATTTGAGGGTTCAACAGGATATGTTCTGCCCTCCTTGTGTTTATGATTTCAATGACTTGCCAGCTTTAGAGCCATGTAACATTCTGTATACAGGACAAAGAACAACACCCTTTGAGAAGGATGCAGGAATGTTACAGCAGTGTTCTGCCTTGTAATGCATTAGATGTTCAATCTGTGATGACTGAAAAGTTGTAATGCCTTTTATACACACACTCCTCCATTTGATACAATCAGAAGCTACTTCCTCAAGGAACAACAGAGGGAGATATATATATATATTGTTATGAACCTTTGTTTAAATTTATTATAAAAGCTATATCAATGCTTATATTTTATCTGTAATTTACCTTTCTGAGTGTATAAGTTCCCCTCCCACTATTCTATCCATAATCTTTATTTTTGACTTATTGTTTTTTTGTTTTTTATTGCCCGTCTTTCATTTTCTCTCTGTTTGTATGTTTTTATAATAAATTTATTACTTGTTGTCTTTATATCTGGCATATCTCGAAAAGAATCCTAATGAAAACTAAATGACATGATATGTCTAAATTATTTAACCAGACCTCTGTGTGTGTGTGTGTGTGTGTGTGTGTGTTTGTGTGTCCTGTCTTTAAAAACTCTGGTGACCCTTCTGACCCATCTAACTACTGTTCTATCAGTCTCCTACCACTCTTCGGTAAAGTCTTTGAGACTTTAATCAACGCTGAAGTGGTTAAACACCTTACTTCACATAATCTGCTCTCCGACAAGCAATATGGTTTCCGCTTTGTCCAATCTACCGCTGATGTGCTCACGGTCATAACTGAATTTGTATACCAAGCACTCAACAATAATGGAGAAGCTCAAGCTGTGGCTCTAGACATCTCTAAAGCATTTGATAGGGTTTCGCATGCTGGCCTTCTTCGTAAGCTTCAGGGATACGGTATTACAGGACGATTATTTGATTTAATACAATCATTCCTGTCAAACCATGAAATGAAGATTGTCCTAAACGGGTTCTCCTCCGGCTCCTTTTCCATGAATGCTGGTGTCCCCCAAGGCTCTATCTTGGGCCTTACACTGTTCCTGATCTTCATCAATGATCTTCCCGATGTCATCAGTTCCGAAGTTGGCATCTATGTGGACGACACTACTATTTACTCCTGCCTCAATAGTAAATTAAGTATCGTTGGCAAAACTAACCTGGCTGCTGATCTTGAAAAGTGCCTCCAATCTGCGGTTGACTGGAGCAGGAAATGGCTTGTAAACTTCAATGCCTCTAAAATGGAACTGCTCTCCTTTAACCGCCACAGAGATCCCTTCCTTCCTCCCATCAGAATGGCTGATTCCCAACTCCTTGAGAGCGCTCCGTTATGCCTGCTTGGTCTCACACTGTCCACTGACATGAGGTGGAATAAATACATTGAATCAATAGCATCGTCTAACGCAAGGAAAGTTGGTTCTCTGTGTCGTGCCAGAAAGTTTTTCTTGTCTGAGTCCATCCTTCAAATCTATAAATCAACAATCCGTCCTTTCATGGAATATTTCTGTCATATATGGTCTGGTGCTCTTGAGGTCCTTGACAAAATCCAGAGACGAATATGCAAGATGACAGGTCCTGATCTGGCATCTAGTCTGCAATCACTATCCCACTGATGTGCTGTGGCCTCCCTATGTCTCTTCTACAAATATTTTCATGGTACTGTTCCGACGAGCTACTGTTGCTGGTTCCTGGACTTCATGAATTTAAACATGCTACCAGGCTGGCATCTTGATCTCACCCTTTCACTGTCAAAATGGTTAAATGTAAGTTTCTTCTTCTCAAACAGCTTATTCTACACTTCCTATCTGTAGAACTCCCTTCCCCTTACTTGCTTCCCCGATGACTATAATCTTCAAATATTCAAGTGTAATGTCAATCGACATCTGACACCCTGAGCTTGTTCCCTGTCCTTTGTATCCTTTCTGCAAACACACCTCTTTACTCTTGTTCTCAATCCTCTGTAACCGCTTGCATACTAGTGGCACTCCCACTTTGTTTGGGGTGAATTCCCTTAAAAAAAAAAAAATATATATATATATAATATATGCAAATATATTGATAAAATTGGAAAGATTGATGATCCAAACTTCTTTAGTATTTTTGTTTTTATTTTTAAAAACAGTTCTTGATACACAAGTAGAGCCTAGATTATAATTATTATTTAAAAAACAAAAAATAATTATATATATATATATATATATTCAGGGATGGTAGAAGTAACACCTTTTTTTTTAATTTTGTTAACTTTTATTGAACAAAAATAAATGACAATAGTTTAAGAAAATTTATAAGTATTGTTACATGATTTGTTATGACTAACAAACTAATATGTGCAAATATTCTTCATGTTCAATACAATGCTGAACCCTATCAGCGACTCTTCTACAAACCATTTGACACATTTTTACATTAACTGCAGGAAATTTAGCAGATTTTGCTTTGGACCTGTAGACTAAATCTATCAGTACACCCAACAAGAAAATTGGTGATTGTGATCAACACTCAATTGCTCCATGTGGTCCTGTCCATTTGAGCTCAGAGGAAAAAAAACAAAAAACTTTTTGTTTCACCCATACATACATACATACATACATGATGTAAGATAAAAAAAATCTGTAGACTTATGCTGAAAAAAAAGCTTTTTTTACACAACAAATATATATTTATTGTTTAACATAATTTCCTTCCTTGTGAATGCACTTAATTCAGTGAAAAATATAAATCACATAGATTGAACAGTGAAGATTTCAAATAAAAATTAACCTAATCGCTACAGACTTATTGATCCACCTTTGTATACACCCATACATCATCAGTATAATAGTTTTTGCTTGTACTTGATATACTATCTAGAGAATTGTACAGTACCAATCTTCATCTACAATCCTGCGCATTTCATGAAAATCGGCATTTGAAATAGTCACTTTTGTCTGCAATCATGAAAGTGGAGATGGAAGTTCACTATAATTTCAGTCATCAGGGTCATTGACAAATTGCTGAATTTGATAGGAATACAGAATTTTTCTCCTATGTTGTTAGTCTGGCATAAGGCCACAATTATACAGCACCCAGTAAAGAAGGCAGTGATTTCTAAGTTTAACTATCACTTTTCATTAGAATGGAAGATATGCATTGAGATCAAGAAAAAACAACAACTTTAGAACAATAATCTGTAGGAAGAGATTGATGATATTAAACTAAGATGTCAGATGTTGATTTTCAAGGGAGACAAGCCCTTTCCATATAGATGAAAAGCACACTATAATCTTCTGTCAGGTATTCGTATGTCAATAAAATAAGCTTATCAAATATCAATATTTGATAAGTTATTTACAAGTAAAGAGAGGATAGCAAAAAGAATTGCTATGCACACCATAATGTTCCAGCCTAAATTTTTGCATGTAATATTTTGGAAAAATACCCATGTTGAATGTGGGGTTATTTTAAGGATGATATTGAAGGAAACGTTGCATTTTAGATGCTATAAAATATAGTATGTGAGATTATTTATTAAGCAATTAATGGATTTTTATCTCATTATTTCTTATTACTATAAATATTATTTTAGTGGATACACATGTTTGAGCAGACATTCATATATATATTTTTTTTTATCCATCTTAGTTTTATTGCATTTTTTTATTTTATGATTCAATGCAGGTTTTCAGTAACTGAGGGAGGGGGCTGTTTTACCAAAAAAAACAAAACATAGGTGATTTAAATTCTCCAAGTACTTCTGCTTATAACTAATATAAACATTAAGCTGTACAAAAATAAATTTTTCAAAATTTTATAAAATTAAATAAGTGGGAGCTAACAAGTAAAAAGAAAAACGTTTTTACCAAGATTTTCTAAACACAATACATTTCTAAAACATTTTAATTCATTTGTGAATAAGTCCTGAAAGTTTCATTAAAATCTTACAATTATTTGATTTTTGCAGGAATTTCCAAATCAATGTGTTTTCACCACAAAAACAAGGCACAAAAATTTCCTATGCTAATTTATAGTCCACCCACTGAAAAACAAAATTTTAACCAAAATTTCAAACATTCAATCAAAAAAAACATAATTTAATAATGAAAATATCCTTTGGTCTTTCCGCTTAATAATAATGATTTTGTCAATAAAATTAAGAGGTCATTTGGTAAAAATCTCCTGAGGATACCATAAAAGTTGAAACCAAGGTAGCAGATTCATCTGACCTGATTTTTAAAGTTAAAAGCTCTACATGTTATTTTTATTTTGTTTTATTTTTCACATGTGTATTGAGCACTTTTTAATACTAATGTTTCCTGGTCTGATTCAACTCTGACCATTAACCTTTCATATATATATATATATATATATATATATATATATATAGTTGGATTGATGTGAGTTTGTGAACTTGGGTTTCACACACTCTGTGATTGCTGATATTGAGCGTTTTCCAGTAAGTACCGCACATATATATAAAAATTGCGTATATATATATATATATATATAAAGAGTACATCAATAAGTTTGGAGTTTGGCATGTATCACTGAACTGAATTTTGATCTGAAATTCTGACTACTGTTCAATTTCTGATATTAATATTCACCACTTAAATGCATTGGCAAGGAAGTAAATTGTTGAAAAATTAATATTTCTTTTGTAAAATATATGCTGTTTGGGGTGGTCCTCTGGATGTAATAATTAGTAAGTTTCATGCCTTTGGTTCAATTAACACCAACTAGGCTAAGATGCTGATAAAATTTAACCTATTAGTGCATGGTGCCCATTTTTTTTTTAAAAGAGGTGTTACCTAAAATTTAACATCTGCCAACCCTAAGGTTAACATTTGCTAGCGAGGTACATTAAACAAAGAGAGTTAAAATTTTAATGAAAATGCAGTCATGGGTTAATTTCATGATTATTTTATTTTTATTATTATTTATTTTTATTGAATATATGATGTAAAGTGAGTAGCTATGGTTAAATGTAAATAAACGGCAGAACTGCCCAACAAACAGATTTGACAAAGTTTGTAATTAACAAGAAAAAGAAAGAACCGGACAAACAATGTATGCAAAGCAAAGCAACAATAATGTGGCAAAAAAGTTCACAAACTAAGAACTGGGCTTGAGACACACAAGAGCAAGTACGGATAAGCAAGTGTAGCGTTCTGATAAGACAGAACAGGACTGAGTCATATGAAACCAAGAACCAGCCTATTGGCTAGGAAGCTATCCCAGCATGCATTTGTGTGCTTCTGTTTATGAATTGGGGAGGGGAAAGTGTTTTGCAGTTATTTCCAATCAGTATTGAAACCAACATTTGATAAAACCCTTCAAGAAGAGAAAATCCCTCTGTCTCGAGGTGAGCTCATAAATTAGTTTTGAAAAAGGCACACAATCTTCAATTTTTTTAGGTGCTTCTTCAAAATCCAGAGCATTGACCCAAACTTTTGGTTGATAGTGTAAAAACACTTTTTTTTATTACTATATATATATATATATATATATATATATATATATATATACGTTGGTAGACTGATATTTTTTGACAAATGATTTGCAAATATTTTCATATCGGTTTAGAGCTTCATTATGCTTTTGGATGACTTACAATGATATTAGCATTGTTTAATAAATCAGTCCAAATGTCAACATTTGGTTACAAGATGTAGAATATTGATTTGCCAGAAAAACCAGAGAGTTGATTGCATGGAGACATGTAAGTGCCAATGTTGTTACATAATAATAAAAAGCATCACTCTTACGTCTTGGGCATTATTGAGTGACCATTTTTCAACAGTGTTATTTGCTAAGTTGAGCTTCGTCTAGCACAATACCATTATAATGGAGTAACTGATATGAATTGGAATCATTAAACCAACAAACTGATCTGCAAGCTAAACTTATGATGCCATAGTAACTGTTTCAATAGTTGATGTCTTCATCTGTTTGTCATAACATCTTTTATGCAAAGATTAATTCACCTATAAAAAAAAAGCGTTTTTTTTTCTCTCCAAAAGTAACAGAATTGTCTGGACATTAATGTGAGGGCTCACAAGATTTATAATTTATTTTTTTAATCAATTCACCCCTGGCAATGGCATTAAGACAGAAAGGGCTACTGGAAGAGAAAGAAAAGATTTTATACGGAGACCCAATCTTAAACAGGAAACAGAATAAACCTCTATACTTGCTCAAAAGACTGGAGAGGAGTATAAACCGGATGAGATTATAGGTGAACCTATCTATACCGAGTAAGGAAAAAAATAAAATAAAAAATATAATTAAAAGTTTTAGGTGGAGACATTTGAAGTAGACTTTAGAAGAAACTAGAAAACCCAATCCTAAACAGGAAACCAAGGATAAAACTCTATTGTTCAAAACAATAGGGAGGAGTGTGAACTGGATGATAGGTAAGCCTACCTTTATTAAATTTTATGAGGAAATTAAGTCATTTGCTTTATATATCCTATCCGTTCATGACATGGGTGATTATGGCGCTCAACACCTTCCTGTTTTTTATTCCTTGAAGTAACTTTTACCATTTCTCTTTGTCCTTTTTCTGCTATTCAGTTCTTCAGTCTCATTAAGTAGGTTTCACACAATTCTCTATGCCCCTTCAGGATGTGGTTAAACATGGCTCTCCATAACTTCCTGTCTTTTGTTGCTCTAAGTAACTTTTACCTTTTTACCATCCCTTTTCTTGTTCTGCCATCCATCTCGACAAACTTCTTCAGTATGTTACCCATTATTTCTATCTGCTTCTTTTGCCTTCAACATGTCCGGTGAGTGTTAAATTCTCTAGGTCTTTCTTCCTCATTGTGCATTTTAGAAATGTCTCTTTCTGACTGTAAATGTAAGTCACACCAGTACAAGAAACTAGTCCCAGATTTCAGTTGCTTTTACATGTAAAATATTGATACCAGTTAGTGAAACTTGTGATTCTAAAGCCACACTCAGGATTAGAAGTTTTTCCAAATCATTTAATCCACCACGTTAATAGATCAGATGGAAACAACAACAACAAAGAGAGTCAGCCTGGACAGCAAGGTTGTAGCAGAGGTGGTTTAAGGCTCCAAGTACTATCTTTAGGACTCTCCCACTATAATATGCTTGAGTATTAAAGCATTGGTTTGTGAATTTGGTGGCGTAGTAATTGTGAGTTCAATCCCTGGGCTGTGCAGAGTGTACTTGAACTCAGTGAAAGTATGATGAGCAGCACTAAATAAGAACTAGATGAGATAATCCCTAGCCATGAACAGTGGAATGAGAACAATCTACTCCTATAGATTAAATAAAGGATAGTTTGAAATTCCCTGAAGGTTACACAGATAGACAAGCGCCTGATAAAGGCTGGTGTGCACTATGGTTGAAACGTGGTAGCAACAAAAATGTGGACAATAGTCTGCATGTAAATAGTGATAACTCTTCATCCCATATATTTTGACAGAAATAATTAATTCTATTAAGAAATAATTCTAATTAATAAATCATTAAAAGCAACAATAGCCAAAGATAACACAACCTATAACAGCAAAAGTAATTTCACTTTTGCTTACATTTAATGTATGAGTAATCTAGGATTTTTATCTGTGTAATTAACTCAGTTGTCCCTTGTAAGAAATAAGTCTACTTTTCAAATCATTAACAGTAAAATGAATGTTTAAAATACAAGTAAAAATAAATAAATAAAAAGTAATGTATTAGCAGTCTGATTACACTTACTAATATAATATATTTTTATTAACATGAGGCAGGTTTACTTACTGGCATCAAGTAATGCTTTCTGTTGTCATAAGAGAATAGTTTATCTCAAATAGAGGAGATCAGGCTGCATGACTGATGAATATTTTAAAGTCACATTATTTGTTATCCGATAGAATCCTGTGATGAAAATCTTCATTCCAATAACAATATAAGCAAGAGAAAAGGAATTAATTATTAAGAAGAACAGAGATATAATTGTGTCTGGACAAAAGATACAATGTCACTTAATTAGAGTTTAGAATCTAGTTGGAAATAAAAAGGCAAAATTGTGTATTTTATAAGTATTATGTTTTTATTTTAGGAGATTTAACACCCGTATAATCTAGTGGTTCTTATTGGGTATCAAGTGATAGCAAGTCCCACAATTTGGACTGTTTCAGTTCTAATGATTTCTTTTCAGTATATCTGCAAAAGAACTTCAATACTGTTCCTGGTCTTCCAATAATTATGGGCATTTTTTTCTTTTTGTCACTTTTTCACCCTCTTTATTATTTTTCTTTACAATAACTAAATCTCATCTCCTGAATGGAATGTGATAGACTGATTCATTTGAACTTTTGATTCCATAGAATTCTGGTTTATGCTTATATGTCATTCATCTGTTTGGTCAAATCAAAATCATTTGCACAGTTCCCAGTAGGTTGGCATTCCTAACCAATTACTTTTTTTTTTTTTTTACTATTATTTACCAAAACCCACAGGGCCACTCATGGCAGAGGGCTACTGAATGAGGTTGTTGTAAGGGTGTGAAAGGAGGTGGTAAGAAGTGCATGATATGAGGATATGTGGAGTAGATGACAGTTGACCTTAGACTTGAAGAGGTTGAAATTATAGTGATCAGGGAAGCATCATCTTGGGAGTCTATTCTCACTGAGTTAATTTGCAACATTCCTTTATTTTCATTCAAAACTAGGAACCAATAAAAATAAAATCCTGGCATCCAGGCATCTATCTATCCTTCAGGCAGAATCTCACCAGTGCACTATAAGAGGTTGAGATAAGGACATGCATTGCTGACTTCTGAACCAGACAATTTCTAGATAAGTTGCAAGTTGATACCCCAAGATAAGAGACTCTTTGTCACATTTGTCCTTTTTGGGCAAGAAGTGCACCATTGGGAGTTTTGGTTCTGTTTCCAAAAGAGAAACAATTACTTTTCAGTTGTCTTGAGTCAAGTTCTTAAATAGCCTCGTCAGATCGAGACATTCGTACGGATATCACGCATGGTATCAAACCCGTTTAGAAACATCTAAAATGTCAGCTGTATTCAACTGCTTTCTCTGATCAATTGTTAAAAATGGCTTTGAAAGAATGAAGTTTGTAAGGTCTTAGCGAGGATTGTCCTTCAAACCATATGGACTGGAGTTACAGAATCACAAAGAAAGAACCACAACAAATAACAGAAATCCCCATCACTTGAGGACTTTCAACAGCAGCAACAACTAAAATGAATATCACATGTAACAGGAAGAGAAAACAATGAAGACGTTAACTTTAGACACTAGTTAGAACAAAGAGTTAGGAAATTAGCCCCATCGATACTGGAAAGAGTAATAACATCTAGTTGACTTGAGAAACCTATTTTCCTGAAAAACTATCTTAAGAGAAAGATTTTCTAAATTTCAAATGAAAGTAATATTGGCTATTCGGTTAATGAATGCCAAATGTATCCGTAAAAGGAAATGATCAAAATTAACCCTTACCATTTGTCTGTCTGGCTTTGGTTTAGTTTGATCCCCTCCATGGCTTCCTAAAGTATCCCACCCCTTATGTGGGATACTTGTGCAGTTGAGATTTTTTTAAGTTTTTATTTTTTCAATTTAGACTCATTATTTGCTACTTACTGCAATTTTTCACAGATTAAAACGTACAATTTCAATTTATCCTCCCAGAAAAAATAAATGTGTAGTTTAATATGTTGTAATTGTTTCAGGGATAATGTTTCCTCAAATGAGAAACCTCATAAGAAATTTTTCTAAAATAGGAGATTTTTACCTGTTTGTTCTTCCATGGTGAAAATTGCCAATTTTTGATTTTGCAGGAAACATGCAATGTCACTCAGGCAGAGAATGGTCTGAATTTCTCTTACCAAATGGGTGGTGGTTGGAGGGTGAGGCAAATTTCTTTTAAGAAAACGGATCACGATGCAAAAGGTTTGAGAAGGCCAGATCTAATACACGTATTCTGTGATATTATTACTAGGGGTTCTGTTTCCCTTTACAAGTATTTTTTTATGTTTTCTAATTCATTTTGTTTTCCTGTTAAATTCTCCACTGAAGATTTTGGTCTAGATTTTGTATTTTCTGTTCCAGAATTATTTTTTATTTGATTGATTGATTTTCAGTTTTATGGCTTTTGTAAGTTATTTAAAGCCAGAAATATTTTTTAGGTTGTAATAAATTTTTGGAGAGAAGAATGATTTACTGATACAAGTCCTACTAATTAACCCATAGCTGGAGGGGAGAAGAGGTGGATTCATACTTCTGTCAATGGTATTTGCATGTAAGTGTATATAATGAAGCCAAATGGAAATTGGAACTCGGCTCGCTGATTTCCAATTTAAAGCCATTATCCATTAAGCCCCATGCATGTTCAAACAAGCGGTCACCCATATAAGTACTGACCAGGCTTGACATTTCTTAACTTCAATGTTTTGTTATCATTTCTGTTTGCCACGCTTTGTTAATTGCCTAATTTCTTTTACTTTTCTTCTCATTTCTCTTCATGTATGAGGTCTATTCAAAATTGGTCCGGCTATTTAATATCAAGCAATTCAGTGTACTCTCCTTGGAGATCATGGCTCTCCACTATTTCCTGTCCTTCATAGCTATTAATAATTTTGTCTTTTTGTTATTTCTCCTAAACCCTGTTCCCTGTCCATCCACTCAAGCTTACTAAGTATGTTATGTGTTCTTTTCCTCTGTTCCTCTTGCCTTCAATCTGTCCTGTGAGTATCAAATTTTCCAAGCCTTCTTTTCTCATCATGTTCCCTAGAAATTTCAACTGTCTCTTCCTGATGTTAAGTATAAGTGTTCTTTTCTTTTCCATTTTCTTAGTAATTGATCACATAATCGGTACATCGTATCCGCAGTATCTTTCTGTAGAACCAGAATTCTGTTGCTTCAAGTTTCTTCATCTTTGAGGAGACTGTTACATCCGTCAGCAAGATCAAGAGATTGGAAATTTTGAAGAGTGTGGAACCACCTCTTAACTGCTGTTGTTCCCAGGTCTATCCTAATCACCTCCCCCCCCCCCCGCCACTACCACCACCACTACTACTGCTTCAGGACATGCACTTTCTTGGTTCTCCTCAGCTTCCTATTCCTTGTGGTTCGTATCAGTTTTTCTACTTTTGCTCTTTTTTCAAATTTGTTTTCTTTATGAACGCTAATGTACAGAAAATATTTTTTAAAAAATAAGTGTTGAAAAAATGCATAAGGTTTTTGAATAGTTGAACAGATTCAGCTATTCGAACCCTTGCACAATGTCAGCTATGATTTTATTAGAGTAACAATTAGAAGTTGCTATATAAGACTACTTGAATTTTCAGCACTACTTAAATAGACTGGTCCACTCATAAAAACAAAAAAAAATAGGCAGAATTATTTTTAGAAATATTTTTCGTACATGTGCATTCTTTAGACTTTCCCTAGACCTCGACATGTGTCAAAATCGAAAAGTATTGATTCTTTATCGATTTAGATTTGAGGGTCGCGTTTATAATGTTGATACAGTATCAAATCGATCCTCGACTTTTACAGAGTTATTGCACTTTAATAGTTTACAACTATAAAGATGGCTTTCTGCCATATTCTATTCGAATGAACAAGCAGATAAAATAAAGAATGACACTAATGGATTTGTTATAAGCGGATTGCTTTTAACATGTCAAAACACGATTTAAAATTATAACATTCGAAATACTAAATGCCATAATGGGAAAAATAACAATACATCAAACTTATCTTGAATTTTAAAACTGTAACACATTCTGTCCTTGGAAATGACCAATGAAGGTTGAAAGCGTTCACACATATATGGACGTGCAATTATTAGTCATTGGAACCAAACTTCCATTAGCAAATACAAGAGAAAACACTAGAAAGTATCGCAACAAACATCGTCTGTCGTCTTTAATAAAACCCGCTTAAAATTAATTTACCGTGACAGCAGAAATAAAATGAAGTAGAATTAATGCAAAAAATATAGTAAAATAAAAGATTGATAATTTCTGAGATTAATAAAATCACCACGATTAGCCATTAATCAATTCTGACTAGTATCCTCATCTTGACTGCTATAGTCGCAGCATTTTGACCTTTGTAATCGCCAGTCTTTTTAGGTGTCTGTCCTATTTAGTATTCAAACTGAAGATTTAATAAATCCACAAAGATAGATTCTTTGTATTGTGCCTCTTCTAAGGAGTGTAATAAGACCAATAGAGAACAACACTGGAAAACAATAATAATAAAAAAATAACAGTACTTATGTTATACTCTAATAATCCTCTCAGTAGACCCTGCAGAAAAATAAATACCACATTGATTTCCCTACTTTCAAAATACATTTTATTTATAGTTTGTTATAAACTTGTGGGGGTCAGTTGCCCTCACTAATTTATATTAGACACAATACCACAAAATAATAACAAGAAGAAACGAGAAAATTCAGACAAGAGAAATTGTACAAATAAATAGATTTTTATATAACAAATGTACAAAACATTAGTTATGAATGTTGTTTAAAATGGTGAAATAAACTTTTGTGTGCGGTAATGTTCCAGTTTGATAGAGTGCAAGTTGTAGTGCAATTTGTGTGAATTTGGAAAAATTCTGTTCAATGTATTTTGTATTCAAAATAAACAGTTCAAAGTTTGTGGAAAAAGCGTGTGTAAGTGTGACTTACGTTGCGTTTGAATGTCTGTCGCTTCGTTGTTTGTCGACGTGAGTTTTGTTTGCATTGAATGAAAGAAATAGACTGTGGTTATGTTAAAAAAGGATTTTTAACTTATAGTCTGGAATTCAGTTGAAAGTCATTTTATGATGAGTGTCGTCACATAGCATGCAGCTTTTTCGGCTGATTTCCCCCCTCATTCCTGTTTCTTAATTGTTTGTTGTTTATATAAGCAATATAAGTCAGGTGATAGGCTCCAGAAAATGTTTTAAAATTTTGGCGTAACTATACCTTTGATCAGGTCGAATTAAGGTCAGACGTGCGGACGTAGTCGAGGACATGCCATGTGATATTTTTGAACCAATCAAATTACGTTAGTTGTGTAATTTAATTTGAAGCCTATGTTTTATTTGAATTTTGAAGTTTTGAGAACAATATAGGGTCTGGATCTTATAAACTTTGTTGCAGACGATAATAAATAAAAAGATGTATTTTTTTATCAAGCTAGTTTTAAAGTATGGTTGCCAAACATCCAGCCCTCAGCCTTGTTTAATCCGACCCACGGCTCAGTTTTATTAAAAATAATAATAATTATTATTTAATTTGAAAATATTATATTAATTTTTTATTTATAGAGGCTGTAAAATCAATCGTTTCTGGGCCAGACGTAATCTTTCAAACATAGTTCTTAATAACAGTAGGCATACATTTGAACAACTTCTATTTCCTCACTCGAAGGATTAGTAATTAAGAGGGCGGTATATATACAACATGGATGGGCTTTTCCCGCATAGTTTGTTGATACTTCACAGCCTTCCCTTTCTTTATTATTAATGGAGATATAATGTATACCATCACCTTGTCTATTTACTTTTGCCTACACTCTAAATAGGGTTTATAGAAATGACTGCCCTTGCCAGTGGAAAGATAACCAACAATGTTTAGCTTCTGCTTCAATTTTGCCCGGAAGGCAAAATGGGCTTCTTAACCGTCTTTTGAAAGATTTACCACATGACTATTGCATATTTTATGATTATATAAGTTACTCTTTAGTGTTAATAAACAAATTGCAACTCTTTAGCTTTCCCTGTACATTTTCTATAAATATTTTCATGGCAATTGTTCTAACGAGCTTTCCGCTATGGTATTTAGACTTTATGAATTTAAGCCCAGTACTAGATTGGCGGCAAGGTCTCATCATTTTACAATTGAAATGTAACCGTAATTTCTGTGCTAACAGCTTCTTCTATTGCACTTCTCGCTTGCGGAACTCTCTTCTGGCTTCCTGCTTTTTATTGTTCTCTCTCCTTAACGTTTTCTTTTTCTCATATTCTATCGCATTCAGTAACCCCTTGCGTCTTAGTGCCTTTATTGCCTTGTGTGGGGTGAAATGATTAAAAACATGACCATCTCAGAAATAAAGTTGTTGCTTACCATGACCACACATATGTGAAAGCTAGTGAGGATCAAATTCATTTCTATGTAGGCTGGACTAATTCAATACCTGACACTGAGGCACTTGTGAAACGTATTCCCAAGCAAAAATAAATAAATAAATAGTAATATATTAACAGTCTGATTACACTTAACTAATGCAATATTTTTTTATTCTTAACATGAGGCAAGTTTACTTACTGGTATCAAGTAATGCCTTCTGTTGTCATAAGAAAATACTTTATCTCAAATAGAGGAGATTACGCTGCATGATTGATACATTTAAAGTCACATTATTTGCTATCTGATAGAATCATGTGGTAGAAATCTTCATTCCAATAACAAGAGAAGAGGAATTAATTATTAAGAAGAACAGAGATATAATCATGTCTGGACAAAAGATACAATGTCACTTAATTAGTGAATAGAATCTAGTTGGAAATAAAACGCAAAATTATGCACTTTATAAGTATTATGTTTTTATTTTAGGAGATTTAACACCCTTATTATCTAGCAGTTCTTATTGGGTATCAAGTGATAGCAAGTCCGGCAATTAGGACGGCTTCAGTTTTAATTTCTTTTCAGTATATTTGCAAAGAACTTCAATACTGTTCCTGGTCCTCCAATAGTTATGGGTATTTTTCTACGTAAACTGGACTCACTCAATACCCGACACTGATCCACCCGATAAACCTATTCCCAGAAATAAGATTGGAATGATGTTGATGCAAGTGACTTAGGTGTACAGTGATCGGCAGCTTTCAGGTGAAAATACTGACCGGTTGATTTTCAATGTTTGGCGTGTGATTAGCAGAAATTCACAATTTAGGAGAAGGCATCGATGAACGTCTGTTTATCAGTTTCACCAAAAATAGCGTCATAACAGACCCAATATACGCACGTCATTTCATTTTACATTTATGAGCTTCATCCTCGGTTGGTAAATATTTAATTAATCACGAAAACGTCTTTGCTTTTGTACTCTTCACCAATGTTGATGAGAAGAGACCAAATATAGTATTGGTCACTTCGGACATGGATAGTTTCTACACTCTTTTAGTCGTCATAAAAGAAAAACTGCAACAACACTAGAAAAACTAAATAAAAACATGAAATCTTCCCGGTCTGACATATTTAGTGGAACGTGTATTTGCATTGACTATTGTTACCATGTTATCGGTCCTGACCCGGTATCTTGGCTTCAAATCCTTTTCCACTACCCTAACATAGCTTCCTCGTGCCTTTTCTATAGATATTTTCATGGCAATTGTTCTGATGAGCTTTCCTCTTTAGTACTCTGGGAACTAGTTAGGATTACATAGAGACTTTGAGGTACTTGGTGTAACAGCAAAATTGTACAAAATTGTGTCAGATTAAACTTTGAAACATTGTATCTTAGAAATGATTAAAGATAACTTACTGGAATTCTCTGAGGTCTTTATAACATTTCTGAACTCTACATTGAGCAATAAAAATATATAATTACTCTCCAGTCTTAACAGAAGAATCGTGATGAAATCGATCATAAACGAAAATGACATGTCCATTAATTAATCATGGCTTAGGATCAGAAGCTCATGAAGGATTGAAATTAAGTTCAAACACACACACACACACACACACACACATATATATATATATATATTATTCCAGGATCATTTTCCAACTTATGCAAGATATCTTCGACCTCTCTAACCTTCTAACTTTCTGTCCTGGAGTGACAAGGTTCTTCACAGCTTTCATGTACGTTTTCATTTTCAAGTCCTTTTTTCACTGCTCTTTGGACTGCTATAGCTGAAACTCCTCTCTTACGTTCCAAACGTCTTATAGATTGAATAGGCTCTTTTCTAATTGATCTCTTTAGGTCTAAGTTGAAATTATGATATTTTCCTCTCACCATTGCTCAGTTAGGAAGGCAGTGGGTCTGACACAAGACAATTTTAACCTGCTCTCTTTTTAGATGAATAACTCAAAGGGTTTTTCCGTGATTGTTATGACAAATTGTATCAAGATGGCTAAACGTCTTATCTAAAAACCTGGAAAAACTAATTCAGGTTTTTTTTTTCTTTTTTTAGATATTAAACATTTTGTGGGATGGATAATTATGCTGTTACAGGATTTGGACAATTTTGCTGTTACACCCGGTATTATGGTGGCCGGTTCAGTAATCGTGACTAGCTAAGTTTAAGATAAGACATATTGAAGATCAGCCGTCCCCTATCCCCCGTTTGGCCTTGTGTCACATGTTTTTGTTTTTTTATCAAAACAAAATAAATATTGCTTTCCTCTTTGGTACCTATTTTTTACGAATGTAGCTGGGTAGCTAGGTCTCTTTATTTTAGGGTTGAAATTGCGAAGTGCAGCCGCAAATTATATTCTATAATATAATTCTATTCTATAATATAATTCTATTCTATAATATAATTCTATTCTATAATAATCTCTTCTCCCGCGTTTCTCGCCTATGGAATATGCTCCCAGCTTCTTGGTTTCCTATCAACTACGAAAAATTTAAATGCAACGTCGATCGTCACCTTCTGTGTCCTTGAATACTGATTTTTTATTGTTCTTTCTGTTTTTGCTCTCAGTAACTTCTTGCATCTTAGTGGCTTTATCACCTTGCTTCGGATGAAATGATCTTTAGAAAAAAAAAAAGTAAAGTTTTATAAGCATGTGAGTATAGGTAAAGGTCTCAGGGTAATGGAATTCCTGGAAATAGTTTTCATAGGACAATGGCTAAAAGCAATTGGTATAAATTCAAAGTATACAAGATTTGCTACCTAGATCTCACTAATTTAATGCAGTACTAGATTGGCAGTTAGGTCTCATACTTTCACTGTTGAAATTGCTAGTTGTAACCATAAATGCTATGGCAACAATTTCTTCTCTCACACTTTTCACCTGTGGAATTCTATCCAGCTTTCTGCTTTCTTGTCAACTACAATCTGCAAAAGATTAAATGCAATATTAATCATTATCTTCTGTCCCTTTGAACCCTGTTCTTTTATGTCCTCTTGTGGGGTTCGATGCGTTGATTAATCTATATGGCTATAGATTAATGAAAATTATTTGGTTTCTTATTCTTTCTCTGGAGGTGAAGCTGGCACAAGGCCACCTCCAGATTGACTTCCCAAATAAAACCTACTGTCGCCATTATTTAATTTGTGAATATCAAAAATCCTTAACGTCAGACAAGAAAGGAGAAAAAGAAATAAGCTGAACAACGCACTTAGTTTGTAAGATGAAACAAAGATAATAATATATTCAACAAAATACATACATTTACATTTTGGTTGAATGGCATGCGAAAAGGTTGTTCATGCATTAGTTGCCTCCCGATAGCTGTGGGAAAGTTATATCTCAAATGTTTTTAGTAATGCTCGTTACACTGTTCATGTTAATAGTTTAAACAAAGTTCTTCGTATCAAATGTGTTTGACAAGAGTTTTAGTATAGATGAGTGAGTTGGGCGAAGTGTTTGACTGGTGTTGTTTCATGTCTGGTCTTGCAGGTCCGCGGTCTGTAGTTACTATGGAAGGACATACGAAAGTAGAGATCCACTCTCGGAATATTGCCTTCGCTACAGCATCCACGGTGGTTGATTTTAAGGGTACCGCCACACCTGATAAATCGATCTATGATGGATAGTATGTATTGAAAACCTTGGCTGTCTGGGAGGGGACCGACCAAATCGACGTGAATGTGGCTGAAACGTCCATCAGGTTCTGAAAAGGTGCCTGGAGGTGATTTCACGTGGCGATGTACCTTTGTTTTCTGACAGGTGATGCAGTGTTGTGTCCAATTTTTTATGTTTGCATTCATACATGGCCAGACGAATCTGTCAGAAATAAGCTTAATAGTACCGCGACGACCTGGATGGGACATATTATGGAAGTGATTGAAGAGTTGTCTCCTCATGCTAGCAGGTACGAGCGGCCGTGGATTTTGGGTGCTGACGTCACACCATATGTGTCTGTCGCTGAAAGGTAAAGGCCGTTTCTCAATTTTTAGCGCTGTGTCTGTGTGTAAGTCCTTTAGTGTTTGATCGTGCTCTTGTACATTTGAAAGGTTTTCAAGGTCGAGAACTTGGGTTATACTTGATAGTATGTTAGCACGAGATAAGGTGTCAGTGACTGTGTTATTATCTCCCTTGACGTAACGAATATCTGTTGTGAACTGGGGAATATATTCTAATTGTCGGCATTCTCTAGGATTATATTTATCTGGCTTGGCGTTCAAAGCGTATACTAACGGCTTGTGGTCTGTAAATACCACAAACTCTCACCCTTCCAGCAGATGACGAAAGTGTCGAATTGATACATATATCGCCAGTAGTTCCCTAGAGAAGGTACTGTATTTTGTTTGAGCAGGAGAGAGTTTCATCGAATAGGATGATATTGGTAATTTCTCCTTGTCAGTATGTTCATGAATCACCGATCCAATGGCATCGGTGGATACATCCGTGGTTAATGATAAGAAGGAATTCGGTTGATCACGGATATAGGATAATTTAGTGAAGTTAGCGAGTGTAGTTTTAGCTTCGTTGAAAGCAGAAAGTGTGTTATCAGACAGAGTTATCTTCGCATTTTTTTTCCTTGTTTTCGTAACATGTCGGAGAGAGGTGCTAACAGCTGAGAGCAATTTGGAAAGAATTGTCTGTAATAATTTATGAGGCCTATGAATCTCCGAAGCTATCGGAGCGTTTCAGGTTTGGGAAAGTTTTGAATAGCCTCAACTTTCTGTGGTATAGGTGTAATTCCTGTGCCATCTAACTTGTGCCCGAGAAAGATTATACTAGGCACTGCAAATACACACTTTTCCGAATTAATTTTTAACCCAAAATGTTCCAGGCGTTGGAATACTTGGGTAACATGCTGTATGTGCTCGTCTTTGTTTTTACTTGCGATTAACAGATCGTCTACGTACGTAAATGAGTGAGATAATCCTCTTAATGCTTCATCGATTAGTCTTTGGAAAGACTATGCAGCGTTTCTTAGGCCGAACGGCATACGTAGAAATTCATAGGGGCCGAATGGAGTAGTTATGGCCGTTTTTGCTATGTCTTCCTCTGCTACAGGGATCTGATAGAATGCCTTTCGCAAGTCGAGTTTAGTGAATATGCGTGCCCCTTGAAGTGTTACTGCGAAATCCGCCAATTTTGGGACTGGGTATTTATTTATCCGGCGTTGTCTGGGCGTTCAAACGCCGAAAATCTCCACACGCTCGCCATGTCCCCTCCTGCTGTTTGGGGACCAAATGGAGTGGAGACGCATATGGGCTAGATGATGGTCGAATGATTCCTAAGTTAAGCATGTTTTGAAACTCCGCCTTTGCTTCTTTATATTTGTCAGGCCGGAGTCGGCGTGGTGGCGAAAAAACGGGCGGACCAGTTGTTTTGATGTAATGTACTGTCTTATGTTTTACTTCCTCCATTAAAGTAAACGGTTTGGTAATTGAAGGAAATTCGTCCAAAACAGCCCGAAGAGGATTGTTGACAGGCTGGGCTACACAGATTCTAATCGATATCTGCGATGACAAGATTCCTGGGCGGTTTAGGCTGGTTGTTTTATCTATGAGCGTATGCGTTGACATATCAACAGCCAGTTGATAGTGGGCTAAGAAATCGGCCCCTAGTATGGGCATTTTCACATCAGCAACAGTAAATAGCCAGGAAAAAAATTTACGTAGGCCTAAGTCTAGCGATAATGAGACCTGACCATAGGTATTAATTCTGTTACCGTTAGCAGCGTGCAAAGATGCAGGCGTAACGTGGATATTTTTCTTAGAAGGGACCACTGATTTGAGCCCCTGTGTCGATAAGGAATGAATCACCAGTTATGGAGTCTTTTATGTAGAATAGACGTGTGGTTTTGTTTCCCCCAACAGTGGTTGCCGTCTTCAATGACTATCGGGTTCGCCGTTTCCCGCTGGTGATTTATTAGTATTATTAGGACGATTATTAAATCCGCAAGGTTTACCGCATTCATAAGCAGCCTGTCCAAACCTGCAATGACACCAGCGAACCTCTTGACTCTGTCGATTTCTGAATCTAGATGTGCTTCTACGGCGTTTCTTGTTACCGTTTTTTGACTCAATTGGGCAGGACCTACTTAAACGTTCCACTTGCAAAGATAGCTTGTCTATCTGTCGCTGTAAACGGTCAATAACGTCGTCAGTGTCCGTAGAATTAGTTTCGGTAAAATGAGAACTGTTTATCTCCCTCGTCTCTGTAATTTTATCGGACATCTCGGCTACTTTTACAAGCTCTAGGTCATCTGGGAGTGTGGCTAGGATTTCCGCCGTGTGCGTTGCTAATTTATCTAACCATAGTGTTTTTTAATAATGTCTCCGACATAGTATTCTGTCCCAGAAGATTCTTCATTCTACGCAGCAACTGAGTTGGTTTACTCTGTCCTAATTGTAGAGTGTTGAATAAGTCGTTTATTCTTCTTTCCTCGGATTTCCCTATACGATAGATAATAGCTTCTCGAAGTACATCAAAGGGCTTATCGATTGGAATATTATTTAACAAATCTGATACCTCAAGGAGGAAGTTTCTCTACCACGTAGGCGAAACGTGCTGTTTGCGAGGTAATTTTTTTTGCTTGAAAAATCGCAGTGAGTTGCGAAAACCACACGTGCACATTAATGCTATTGAAAACAGGTAAGTTGAGAATAATGGCTGATTCACTCATATCAGAGTCCGCCATGATTGATGAAACCACGTGGTGGAAAAAACATTTTTTTGGCGGGCTTTTGAGAATTTTGGCGCAAACTTTTGGTAAGTCGACCAAATTTATTTAAAATATGTTATTTCAAGGCTTAGAAAAAAAAACTTTGACGTCGAAGTAAGTGGATATCGTTTAAGCGTGGAAGTATGAAATAGGAATGAAAGTTTCTCACAAGTTGCAAAGAGTTTAGACACTTCCACTAAATTTTTAAACTTATTGCCGTGTAAGGACGTTGCTCAGTCAGCAACGACGTAAGTTTGAAAAAGATTTTTTGACGTTAATCTGTATAAGGCAGACGTTAGAAGGTTATAATGATTGTCATCAAAAAATGAGAAAAGGATCTGATTACACAAGAGTTGAATTTTTTTCTATGGGACTGACCAAAGAAACCAATTATTCAAATTTATCAGAAACTACAATAAATGCGAGAAGAAAGTCAGGTTAAATGTCCAAGTCAATGTGAAATATTTCTCCTGAAACCGATAGAAAGAGAAACGTTTTGCCAAAAATGTCCATTATGGAACAAACTTACGGTTTTGGGTGTCCACTACACGTGTTGAATATTTCGAAAACGCCAAATTTACTGAAGACGATAAGATTTTGTTGAAGAAGGATTTCTTCTAAGGTTTTTTGTTTTGTTTTTGCTTCGATACTTAGTCACGTATTCATTTCTCTTAGCAGATGATGTGGACGTATGAACAGTGAGAGAAGCAAGTTGTCTTAAGGCTGTTAATGAAGGCGTCGATTTTCTGCCATTTTCCTAGATGAACCGGCTGAGGTCTGAGTCGATTGTTAGACAGAAAAGAAAGACCAGTTGCTGAGAATGGGACAATTCTGAATAAAAACCAGTGTTAGATGATTTTTGCAGGCGATTCTCAATGCTGTAAGCCGAATTTAAAACTGTAGTTTGCTGGATTTGAATTTGGCTGAGTGAAGTTCCGTGGATGTCTCCATGTGCGATACGGTTGCGTAATAGCTGTGTCATTTTTTGTCTCAAGACGAATTTTCAATCATTCACATCGATCACAACCTGTGATCGACACGTCGGGTCACCAAATGTGGGGTTCGATGCGTTGATTAATCTATATGGCTACAGATTAATAAAAAAATATTTGGTTTCTAATTCTCTCTCTGGAGGTGAAACTGGCACAAGGCCACCTCCAGATTGACTTCCCAAATAAAACCTACTGTCCCCATTATTTAATTTGTGAATATCAAAAATCCTTAACGTCAGACAAGAAAGGAGAAAAAGAAATAAGCTGAACAACGCACTTAGTTTGTAAGATGAAACAAAGATAATAATATATTCAACAAAATACATACATTTACATTTTGGTTGAATGGCATGCGAAAAGGTTGTTCATGCATTAGTTGCCTCCCGTTAGCTGTGGGAAAGTTATATCTCAAATGTTTTTAGTAATGTTCGTTACACTGTTCATGTTAATAGTTTAAACAAAGTTCTTCGTACCAAATGTGTTTGACAAGAGTTTTAGTATAGATGAGTGAGTTGGGCGAAGTGTTTGACTGGTGTTGTTTCATGTCTGGTCTTGCAGGAATGATCTGTCCCAGCCGAGTGTTTGTGCCGCAACAATATTTGTTGCTGAAAACACAACAAATATGGCACAAGGCTAAAAGAGGGGGTGGGAAAGGACGGTCATCGTTTGTCTTAATTTTAAACTTAGCTAGCCACAACCACTGACCCAATCAAACCAAACAATATTCCTCCCACCAAAACAACACATTCATGCTTACCGTTCTTACTACATCCACCAAAATACCCCATTGTCTCAATGAAAATTCTAAATAGACCCCATATGTACAAATAATGTCTGTGGGGGGAGGGGAATAAAAATAACAAGTTAAAAGAACCCCAATGATTATATACAATGTGACTTAAAATTATTTACAAGAAAATAAACAAAATCATGTTAGTAATACCCCCCCCGCCGCACAAATCCTAAATGTGATAGTAAAATCAGTTAACTGGACGAAATCGATACGGGACTCCAAAAATCTAGAAAACATTCATCCATCCCAAGCACTCACGCAAACACACGCACTGATTCAGACACAACAACAGATAGGAAAAAACACACCCGTGAAACGAAAGGCGCCCCGCATCCACCAGAGAACTGAAATCACTGACCACCTAACGAGGGAGAGGATGGGGAGTTAAACTAAAGGAAAAGAAAAGGGGACAGAAAAGGGGGGGCAATGAGCAAACACACCCTAGCTAAGTTTACAGAAATAGAAAAGAAAAACTAAAGAATCAAAACCAAAAACCTATTCTAGCCTAAATCTAGGGATGGGTTGCCCAAGTTCAACCCAAGAAAACAATATCCTGATGCCTAACCGGCATCAAAATGCCACTCCAGGTCAGCCCCTTTTACTCGACACATACGCGCAAGATTCACCCACCTTTTGCCAAATTCTGATGAGTTGAGCCGCCGCCTTTCCGTCCTAATCTTGACTTTAAGCTGATGCTTAAAGAACAAGATCAGTTGGGAAGAAGTGAACTTCTCGCCCTCATAGAATTCCTTCTGATGCGTCGTCCAAATCACGACTCTCATAACCCCTAGTAACCAACAGAACACATAATGTTCAGCCTTCGTCATCTGTGGCACTACATTGCTACAAACAGAACTGGCCTCAAGGACAGAGAACTTTCCCTGCAGCATAATTATTATTCCCGTTCGTTTTTACTTTTTAATTCTGCTGATAATTTTGAAACGCTTTATGTATTTTTAAATTTTTTATTCTCTTGAATTTATTCCCGCATTTTTTTTTTGTGTAATTATTTTAACTTTTTATTATTCATTCATTATTGCAAATTTTGAAAACCAAACTTAATATCTATTCGTTTTTTTTACTTTACAAAAACAAGTTTCAAACAAAATATCTAGAATTAGTTCAGGTCTGGCCAGTGCATGTGTCTCCGCCCCATATCGAAACTATGATACGCCACTCGTCTCGACTATGTTAATTTCAGGGTTTCCTAACCTGGGGACGTAAAGCGTAACTTGAAAAAAATCAATATTAAAACAACAAAGTAAATTTGAAAGAGGAATCATATTAAATACAATTATTTGAAAAAAGTTTAATATTTATTTATACAAATATTCAAAACAAAAATTGTAAGAAGTTCATTTAAAAAAATAAAAATGAATACTTCCACTATTACAAAAACAAAATATATTGAATTAAATTTATTAAAGTTTAGTATTATTACTGACAGAAAAAATTAAACGAAGATAAATATTAAATAAAATTATTTGAAGAAAATTTGTGAATAAATTTGACTTCCAAGAGACAGACGACATTGCATTGCACATGCATCGAGTTGTTCGAATTTGTTATACATTGTTTTACGATTTAAAAACATTAAATAAAATGCAATAATAATTTGAAATTTGTATTAGTAAAAATAATATTATTGGGTAATTTGCTTTTTAATCCCCGCGCTAAATATGTAATAAAAATTGCCGGATAGTTATATGTACGTGTATAAATTTACATGATAATGTGGAATCTTCCACGTCAACCAGTTTACCCTCTGCTAGGAAATGCACTCTTCCTGTTACATTTTATTAACATCATACTTACAAATAATCAACAAGTATTCATTGGTTAGTCACCACGCGCAAGATCTATTTTAGGCGCCATTTGAGTTTGAGCCTGTCACGTGGGAGAACATGGTATAAAAACCCAACACGTGTGATTCTCTCTGGGGTTTTTCGTTGCTCTCTGATTCGACACGCTGACGCGGACTCTCGAACCTAACTTCTCTACGTCACTCAACACCACTGCCAAAATGTGACTCTTAAAGAACTCCCGTCTTGACTAACGCAGTCAGACGTTAAACAACAATTCATGCAAGTATAATTCCAGCATCATTTATCCAACTTGCATAATACACAATTCACTCAATCTTCTAAACTGCATTTTAATAATCAACTCTTTCGTTATGAGTCTAGGTACAAATATTACCTAATCAAAGGGACGCAACTTAGTCTCACTTATCAGTTCGTATGCACGTAATTTTAATACTTAATAAATTCAATTGTTATGTTTTTAACTCTATGTTCCTTTTTGTATTTCACCATTGCTAATGATTTCCACACCTTTCCTAAACAAAAATAAATAATTGTAGGGAACAGCCCTTCAACACGCAACAAACATGGCTAAACCATTACACACGCCATCATATTCAGGGCCCGGTCCCCTACAATAAATTCGAAAATAACAAAGAAATTTTGATAAAATCTACCGTTTAGCAGTTATCGAAAATAAAAGTTCGGACTCATTCGCGTTACGGTACGATAGATATTGCTGGTGTTGTTTGCCTAAATTCAGTGCTGAGCAGATTTGCGTGGAAGATTACATTTTTAATGGCCTTTTTACTGTTCTTATTTGACTGAATTACTGCGCAACTAAGGACTCATTGCGTGCGCAATAAAAAAAAAAGGTTATTCCGCAGCAAATATCTGCAAACACGATAGTAATGGCTGCCGTAACGCGAATGAGTTCGAATTTCTATTGTCAATAACTTCAAAACGGTAGATTTTATCAAAATTTGTTTGTTATTTCCGAATTAAGCATGTACATTTACATCTAAATATAACTATTCGGAAAATTTATATTACATATTTAGCGTGTGGCTAAAAAAGCAAATTATCCAAATTATTAAGTAGTCAATAAATAAAATATTCGATCGGCTACAGTTTAAAATAAAATGTTTTTAACAAGTTGTTATTTATTAAATTATGAATAAATAAATGCAAAAAACAAAAAAAATATTTGAAATATCGTCGTTTTAAATATATTGGGATGGGGATAATAATATTTTTAAAAAAAATTAAAGTATAATAACTAATTAAGCAATGTATTTTAATTCCTCACGCTTTCGCTTTCAAAACAGAAAAAGTAAGCATAATGAAAGAAACTTATTTTATGAAAACGTAAGCCTATGTACGTTGTGGTGTAATTCCAGTCGAATTTGTTATATTCACTTACGCACAATTACCCTTGGGAAAGGTATGAATCTGTCTTTTCTCCCTCCTCCAGCATAACCTTTCTACCGCAGAAAGAAATAGCAACTAACCGCGTGAAAAATCTTCTGCCTCGTCAGTCATATATCGAAAGACACATGATCACTCAAGCGTGTACACTTGACTGACTGAAACCAAGGTGAAAAAACATTTTTTAATTCAATTTTTATGTGCCGTGTCCTTTCAGGACGTAGGCGATCACAGCTCTCCACTTCCCTTGTAGTTCTCAATATGTTTTGTCCTTTTGCTACTTCTCCAAGACACTCTTCCTGTCACCTAATTTCTTAAGCCCGCTAGTTATGTCACATGTTGCCTTTCCTTGTCTCTCTTTTCCTCCATCCGCCCTGTGAGTATCAGATTTTCCAAGCCCTCCTCATTATGTGTCCCAGAAATTTCAGCTGCCTCTACCCGATGTTAAGTATAAGCTTCCTCCTTGTTTGCATCCTCTCCAAAACCTCATAGTTGCTCACATGTTTGGTCCATGGTATCCTTAGGATCCTTCTGTAGAACAATACCTCCATTGCCTTGAATCTATTCTTCATCTTTGAGGAGACCGTCCAACATTCGTTGTCGTGAAGGAGGACAGGTATCACATAGCAGTTCAGTACTCTTTTCTTTGTTACCAACGAAAACCTTCTGTCTCGTAATACTCTGTCTCGCTTTTGGAATGCGTCTTTGGCCATCCCAGTACGTCTCCGGATCCCAGAGTCGGACTTACCGTCCTCTGCCAGAACACTTCCAAGATATTTAAATTTCTGCACCTGCTATATTTTTAGTGCCCCCGACCTGTAAATCGCATTTTGGGCTCATCTTTTTACTGATGACCATGTATTCTCTCTTCTTGTAGTTCCTTCTCGTTCACCTCCTCTACCTTCTGTAGGAGGTTTTGTAATTTCCTTTCCGTGTCTGCTATCAATGACAACTTTATATATAGAGATTTATTTTTGAATTAATAATATTTTTCCATAAAATCAATCGCTGTCTTTACTTTTTTACTTTACTGACAAAAACAATTTAAGCATAAAATACATTTTTTAAAAAGCAATATGAAACCAAATAAATTATTTTAAATGAAGTAATTATCTTCTGATTGAAAGAAAAATAATCACTGCTGTTAATTTGATAAAATACATAGACAATATATTTACTTTAATAAATAGTGAAATGTCTATCCTATAATTTTTTTAAAAAATTTGTACATAATTGCCTCTAAACATCTGGTATGACACTTCAGAGTCACATTTGGAAAAAGGGAAACCTCAAGTCATATTCTTGAGAAATCTAGACCACTGAGTCTTTGCAATGGCATCAGATTGATTATCAAGACAATGAATCAACATGTTATTGTATTTCAACATAGCAATGAAACCTAAGGTGAAGTTATTTCTTCCGAGCAACGCCGGGTATTCTCGCTAGTAAAAATATAAAAGATTGCTTCTCAGATATACAATACTACACACATGCACACTCACGCGCGTGCGCACACACACATATACATGTGTGTTATGTTTGCGTGAGTTCTAAGGACCGAGCAATGCATTTGTTGATTGGAAATAATTACCAAGAATGTTTTTAGGTTTACAGCATTTTATTAATTACTAGATAAACTGAGTTAATACTACTCTACAAAAGAATTAGTGAAATATGGAGAGACGTTTGCCACACGTGTGCCGGTGTAGTCCGCCATCTCGGATCTCTCCCTGTCTATTGCCACACGTGACGTCTGACGTCACGATGTCCAAAGCAAGTGGGATAACTCTTACAATACTTTGGAGTTATCTCCCTTTATATTTCCTTTCAACAATGTGTTAACAGAAATAGGTAAGAGCAAGCAACTTTGTACCGTGGTTAGAGTCAGTCTTGTAAACATGTTGCTCTGAATTTGTTATTTATTGATTCGCCCATGTTTATGCTCTTCGCAAAAGTTGGATGATCCCAGATTGCCTCGTGAACGTGGATTCGAGAATCAGTCCCACACACACCGTTATAGGTTTTCCTGTGATTAGCAAGACTCGCGTGAAACAATCTATTTTTCTCTCCCGTAGCCGTGGGAATGGTGACTGAAAGAAGCTTCAAATTTACAGTGCAACATTCTCTTCTCTGTCATTAGTCTTCGGATTAATTCAGTGAAGACAGTTGCTGGAAAAAACAACTTCTGATGCTATTAACAACCCCCATTACCCATTGAGGTAGTGGATACCGCAGGAGACGAAGGACCGTTTTAAGGAAACCTAATATCTCTAGCGTAGTAACTTTATGTTGTGTTGAAAAATTTTCTGATTACAGTGACTCAAATCCTTTCTACTAACAATTATTGTCATTCTTTATATCACAGATACTAATACAGATGAAAGCGTCTCATAATGATTCCTTGGTTTTTAAATAAAAAATTATGGTAGTTGAAATAAAATCCATATCACAGTAAGTCTCAATATATTTGTCCTGGACGCTTTGTTTCAATTCAAAAACTGTTTATAGTTTCATTTTGTAAAGAAAACAAAAAAATAAAAATAAAAATCGAGAGAGAAAAAATATTATAAAAATCTATAGATAAGAATCGAGAGAGAATAGATCCACTAACCGTGGTTTAACTTGATTAACTCTATGTGAAATTGATTTTAATCCGATGATGACATAGAACAGTTTTTGTTTACCCTGCTATGTGGTAAATAGAATGGTAGCCTGGGTGGCAGCCAGTCATTGTCAGTTATCGAACACTGACAATCACATGATCGTCGCTGTTATATCTTTACTAGCACGGCTTTGGGAAGAGTTATGAATTTGACTTATGATAAAAAGTCAATATGTGTAAGTAAGTAGAGTCTATGTTAAGTGGGTGAAAATTCTTAGAAAGTGATTCACTTTGAACTGCAGACTGAAGAAAATCATAATAAAAAATTCACTTCCCAGTCGGGCGAAATGAAGCGCAAATCTTAAGTGAGTAAATCTTCATAATCGAAATTTCGTCTTCTTTCATTGAACAAACTTTGGCAATGTTGATGATCAAGCGAAATAAACAATAAAAAATCTGAAGTAGACGGACATTATTGACGCCCTCTTAAATCGATTGCTCCAACCGGCTGATCAGGCAAACCGACCAAATACCCTTTTTATTATGGCTTTATATTCCTAAATGGAACATTAAAAAGGTGCTGGCACTTGAAGAGGTCAAGGAAAACAAGGAATAGCTAGCTGTGTGTTTAGATCTGAGTGAATGTAACCACTGGCTACTGTAGCCTAATCAGTAAAGCAACCATCGCATTAAAACAGGTTTCTGAGAAGTAGGAATGTGAGTTCGTATCCCGTTAGGGGCTTTTTTAAAATTTTTGATCCACACTGATCCAAACGATCATAGAATATCAGTCTGAGTGTTGCGATAAACATCGCAAATTAAAATAAATAATAAACAGGCCAAATATTTCTCAAGTTACGGTTAATGCCGTCGTTCAGTTGGTAGAATTCTTGATCTTTGCTTAGTTTAAATATAATACAGCGCCAGAAAAGAGGGTAAGTTGGTTAATTTAACAACATATCAACTCTTGTTGGGTTATCTAATTCCGAATACAAGTCACAAAAATCACGAGACAAAAATCACAATGAATAATTAGATAGGTAGACATAGACCCGGTTGACTCTAGAGTCAAAAAGGTGGACATAGGTCCGGTTTTACACAAAAGTTGAAAAGGTAGACAAACTAAAGTAAAAAAGGTGGGCATAGGTCCAGTTTTCACTAAACTCAAAACGGTAGATATACATGTCTTACACTCGAGTCAAAAAGATAGACATTGGACTAGTTTTACAAACAAGTAAAAAAAATGGTAAACATAGGTTGGGTTTTACACTAGAGTCTAAAAGGTAGATATCGGTACAGTTTTATAATAGAATAAAAGTATAAAAAAATAGGTCCAGTTTTACACTAGAGCCAAAAAGATAAATATAGGTCCGATTTTACTCTGGGGTCAAAAATCTAGACATAGCACCCATTCTACACTATAGTAAAAAAAAAAAAAGATATTGGTCGAATTTAAATCCGAACTGGCAGATCTTCACCTCTTTTGGAGGAATTTTACTCTTATAGCTGAGAATGCAACCCCCCGCTAACGGATGAGAAGGAACAGGGTGTTAGGGGTATTGCGTTACACCACTTTTTCAAAAGGGAAGAAGCTTTTTGTTGAAAACCAGTATTCGATGTCAATTTTTCACCTGGACTCGAACACCGGCCGTTTTACAATCATAGAAATACATAACGATTTCAGTTTAGGCAGCCCAAATAGGTTGATTTCTTTAATTTGGTTTTAAAATTCTAACCGAAGTTTTCTGACTGCTAACTAAACATAGTCTGGCTAAAGGCTGTGAGGCTCCAATTCAAAATCAAACTGATTACACAAGCAAATTAGTCACGAAAGAACAAAATATTATTTTGTCGTTTCTATATATATATATATATATATATATATATATATATATATACTTCAGATGTCTTTCTGAACGCGATAAATCCAATTTGTGGTCGTGCAGGGCTAAAAAAATAATTAAGCAGACTACTTAGTCTTGGATACTCCACAATTGTGATCTTGTGCCAATCTAATGAAAGACTCGGGTGCCTCACCTAAAGCAATAATAACTTGCGGACCATTACTACAGTTTAGTGACTTCGATTATTCCAAGATGCTGCACACTTATGGGCCAATGCCAAGTAAAGCTTGACAAAGCCTAGCTTAGTAAATAACTTTAAATTGAATTCCTAATCCTTGCCAGATCGGTGATCGATTGTAATGGCGACCTAAGAATCGATGATGCTTATGACAATGATTTCATGCCATTTTGTTTTTTGTTTTTTTAACTCTATGAGAATGTAGATATTTCCCGCGAAAAACAATTTTTTTCTCATGTTTCAAAAATGGGTACAAATGATAATCTGTATCATACGCAAGGGATAATTTCTGGATATTTGAGCGATTAAGAAAAGTATCGTCTACTTCGGGATATTACGGTGTTTACTCGTATATAAGTCGATGTTGCTTATACGAATGACGTTGTTGAAAAGTTATCGGCCCGGTTAAGATGTTCTTTCAAAGAAAAAAAATACAACTTTTCAGCATCACGTCGTTAGTTGACATTTAATTTCTGATCAAGAAATCCTCTGACGAAGTGTGTTTGAATTTTTTTTTTTTTTACTGTAATGACTTTTATTGTTGCCATTGCAAGGGAGTTTCTATGTTGTCTCCCTTTGCACTTGTGAAGGGGTTAATATAAGTATATTTTATGCCTATTGTGAACTGTTTGAATGAATAATACAAAGAAAAGATCATCTCCATGAATTCTAGAAAAGATAAAAAAGGGATCCGAAGATGTCAATATATGGATGCACAAATGGGCAAACGATAATAACCAAAAATATAGACATATGTGAAACGCTTCTAATAGAGACTAAGAGACTACAAAATACGATTGTTGTCGGTATAGGTAAACTAGTATTAATATAAGATTTTACTGTGCATGAAGTGGGGGATCATTTTTATTGTGATTATGTAATAAATTGATACCAACCAGAATTACAATACAGGGTGTTTAAAAAAATGATATCATTTCAAATGTAAATACCTGAGTAACTACATAGTTTAAGCCAGTGATTGTCAACCGTTGTGCCACGGTACACTCGTGTGCCGCGCAATCCTCTTAAGTGAGTCGCGAAATATTGTCACACACACACACACACACACACACACACACACACATATATATATATATATATATGTATGTGTGTGTATGTGTGTGTGTGTGTGTGTAGAAGTAGCAATGGTACAACATTAGTATTTGAATAATTATTAAACTTTTTAAAAATAATTCTTTTCAATATACTTCGATTATGTTATTTTAGATACTTTTTTTTAATATTCATTTTTAAAATGTATTTTTATTTTTTTAATTAAAGTTTTAAAATTTTCCTTTATTTGAATAAATGAATATTAACCTTTTTTCATATAATTGCATTCAACATTCTTTGTTTAATTCAAAATTTTTACAAAGTGATATTGAATTATGAACTAATAAAATAAACTGCACAAATAGTTGAATAGAAACATGGAAATAGTTTGAGTTCATATTTGTGTGTGTATTTTAAAAAAATCTATGGTTTTATTTCATAACATTTAAATGTATACCCTTTAACATGTTTATAAGTGTTATGTGATATTTTTATTTGCTCCTAGATGTGCCGTTGCTTAAAAAGGTTCAGAAACATTGGTCTAGGCAAATTGTTGAGCAAAATAGGATTTATTCATCGATATTTGAATGAGAAATTCAAAGAGATGTGGAGTTCATGACGATTTCACAAGTTTTCAATATGTGCGCAGACTGTGACACAGCACATGTCAAGTGAGTAGTCCAGCTCCTGCCAAACACGGCGCAGCTTGTCTTGGGTGACAGACTCCAGTGCGACTTTGAGCCTCTGCTTTTCCTCTAGGCTCGTCTTCTTCAGATTACTCTTGCATATCGACCGCAAAATTGCTTGCGCTTTTGCTTGTCATCTGTTTTTAACCGTTTGAGTCCTGATCACAACTTGACCGGTAGTAGAGAAAAATGATGTAATGCCCAGCCACCGGTTGAACGGTGGGTAAACACTTGTAACTATTTTTATATCTACCGTGAAACATTAGATGCCAATTATTTGTGAATTTTGACTCAGGATATCAGGCAGAAGGGTTAAAATTGTTTAGGAACGTAGGGCTTAGAGGGTTAAGGCCTGAAAGGCGTGCAGCTTCTAGGGTGTCGTTCGCAAGCGTTTCCTAGCGACAAGCAAAACTGTCGTTGGAGAAATCTGGATTTCCAGACTTGCACTTCTTATTTATTTCTAGGAGGCTTCGCATAAATGTCTGCCGAATCCTCTCGACCATCTCTTCCAATATTTCTAGTCATCCAGATCCTTTTGCCCTGCACAGACAGACTTCATCCTTAAACTCTTTGTGTCATGTCCAAATCTGCATTGTAATTGGTGCATTTTTAATGAATTATCTCACAAATGCACGCTGCACAGTCTTCTTGTTCGACTATGTTCGTGTATAATCTAATAGACAAAACGACATTTCTTTTCCGGTGAATGCCATTTCTATGTTCGAAAAGAAAGAAAAGAAACATAAAACATTAAACATAGAATTTTGAGTTGTTTCTACACATGCTGTTAACATTTGAGGCCATTTGAATGAGAATTGGTTAAGTTATTAGATTATGAAAGGATATAATTTTTTCTGAAATATCTTGCATATTAATATAATAATAATATAATAATTAAGAAACATAATGAAAGACGCATATGCGAAAAAAAGACTATTATCAAAGAGTTAAGGGAATATGTCATCATTTTGTACGGCACAAATTAGTATTAATATAAAGTTCTTCTGTACATAAAGTGGGAGATCAGTTTTCTATTGTAATTATGTAATAAATCTATACCAACCAGAAGTGCTACATATTGTTATAATAACTGGAAATTATATTTGAAGATGTACACGTGATAACCTTATAATAGTCAGTTAAGGATTGCTCGTCGTTATACGACGATGACGTCTCATCTCTCTGTTCATTAACGTGAAATTTGGTGTTGAAACTTTTGTGTTTGTAATACTCATTGTTGCTAATGACTCCTTATATGACTTCTCAGTTCAAACTCGGAGGTACAACGTTTCCCGCCAGTTTTGAATAGAATATCATCTCCCAAAGAAATCTCTACAGAAAAGAGAAGATAATGCTAGGGGAGATGAATAGACCACCAACAGCACTCTCTTGGACTGAACAGGGTTTTTTTTTATCATTTCACCCCAAACAAGGCAATAAAAGCCACTAAGACGCAAAGGATTACTGGGAGTGAAAGAGGGCAATAAAGTAACAGGATTCAAGGAGACAGAAGATGACGATTGACACCGTATTTAAATTTTTGAACATCGTACAGAAATTACGGTTACATCTAGCAATTTCAACAGTGAAATTATGAGACCTAACTGCCAATCTAGTACTTCGCTTAAACTTGTGAAGTTGTGTCCAAGACAGCCAGCAGCACTACGGGTGCCAGATTCCATTTGTAAGAAAAAAGTGCGTGAAAAGCCAAGGAAAGAAATAATCTTCAAACACAGCTCTACAAATTTAAATAATTCTAAGTGTCCCTGCAATTTAATAATTTTATTATTGAGAGCTCTCTCTGGCCTCTGTACTGGTGCCGCTGTGTTTCTCCCGTGATGCGTGCAGTCTGTGACATTGCCTGTTCATTCTGAGGGTACATGGTTGACAGTTCCCTGGTTGCTGTTTCCGACTGGTAGTTAGGAGCCCTAACTCTTGCGTAGCGTCTTGAGCGGCCACTCTGATCAACAGTTGCATAATATCGGGATGTCTGTAGTGCCATGTCGCGCATGGATAGGTGTCCCTGCAGTCATCTCCGGTCGGCAACCCTGAGGCCACATTATGATTCAGGCTGTGCCAAACTCCCTCTCTGCCCGCGTCATGGGTGATAACCGTCGGCTTCCTTTAACTCAGGCCTTCTCTTTCTCCAACACCAATTATCCACATGAATTACAAAAACCAGAAATATAAACCTAAACCAGCCTTCCAAAAATCACCCAAACCTTTAGATATCTCATTCTCCAACATCCGTGGCATTAGAACCAACTTCTGCAGCGTTGAATCTTTCCTCATTGCTAAGTGCCCGGATATACTGGCCCTGTGTGAGACCAATCTTGACTCCTCTATCCCTTCCTCTGATCTCTCGATCCCTGGATACCCTCCTCTCCTCAGAAAAGACTTTCTAACCCACATGCATGGCCTGGGTGTCTACGTCAAGGACCATCTCCCTCTGGCTAGAGAGTGCTCTCTCGAATCACCGGATCATTCGTACTTGTGTCTCCAGCTATCTCTTCTCAATGCTGAAAGCTATCTTTTCTTCCTCTACCGCTCTCCATCCTCTCGGGACTGTGGAATACTCGATGTCATTTCTGATAGCATAGATAGGGCCCTCTCTCTCCATCCGTTCGCTCACATATTTGTGTTTGGCGATTTTAACGCCCATCACAGCCAGTGGCTTAAGAATGCTACTACCGACCTCGCAGACATTCATACTCTCAACTTTTCAGTCTCTCAATCCCTCACACAGATAATCGATTTCCTCACGCGTTTTATTATAACCGTGACTATAAGGCCTAACTCCTCGACCTGTGTTTTACCTCCATCCCTGAGTCTTGTAGTGCCACGCAGCTCTGTCCTATCGGTAACTCCGATCATGCTGTAGTGTCTGTTAGCATCTCCTTCAGCCCCACCCGCTGCAAGGAGCCTCCTACCACCAGAACCACATTCTGCTACCAACGGACTGACTGGGACTCGTTTCGTTACTTCCTCCGCAATGTCCCCTGGGATGCTGTATTTAAGCTCCCCATTCAAGATTGTGCTTCAGAGGTCTCTTCCTGGGTTAAAGCTGGAATCGACGCTTTCATCCCCTCCAGGAAATTCAAGGTCAAACCGCGCTCCTCGCCCTGGTTCACAGCTACTGGCTCGGCCGCCATTGCCCATAGGAACCACTTCTTCCACCGTTTTCGTAGTGATATGTCTGACTTCAATAGACGTCTATTTACCTCTGCCCGTAACGAGTGTAAGCGTATCCTCGACGATGCCAAGTCGCTATTTGCTGCTCGGATGAAGGAACGTATTGCATCCCGCAAATTTGTCTCCAAAGATTATTGGCGCCTCTGCAAGAGCGTTCTGAACAATAACAAACCCTCCATTCCTCCCCTGTTCAATCAGTTTGAGGTCCTGACCACCTCTGCCGACAAGGCCGAATGCTTTGCGCGGAAGTTTTCTTCCAATTCAACGCTAGACTCTTCCGAGGTACCCTTGCTCAATTTCCCTCCCAGAACCGAGGCCCTTTTGAACAGATTGCACATATCCCCGTCGTTGGTATTGGGCATTATTTCTAACTTAGATCACCACAAGGCTACTGGTGGTGACGGGATACCAGCCATTGTCCTAAAGAAATGCGCGCCTGAACTGGCGCCTGCCCTCTCTAAATTATACAACCGCTGCCTCAAGGAGTCTTGTTTTCCTGACTGCTGGAAGTCCTCAACCATTGTTCCTGTCTTTAAGAACTCTGGTGACCCCTCCGACCCTTCCAATTACCGTCCTATCAGTCTCCTACCCCTCTTCGGCAAAGTCTTCGAGGCCATTATCAACACCGAAGTGATTAATCATCTGATATCCCATGATCTGCTCTCAGACAAGCAGTATGGTTTCCGCTTTGCCCGATCTACGGCCGATGTGCTTACGGCCATCACTGAATTTGTCTACCAAGCTATTCATAATAACGGTGAAGCTCGTGCCGTGGCCCTAGACATCTCCAAAGCGTTTGATAGAGTTTGGCATGCCGGCCTTCTTCGCAAGCTCCAGGGTTATGGTATCACAGGTCGATTGTTTGACCTAATACAATAATTCCTGTCAAACCGGGAATTGAAGGTCGTTCTCAATGGATTCATCTCCAGCTCCTATCCCACTAACGCAGGTGTTCCTCAAGGCTCCATCCTAGGCCCTACTCTGTTCCTCATATTTATAAACGACCTTCCTGACGCCATAGACTCCCAAGTCGGCATCTATGCTGACGACACCACAATTTACTCCTGCCTCAAACACAAATCTAGTGATGCTGACAAAGTTAACCTGGCAGTTCAAATAGAAAAGGACCTCCAATCGGTTGTGAACTGGGGCGAGAAATGGATGGTTAACTTTAACGCCTCTAAAACAAAACTGCTCTCTATTAACCACCACAAGGATCCATCCCTGCATCCCATTAGAATGTCTGAAGACCAACTTCTCGATAGCTCCTCTCTGCGGCTGCTCGGTCTCACGCTGTCTGCTGATCTGAGATGGAACAAATACATCGAGTCAGTTGTATCATCCACTGCAAGGAAAGTTGGTTCCCTGTGCCGAGCCAGGAAATCTTTCTCCCCGGAATCGATCCTCTAAGTCTATAAATCGACCATTCGCCCTTGCATGGAGTATTGCTGCCATATATGGGCTGGAGCCCCTGCTGTTTGCCTCAGGGTTCTTGATAAGATCCAGAGACGGATATGCAATGTGATTGGGCCTGATCTGTCATCCCGTCTGCAGTCGCTCTCTCACAGACGCGATGTTGCCTCGCTCTGTCTTTTTTACAAATACTTTCACGGTAATTGCTCCGAGGAGCTGCTTTCGCTTGTCCCTAGGCCTCATGAATTTAAACGTCCTACGAGGCTGGCATCCCGTTCTCACCACTTCACCGTTGAAACTGTTAGATGTAGACGTCTCTTCTACTCCAATAGCTTCATGTCTCGCACATCTCGCCCGTGGAACTCCCTTCCCTATTCCTGTTTCCCTGACAAATAAAATCTCCAACTATTTAAGTGTAACGTCAATCGACATCTCCAGTTGCCTTGATCTATCCACTTCCCTTCTCCGCATCCTTTCACCTTTCATTCCTATCTGCTCTCGCTCCAAATCTTCTGTAATCCCCTTGCGTTGATCGATCCACTGTCTTTCTCTTTCTCCACATCCTCTCCTTTACCACTTCTATCTGCTCTTCCTCCAACCCTTCTATAACCCCTTGCGTGATAGTGGCCTCCAGATTTGCTTGGGGTGATACGCTTAAAAAAAAAAAAAATAACAATAAACTTTTCTTTTAAGTTGGAACACACAAGTTATAAAGTTCATTGCAAAGTTCATAAGAAAGTATTTTGTTTTTCTTTTCACAACACAAAAGAAATGAATTGTGTTAGTATAGATTGGAAGGTGTATGTGAATTCTTAATGCGAAAATTCACGATTTACGTTATATTATGTATGTGCATGATGTAATTTCATCAGCAGCCGATAATAACTGTACTATTATTGCTGCTACAATTAAGCTTTGTTTATATCTCGCTTGTGTATTTTTTGTAATTTAAACTGTGCAAACTGGGTTATGAAAATACTTTAAAAGCAAGAATTAATTTACAAGAAAAGAACTTAGTACTCAATAGATTAATTAAATTTGAGTATGCGAAAATTTGAGTATTATTCAGTATTATTTACATCCCCCGGACGAAGATATTCTGGAAGAAAGACTAAAGAAGATTAATATACGTTACGATATTTATAAGAAAAAATCCAATCACGGTTAAAAATTAGATTTACTAAACTCAGAAGTTTTACTGGTTAATAATAAATATGTCGATTTTTAGGAGGGAAAAGATTGTTAATTATTTTCTAGCTGTGATCCTCCATTTTTTGTAGCAAACAACAAAAATGGTTGTCTGCCTTTTGAAAGCTTGAATGGCGTTTGAGACAACATCACTGATTGGTTAATAAATGCTAATGTGGGAATTTGAATTTGAAGTTCGTGTGATCCGATTAGCACAAATCTGAGATAATATCTGCGTGACCCTACTTTTGCACAGAAATGAGATTTTAGTGACACTAAGTCTATTGAATATTTTCCTACAATTTTAGACGGGTTTTTACATATATACTGGTTGTAGTCTGCCTTTGTGTGGACGAAGCACAGATCTGTTTAAAGTTATCTCTTCTAGCCTTTACCCATCCAAAAGCGTCCAAAAGCTTACAGGTTTGGAATTTTGTGTGCAAGATGGTTGACAGTTTTTTTCCGGCTCGGTGTCTAGCCACCCTCATCGCCTGATAAGCCTGGTGAAGTGACCGGTTTAGGCACCGATGACCCCGATCGTGCAGCATGTCATGCTGGTAGCATTCTTCGCGTGGGCTGGCGCATTCTGATAAAAGTAAGGACTTAAAATATGTCATCATTTTTTACGGTTTGTGTAAATTCGTAATAAAATTCTACTTGATATAAATTGGGGGATCATTTTTCTGTTTTTATCAAGTAATAAATTCGTCGCTACAGAATGACTGCATATTAATTGCTGAAGTCAGGACACAGCTTTCGACATTCAGTCGAACCACTGAACAACAGCGCCTCCTAGTCAGCGTCTGGACCTGTGGTGCGGCTACCATAACAACATGGAACACAAGTTCCCTCTCAGCCCTACGGAATTCCTTCGCCCATGGCTCCAGTGATGCCTGGCACTGTTGATCCTGCCTGAATCATCTCCGACCAGCTGTTGGTCGCTGTAGAGGAAAACTTCAGAAATGGGGATATGTTACCGATGATGACCCCTAAATGCCGATACGGACAATCACAAACTATGAAGCATCTTCTAGTTTGCCCCAATATTGAAGATTCATGCACTCTTAACGACACTGTGACCTTAACACCCCCAGGCAATGTTCTGTGAGCAACACTGGATGGGTGTGGTGTATCGACTCGACAAGAAGATTGCAGAAATATATATTTAAAGACTGGAATGTGAAAACCTAATAATAGCAAACAAAATTTGCTGTAATTTTTCACGTTATAGGTAATTAGTAACTACTGAATGTTTTATGTATTTGTCATTTACAGGTAGGAACTAATATGTACTAATCAAGCCTGATAGAAAGTTAGATGTAAAAAAGGCATAAACAAGAGAAAGAGACAGAAAAAAAAAGACTGAAATACTTAGTTACATATACAGAATAGAAATCGATATATACACACAAACAATCAACTGGAAATTTGAAATGTTTAATTTCGATCTGCGTGATAGGGTAAGCAGTGTTTTTTCGTTTTTTTTTTGTTTTTTTTTTTACTTCAGGGTGCACTTGTAGAATATTAACACCCTGGGGCGCACTTTAAATTTTAATAATGAAAAAATTAATCATGAAATTTTAAAATATGAAAATAATAAAGAAGTCTCCTGAAATAATCACTTATTTATTTTAAGACATTATACTGTATATTTAAGTATTCTTGTGTGAAACGTGCTTGATGTGCTTTGGCAATTTTTTGAATGTTAGGACTCATAGTGATTTTCCAAGCATAGCTTAGATGTGGCACAAAGCCAAAAGTATGGGGCACCCAATGAGGATCGAACTCACTTATAATTGTTCTAACAAGACAAGCTTGCTACCCATTACACTGCCTCGAGGTGTCCAATGTTAGGACTTATATGTGATAACCATACTCTTATTTCTTCATCAATGCATTTATCATTTGATCTATTTTTGTATGTAATATTGGTTAGTGCAGATACTCCTACTGGCATGCCGCCCCCCTTCGGAAGCTTCAGGGATACGGAATTTCAGGACAGTTATTTGACTTAATACAATAATTCCAGTGAAACCGTGTAATGAAGGTCGTCCTTAACGGATTTTCCTCCAGTTCTTTTCTCACTAATGCAGGTGTTCCCCAAGGCCATACCCAGGGCCTTATACTGCTCCTTATCTTCATTAACGATCTTTCTGATGTCATCAGTTCCCAAGTAGACATCTATGCAGACGACATCACTATTTACTCATGCCTCAATAGCAAATCTGGTATCTCTGACAAAACAAACCTGTCCGTTGGTCTCGAAAAGGATCTTCAATAGTTTGTTGACTGGTGCAGGAAATGGCTGGTTAACTTTAATGACTCAAAATCAAAATTGCTCTCTCTTACCCACCACAGTGAACCCTCCCTGCCTCCCATTAGAATGTCTGATGCTTAACTCCAAGAGAGCACCTTTTTGCAACTGCTCGGTCTCACACTGTCTACTGGCCCATAATTGGAACAAATACATTGAATCAATAGCTTCATCTACCACAAGGAAAGTTGGTTCTCTGTGTCACGCCAAAAAGTTTTTCTTGCCTGAGTTCATCCTTCAAATCTATAAATCAACCATTCATCCTGGCATGGAATACTGCTATCATATATGGTCTGGAGCCCCCGCTGCTCGTCTTAGGGTCCTCGACAAAATCCAGAGACGAATATGTAATGTGGTTGGTCCTGATCTGGCACCTCGTTTACAGTCACTCTGTCTTTTCTACAAATACTTTCACAGTAACTGCTCCAACGAGCTACTTTCGTTAGTTCCCAAACTGCATGAATTTAAACGTGCCACTAGGTCGGCATGTCAGTCCCACCCTTTCACTGTCGAAACGGTTAAATGTAGCCGTCACTCCTACTCCAATAGCTTCATGTCTCGAACTTCCCGTCTGTGGAACTTCCTTCCTCTTACTTGCTTCTCTGATAGCTATAATCTCTAATTATTCAAATGCAATGTTAATCGACATCTCCAGATGCCTTGATCTATTCTCCGTCCTTCTCTTCATCTTTTCCTCTATCACGCTTCTTTACTCTTGCTCCCACTCTCTGTAGCCGCTTGTGTGCTAGTGGAACTCCCGCCTTGCTTGGGGTGAAAAGCTTAGAAAAAAGGAATGGTGTGGATAACTGCAATAAAATATTCAATGGATTACTAGCTCTTGAAGGATATTCTTCTTGAATGTAAATCCAAAATTGATTTCTTAAAGATTAAGGAATTTAGCATCCAGCTTAAAATATCAAATAACAAATTCTTGACTTAGACCTGGGAGCCATAGCTTTTAAAAATAAAGATTTTATAAATATAAAAATAATTAACTTCTGTTAACTTGGGGCACACCTGGCCATCTTTCAGAATGAATTAGTACACCTAGGAACATCAGTTGAGAAATGCCGATGTAGATAATACTGTAAGAATATTTGGTAGAATATTCCAAAATCATATCACATTGGTTTTTCACTGTATCTCAGGAAGATGAATTTGATTTCTGAAATTTAAAAGCATCTTTTGTTCAATATGTTAAAGTATTGTGGAGAACTCTGGGGTGCACTTTAAACTTAATAAGGAAAAATTAGTCATGAAATATGAAAATAGGTAAATTATATCTGTCTATATTTCTGAGATGAGGTATTGTAACTGTTTACATTATTACAATGTTTGGACTGCTATCCTCATCTTTGTTGCCATTAACGATGTTTCGGCTGTTGTACACTCCGGCCTTCTCAGGTGATTGTATAATAAATCTCCTGAAAAAAGAATTTATTTTTAAGACATTACACTGTATATTTAAGTATGCTTGTGTGAATCGTGTGCTTGATGTACTTTGGCATTTTTTTAATGTTAGGACTTATATGTTATGTTTTGAGGAAGGCAAAAGGGAAAGGGTTATCTACTCCTTAAAGATTAAGGAATTTAGCAACGAGTTTAAAATATCAAATGAAAAAGACTTCGACTCGAACAAGGAAGCCATATACTTGGTGTATCTAGCTTTTTAAAAATAATGATTATTTTGAATATAAAAATAATTCATAAATTACTTTTCTGTTAACTTGGAGTACACCTGGATACATTTCACGGTGCATTATTGCACTTGTGTACACACTGCTCCAGGCTATTGCCTAATTTCTTGAAGGTTCACCTTGGTCATGAATACATGACTGATGATTCAATCAGGGAATCCTCTTCTCTCTACCCAATTATGTTGTGTCATCTTTTTTTGTTGTTGTTAACAGTTGTTCACCCAATACAAAACTCAAGAGCCACTCAACGTAGATGGTTACAAAATGAGGATGTTGTAAGGACATACAGGGACGGAGTAAGGTGTGCATATAATAGGGATATGTAGGATAGATAATGGTTAACCCTCAAGCTAAAGAAGCCAAGATTGTAGTGATTAGGGAAGCATCCACCTGGAAGTCCATTCCACTAGTAAGAGTTCTGGGAAATAAACTGAGTTGAACTTCCTTCTCATCAGTGAAATATGAAAGGAATGAGGAGGAATGTATATGCTATTTTTGTCTTTAGAGTGTTTTATAATGACTGATTTAAATCCGTCGAGGAAAGCAAAAGGCAAAGGATTATTCAGTCCTTAAAGATTAAGGAATTTAGCATCCTGTTTAAAATATCAAATGACAAAGGCTTCGATATGGAAGCCATGTGTTTGGTGTTTTTAGCTTTTTGAAAATAAAGAATTTTTAGATATAAAAATAATTCATAGATTACTCTTCTGTTAACTTGAGGCGCATCTGGTCACCTTTCAGGTCTCACCGGTTGACAAACGCTTGGTTACAGAGTTGCTTCTCGTCGACAGCAGTAGTTTGTTTTCAAGTCAAGATAATAGCCAAAATTTCGAATGCTGATTTTAAAGGCAGGCAGCTCTTTAACATTTGGAGAAGCGACGCCACATAATCTTCCAGCACAAATTCTCTCTAATTACTAATTGATCCGTAACTGGCAGCAAGAGGTGGATTCATACCTTTCTTAACCTTTTGAGTCCAGCGTTCCTGAACAATTTTAACCCTTCTGCCTGAGCTCTTGAGTCAAAATTCACAAATAATTGGTATGTAATGTTTCACGGTAGATATAAAAATAGTTACAAGTGTTTACCCATCGTTCAACCGGTGGCTGGGCATTAAGTCATTTTTCTCTACCACCGGTCAAAAAAAATGAAAACAAATCTTGTAAAAATTCATTACAGATCGAAATTTTTTTTTCTCAAGACTATAGTGTCCTTATTGTATCTTATTCATAAAAACAATTAAAAGCTTTTCTAATTAAATAATGTCTTAGTTTTATGACATTTTTTATTTTACGATTCAGAGCAGATTTTTGTAAAACGGCTCCTGTTTTACAAAATAAATAAATAAATAAATTATGATTTAAATTTTCCAAGGAATTCTGCTTTTAATTAATATAAGCATTAAACTTTATCTCATTGAATTTCCCGAATTATCATAAAATCAAATAAGTGGTGTGTAACGGATATAAAATTTTTTTACCAAAATTTTCTAAAGAAACATTTCTAAAATAATTTGATTCATTTGTGAATAAGTCCTGAACGTTTCATTAAAATCTGACAATTATTTGATTTTGCAAGAATTTCCAAATTAATGTGTTTTTCACCGCAAAGAAAGACACAAAAATTTGCTATACTAATTTATAGCCCACCGGTTGACTTAAAACAACAAAAAAAGACTTTTAACCAAAATTCCGAAAGTTCTAAAAGGATTAAAAAATGTAATTAAATAATCAAAATATACTTTAGTCTTTTCTCTTCATAATGACATCAAAGATTTTGATGACAAAACTTTTTTTTCAAGTTTGGGGCAGTATTTCATCATTTTATCTTTTTTCAGCGAATCTTGGGTGGTACCTATAGAGTTAACATTTTAATGTTAATATTTTTTTAACCCAACATTCTGGGTCGATTCACTCTTCGACCGCAGAAGCAAGCATTGTGAAATCAGAAATAAAGAAATTGTCCCCTACGAATTTTGAAATTGCATCCGCACTTCGGAGTCCGTCATCTTAAATATTTCGATTACGAGTCATCGATGAATTAGTAGGATGCAAAGCAATTGTTAGATCTGAATAAAGGCCAATTAATATCGTAAGCATAATTCAACAAAGATACCCCGTCTGTCCTACCCTAACTAAGCCTAGAGTTATTCTTGGTTTTGACACAAGGACATCAAATGTGAGGGCACCAAGAGAGGGTCGAATTCATTAGTAATGATCGACCAAACAAGCTCGTTTACCAATACCTACTTTGAGGCGCCCAAGAGATCTAGAATTATCATTAAGTAAATGAGTATATATTTATATTGTAAATCTAAATGAAATCACTTTATTTATATCACTTTATGATATCAATTATCCTATAGACATCCTTGTGGAGTATAATGCCATATTCTCAGCACACTATGTGCTCCTGCTGTTTTCTGTAGAAAGTAGGTTTTTACGGGGTGGAGTTGCTAGCCTCGTACCCAACCGGTTTTGAATTCACAGTTTTCCTTCTTTTACACTGGTTGCCAACAAAAGCTAGAGAGCCCAGTCTACACTACTATTTAACCCATTGCTGGTGGGGAGATAGAGATGGATTTATGTCTTTCCCAAAAATATTTTTGTGAAGGGGAGCGGAACGGCTTCAGCTGGAAATTAAACTCGGTACACAAATTCCACTTTTCCCGTCAATAACAGAAAGCGAAGTAATTAATTCAGGTACATTTTTTTACTAATTATTCAACCTATACAAGGCCCATGAGCCACTTAAGGGAGAGAGTTACTGATTGATGTTGCTGCAGGTGAGAGGAGGAGGAAGAGGAGTAGGTAAGAAGCGTAGTTTAAGAGGATATGTAGGAAGGATAACCGTTTAATCCTAGATTTAAAGAGGTTAAGATTGTAGCGATCAGGAAAGCATCCTCTCGGGAGTAGCAGTTCTTGGGAAGAAACTCTCCGAATGGAACTTTCTTCTTACTAACGAAATACAAAGGGAAGGATTCGTTCCAGTGAACATGGCATGGTGGTTCTGAAGAGTAGAATTAAATGGAACTAAGGAATGTAGCGCGTCAGAACATTTGCCATGGAAATAGCGATAGAGTAGAGAGATGCATGCAACGTTTAAGGATAGGGCTGTAGATCAGGAAAATAATTAATCACCCACAAGGCCCCGTAGACATTATTGAATTCTATCAATAAAGTAAAGTGTTGTAAAGGCAGCTTAAGGCTAGATATAGTAACAGTATTCCATTTTGGATTCTGATTGGGTTTTTGTAAACGTAGAGCATTTCCGGAGGAGTCTGGTACTTACTGAACTGGTACAAAGAACCGACCATTTTTCCAGCATCTTTAGCAATGGATCTAACATGAATTCCGTTTGAGGTCTGGGGTGAACCTGTATCCTAATAGACGTTTAAGGCAAGGAGACCTTCGTGAGAGAACAATCATTCATCGAGATAGGTGATAGTTCGGGGTCTGCTCGGTTGGTGGTGGAACATTATTCGCTTGGATTTGGTGATATCCTCCCCCACCCCAGTGGGGCACCAGAGTTAGGTAATTGTTACTTTACACACTCTAAATCGAAGAAGACATTAAAACATTTTGTTGTCGCTAAAAGAACCTGACTGAGAGGCAAGAGGCAAATAAATTGACTTTGGCAATATTTAACATACAGGAATGTTCTTGAACACGTATAAAATTTTCTATTGGGCAGTTTAAAAAGATTTTCTCGTTTTCATAATTCTGAATAATGTGTGATAAATATTTGTCACCATTTTTATGGCGGATTTACGCTCAACCATTAAGTTTTATCTCGAATACGATCTGCTCATTGGAAGGTACGAGGGACAGTCAAAACGTGATTCCTGTTTCAACTGAATGTCAAAAGTAATAGAATTTCGATTTTTTATACCTATAAATAAAGTAAATCTATTTTATAGCTATAAACAAAGTATCTAGAAGCCCAGAATAACCTTTTTCCTATACATAACCCTCTTTCAAAATAACTGTTCCTTTGGATATTGCCATAGTCTTTGGGAAGAGAAAAATGCTATAAATATGAACAGGAGGTTAGTGAATATCTATGAAGAGGTTGCACTTGATATGATTACCTCGATGAGATGATTCGGTAGAGTTAATGACAATTCTAGAGCGAAAGGAGAAACTGGCCTTAGTGAAAGGCTCAGCAGTGGCAGATAAGCTGCTGTTGTGAATTGAGATAAGCCCAAAGATGCGGATGCTCTCATAACAGTTGATAGCAGAATCATTGTTGCAAGATCTCCGTGAAAGCCTTCAGGGAAGCCATACTAGTATCCGAAGTTTAGTCTCTTGGTTACTGGAAGAGCTGTAAAAAAATGAGTTCACGGGATACTTATAGACTCTATGAAGGAGGAGAGAGTGGTTCCGGGGCTGCATGGCATCGATAAAAGAGACAAAGAACAGTAGTTCTCTACTGATGAGGAAAAAAAACAAGACATGGATAAGAAAACAGCCAAGACACTTCTACAAATGCTTTCATTTAAAAATTGAATGCCACGACTGAGAAAGGAAGAGAAACTATTGAAAACTAGATTTGGAGTCTTATGGTTTTTTGTTCATTTTGATATGCTTTGACTGTGTCTACTATTAATTTTGTTAAGATAAAAAAAAAAACATTAAATTTGGACCGATAGTTCGTATAATACCTATCGCGGCCGCCATTGGCCGCTCTATAGAAAACGACCTTGACCTTTACAACCGCTGATCTCGCAGATTTAAGTCCAGCAGCATGCGAGAAAGTGGACGACTGGCCCAATATGGTTGAATCCAAAGCCGTACCTCGAGAGAATCGGATTAGGCAGTGCTTCCCAAGCATTGAACAACATGAGGAGAAATTTTATATGTACGGTTTGCTACTTCCTCTAGCCGGGGAGTACTTGAAGAAATCGTTCTACATATTATTAGCCCCCGCTTTTTTTTCGACAAAACCCAAGCTGGATCAAAGTGTAGTATCCGTACTCTACCTTTGTGAGCCTCCGGTTCTTCGTCCGGAGATACTCTTCGGCGTGATCCCGTTTCCGCGGTCGATCCGCCCAGGAAGACATATTGCCTCTCTGACTCCCGCTTCGTCAAGTGCTACCCTTCGGCGCCATCCCGCCTCCCTGGAAGTCGTATCACTACACTGACTCGGCCCTGTTTAGGGATTTCGTCAAAAGTTACCCTTCAAGTGTTACACTTCGGCGTCGACAACTCTCAAATCCGGCGGTCGGCCAGCTTGTTTCGTCGATACAACCGATCAACGTCCCCTAAACAATACCAGTCATACTGGACCCGATACCTATACAAGCATTTTTCTTCGGACAGTACACTCTTGTACATATTGGGAAAAATAAAAGTCAACGTTTGTAAAAGCTGGGGTTTTATTGATAAGTACTCATACCTATAGGAGGAGCCTGGTTGCCTAGTGCGGTTTCTTGCGAATGGCCTTGTGTCAGACTAACAAACTTCTCCGTATAAGAGTATTTTGATATTCCCTTAGAACATCAATGATTCATAAAAAGTTAGCAATGTAAAAAGTGGACAAACATCATTAGATAAGAAAAGGCATAACAAGATGTAAATTTATTATTTTTTTTTTTCAACAACAAATTTGGCAGGGTGCAGTAGAAGAGAGGATGCAAAGTAGAATTCTTGGTCTTTGGAAAGGCGGTTCAACCAAATCTGCCCAAGGTGAGGCTGACGTTAATGGTCGGAGGCTGTTGCGCGCCAAAATGTAGTAATGTTGGCGCCAAATGTCCTTGGAGAAGAAATAGTCCAAAACGTGGAGAAAGGTTATATGGAAAGTTTCCTTCTTTTATTTTTTTGAAATTTTTTTTTTTTTTTTTAATTGACCAGCAAGAATATATTTTCTGGTGTTCTTTTATTATGAAATATTGAACAAAGTAACTAATAATAACAAAACAAAATAAACAGTATAAGGGAGGCAACTTTATCTAAGAATGTCCTTTTTTTGTAGAAAAGGAAAGATCAGAAGAAACTTAGTGACAGAACTATTTCGGTCGGTTGTGAGATTTCGACCGAGGAAAATCACCAAGATTACTAAGCTGCAAAAGCGTTCGTTGCCTGTAAGAAGTACAATAAACCAAAAAGAGGGAGAGATCCAGAAAGTTTAGGTATAGGTACCACGTGTGGAAACTTGTGGAGTTCTGACTTACTTGTTGTTTAGGCAGGTCCGTTCGATACTGAGGTTCGTGATGAAAATGCTTGTTGCTCTAGACAGGAGGTTAGGTCAGAAAGTTGGGCTCCGACCATTAACAGCCTCCGACCATTAACGTCAGCCTCACCTTGGACACTGATGGAAGGTAGCCCCGGCAAACAAATTGACTATGAAAAGAAGTCTATTGCCGAAATCTAGACGGTTGAAGCTTATGTGCAGAGAGAGATGTAAAACACGTCATCCCGACTCGATGCCCGCAGGTCCTCTCTTACTCGTAGATACTTTTTGGCGGGTATCCGATGAGTCACGTGGCCGTTTGACTGGCGGCAAAATGCTAACCGTCCAAAGAACTTTGAATGGATGTTCGTTTCAAAACGTGTCTTAGCATCGAAAGTGTTGGGTCGTTGCTCACAGGGTAGCAACGACGATGAAAGGAGAGAAAGAGAAAAGGTTTGAGGTAAACGATGATGGTAGGAGGGGTGTGCCGATATACCAAAAATTAGATTGATGTTTTACCAATTTTTGAGCATTTAGTTTTAAAGATCATTTGAAAATAAATGTACAGAAATACCTAATTTCTGCAGGTTTTTGCTTACAAACTGACTTCAGAATTTTACTATTTCAAGAATGAATCCAAATAACATTGATATATTTTGTATTAGATACACTAAATGGAAAAACTATTCAAACCAGAATTCTAATTATGAATTACCACAAGCAAAATATGTAATTGTTTTTACTGTATTTGATAAGTAAAAACAGTAAAAAGATTGTAAAAGATTACAAAATTATTTTCTCAGTGAATAGAATTTGTTAGATCATAATTAATAATAAAAAAATGGATAAAAGTGTAAAGAACAGCATAATAATGTTGGACGAAAATTATAAGACAAAATGTTTTAAATTTGCATTGTTTATTGAAAATCGCGCTGAAACTACTGCACTCTATAGAATATTACATTATACATTGTTCAGTATAATTTCCCTTTGAAGCAATTGACGGTCTTATTTCATGGCATAAGTAATAATATGCTTGTGCCTTGCACCTTGTCCAGATAGAGTTTATAAAGCTTCAGTAAATTATACATTTTATAAGGCTATGCTATAAGGCTTTCGCTGATCACCAGAATGAAATTCCAGCGTTACGATTTTAAACCTAAACTTAATCTTTTTAAAACTAGTTTCCTCAAAAAACGGTAACGATTTGGAAAGAAAATATGGTATTGTTCATCATGTCAAAGCCCAACTTTTCTACCACTCTTCGATTGTTCACGCTGTCCTGCTTCTTCGAAAAAGAAAATATGGTATTGTTCATCATGTCAAAGCCCAACGTTTCTACACTATTCGATTGTTCACGCTGTCCTGCTTCTTCGAAAGAGAAAATATGGTATTGTTCATCATGTCAAAGCCCAACATTTCTACCACTCTTCGATTGTTCACGCTGTCCTGCTTCTTCGAAAGAGAAAATATGGTATTGTTCATCATGTCAAAGCCCAACTTTTCTACCACTCTTCAATTGTTCACGCTGTCCTGCTTCTTCGAAAGAGAAAATATGGTATTGTTCATCATGTCAAAGCCCAACTTTTCTACCACTCTTCGATTGTTCACGCTGTCCTGCTTCTTCGAAAAAGAAAATATGGTATTGTTCATCATGTCAAAGCCCAACTTTTCTACCACTCTTGGATTGTTCACGCTGTCCTGCTTCTTCGAAAAAGAAAATATGGTATTGTTCATCATGTCAAAGCCCAACTTTTCTACCACTCTTCGATTGTTCACGCTGTCCTGCTTCTTCGAAAAAGAAAATATGGTATTGTTCATCATGTCAAAGCCCAACTTTTCTACCACTCTTCGATTGTTCACGCTGTCCTGCTTCTTCGAAAAAGAAAATATGGTATTGTTCATCATGTCAAAGCCCAACGTTTCTACACTATTCGATTGTTCACGCTGTCCTGCTTCTTCGAAAGAGAAAATATGGTATTGTTCATCATGTCAAAGCCCAACATTTCTACCACTCTTCGATTGTTCACGCTGTCCTGCTTCTTCGAAAGAGAAAATATGGTATTGTTCATCATGTCAAAGCCCAACTTTTCTACCACTCTTCAATTGTTCACGCTGTCCTGCTTCTTCGAAAGAGAAAATATGGTATTGTTCATCATGCCAAAGCCCAACTTTTCTACCACTCTTCGATTGTTCACGCTCTCCTGCTTCTTCGAAAGAGAAAATATGGTATTGTTCATCATGTCAAAGCCCAACTTTTCTACCACTCTTCAATTGTTCACGCTGTCCTGCTTCTTCGAAAGAGAAAATATGGTATTGTTCATCATGCCAAAGCCCAACTTTTCTACCACTCTTCGATTGTTCACGCTCTCCTGCTTCTTCGAAAGAGAAAATATGGTATTGTTCATCATGCCAAAGCCCAACTTTTCTACCACTCTTAGATTGTTCACGCTGTCCTGCTTCTTCGAAAAAGAAAATATGGTATTGTTCATCATGTCAAAGCCCAACTTTTCTACCACTCTTCCATTGTTCACGCTGTCCTGCTTCTTCGAAAAAGAAAATATGGTATTGTTCATCATGTCAAAGCCCAACTTTTCTACCACTCTTGGATTGTTCACGCTGTCCTGCTTCTTCGAAAAAGAAAATATGGTATTGTTCATCATGTCAAAGCCCAACTTTTCTACCACTCTTCGATTGTTCACGCTGTCCTGCTTCTTCGAAAAAGAAAATATGGTATTGTTCATCATGTCAAAGCCCAACTTTTCTACCACTCTTCGATTGTTCACGCTGTCCTGCTTCTTCGAAAAAGAAAATATGGTATTGTTCATCATGCCAAAGCCCAACTTTTCTACCACTCTTCGATTGTTCACGCTGTCCTGCTTCTTCGAAAAAGAAAATATGGTATTGTTCATCATGTCAAAGCCCAACTTTTCTACCACTCTTCGATTGTTCACGCTGTCCTGCTTCTTCGAAAAAGAAAATATGGTATTGTTCATCATGTCAAAGCCCAACGTTTCTACACTATTCGATTGTTCACGCTGTCCTGCTTCTTCGAAAGAGAAAATATGGTATTGTTCATCATGCCAAAGCCCAACTTTTCTACCACTCTTCGATTGTTCACGCTCTCCTGCTTCTTCGAAAGAGAAAATATGGTATTGTTCATCATGCCAAAGCCCAACTTTTCTACCACTCTTCGATTGTTCACGCTGTCCTGCTTCTTCGAAAGAGAAAATATGGTATTGTTCATCATGCCAAAGCCCAACTTTTCTACCACTCGTCGATTGTTCACGCTCTCCTGCTTCTTCGAAAGAGAAAATATGGTATTGTTCATCATGCCAAAGCCCAACTTTTCTACCAATCTTCGATTGTTCACGCTGTCCTGCTTCTTCGAAAGAGAAAATATGGTATTGTTCATCATGTCAAAGCCCAACTTTTCTACCACTCTTCGATTGTTCACGCTGTCCTGCTTCTTCGAAAGAGAAAATATGGTATTGTTCATCATGCCAAAGCCCAACTTTTCTACCACTCTTCGATTGTTCACGCTATCCTGCTTCTTTGAAAGAGAAAATATGGTATTGTTCATCATGCCAAAGCCCAACTTTTCTACCAATCTTCGATTGTTCACGCTGTCCTGCTTCTTCGAAAGAGAAAATATGGTATTGTTCATCATGTCAAAGCCCAACTTTTCTACCACTCTTCGATTGTTCACGCTGTCCTGCTTCTTCGAAAGAGAAAATATGGTATTGTTCATCATGCCAAAGCCCAACTTTTCTACCACTCTTCGATTGTTCACGCTCTCCTGCTTCTTCGAAAGAGAAAATATGGTATTGTTCATCATGCCAAAGCCCAACTTTTCTACCACTCTTCGATTGTTCACGCTGTCCTGCTTCTTCGAAAAAGAAAATATGGTATTGTTCATCATGTCAAAGCCCAACTTCTCTACCACTCTTCGATTGTTCACGCTGTCCTGCTTCTTCGAAAAAGAAAATATGGTATTGTTCATCATGTCAAAGCCCAACTTTTCTACCACTCTTCGATTGTTCACGCTGTCCTGCTTCTTCGAAAAAGAAAATATGGTATTGTTCATCATGTCAAAGCCCAACTTTTCTACCACTCTTCGATTGTTCACGCTGTCCTGCTTCTTCGAAAAAGAAAATATGGTATTGTTTATCATGTCAAAGCCCAACTTTTCTACCACTCTTCGATTGTTCACGCTGTCCTGCTTCTTCGAAAAAGAAAATATGGTATTGTTCATCATGTCAAAGCCCAACTTTTCTACCACTCTTCGATTGTTCACGCTGTCCTGCTTCTTCGAAAAAGAAAATATGGTATTGTTCATCATGCCAAAGCCCAACTTTTCTACCACTCTTCGATTGTTCACGCTGTCCTGCTTCTTCGAAAAAGAAAATATGGTATTGTTCATCATGTCAAAGCCCAACTTTTCTACCACTCTTCGATTGTTCACGCTGTCCTGCTTCTTCGAAAAAGAAAATATGGTATTGTTCATCATGTCAAAGCCCAACGTTTCTACATTATTCGATTGTTCACGCTGTCCTGCTTCTTCGAAAGAGAAAATATGGTATTGTTCATCATGTCAAAGCCCAACTTTTCTACCACTCTTCGATTGTTCACGCTGTCCTGCTTCTTCGAATGAGAAAATATGGTATTGTTCATCATGTCAAAGCCCAACTTTTCTACCACTCTTCAATTGTTCACGCTGTCCTGCTTCTTCGAAAGAGAAAATATGGTATTGTTCATCATGCCAAAGCCCAACTTTTCTACCACTCTTCGATTGTTCACGCTCTCCTGCTTCTTCGAAAGAGAAAATATGGTATTGTTCATCATGCCAAAGCCCAACTTTTCTACCACTCTTCGATTGTTCACGCTGTCCTGCTTCTTCGAAAGAGAAAATATGGTATTGTTCATCATGCCAAAGCCCAACTTTTCTACCACTCTTCGATTGTTCACACTGTCCTGCTTCTTCGAAAAAGAAAATATGGTATTGTTCATCATGCCAAAGCCCAACTTTTCTACCACTCTTCGATTGTTCACGCTGTCCTGCTTCTTCGAAAGAGAAAATATGGTATTGTTCATCATGCCAAAGCCCAACTTTTCTACCACTCTTCGATTGTTCACGCTGTCCTGCTTCTTCGAAAAAGAAAATATGGTATTGTTCATCATGTCAAAGCCCAACTTCTCTACCACTCTTCGATTGTTCACGCTGTCCTGCTTCTTCGAAAAAGAAAATATGGTATTGTTCATCATGTCAAAGCCCAACTTTTCTACCACTCTTCGATTGTTCACGCTGTCCTGCTTCTTCGAAAAAGAAAATATGGTATTGTTCATCATGTCAAAGCCCAACTTTTCTACCACTCTTCGATTGTTCACGCTGTCCTGCTTCTTCGAAAAAGAAAATATGGTATTGTTCATCATGTCAAAGCCCAACTTTTCTACCACTCTTCGATTGTTCACGCTGTCCTGCTTCTTCGAAAAAGAAAATATGGTATTGTTTATCATGTCAAAGCCCAACTTTTCTACCACTCTTCGATTGTTCACGCTGTCCTGCTTCTTCGAAAAAGAAAATATGGTATTGTTCATCATGCCAAAGCCCAACTTTTCTACCACTCTTCGATTGTTCACGCTGTCCTGCTTCTTCGAAAAAGAAAATATGGTATTGTTCATCATGTCAAAGCCCAACTTTTCTACCACTCTTCGATTGTTCACGCTGTCCTGCTTCTTCGAAAAAGAAAATATGGTATTGTTCATCATGTCAAAGCCCAACGTTTCTACACTATTCGATTGTTCACGCTGTCCTGCTTCTTCGAAAGAGAAAATATGGTATTGTTCATCATGTCAAAGCCCAACTTTTCTACCACTCTTCGATTGTTCACGCTGTCCTGCTTCTTCGAATGAGAAAATATGGTATTGTTCATCATGTCAAAGCCCAACTTTTCTACCACTCTTCAATTGTTCACGCTGTCCTGCTTCTTCGAAAGAGAAAATATGGTATTGTTCATCATGCCAAAGCCCAACTTTTCTACCACTCTTCGATTGTTCACGCTGTCCTGCTTCTTCGAAAGAGAAAATATGGTATTGTTCATCATGCCAAAGCCCAACTTTTCTACCACTCTTCGATTGTTCACGCTGTCCTGCTTCTTCGAAAGAGAAAATATGGTATTGTTCATCATGCCAAAGCCCAACTTTTCTACCACTCTTCGATTGTTCACGCTGTCCTGCTTCTTCGAAAAAGAAAATATGGTATTGTTCATCATGCCAAAGCCCAACTTTTCTACCACTCTTCGATTGTTCACGCTGTCCTGCTTCTTCGAAAAAGAAAATATGGCATTGTTCATCATGTCAAAGCCCAACTTTTCTACCACTCTTCGATTGTTCACGCTGTCCTGCTTCTTCGAAAAAGAAAATATGGCATTGTTCATCATGTCAAAGCCCAACTTTTCTACCACTCTTCGATTGTTCACGCTGTCCTGCTTCTTCGAAAAAGAAAATATGGTATTGTTCATCATGTCAAAGCCCAACTTTTCTACCACTCTTCGATTGTTCACGCTGTCCTGCTTCTTCGAAAAAGAAAATATGGTATTGTTCATCATGTCAAAGCCCAACTTCTCTACCACTCTTCGATTGTTCACGCTGTCCTGCTTCTTCGAAAAAGAAAATATGGTATTGTTCATCATGTCAAAGCCCAACTTTTCTACCACTCTTCGATTGTTCACGCTGTCCTGCTTCTTCGAAAAAGAAAATATGGTATTGTTCATCATGTCAAAGCCCAACTTTTCTACCACTCTTCGATTGTTCACGCTGTCCTGCTTCTTCGAAAAAGAAAATATGGTATTGTTTATCATGTCAAAGCCCAACTTTTCTACCACTCTTCGATTGTTCACGCTGTCCTGCTTCTTCGAAAAAGAAAATATGGTATTGTTCATCATGTCAAAGCCCAACTTTTCTACCACTCTTCGATTGTTCACGCTGTCCTGCTTCTTCGAAAAAGAAAATATGGTATTGTTCATCATGCCAAAGCCCAACTTTTCTACCACTCTTCGATTGTTCACGCTGTCCTGCTTCTTCGAAAAAGAAAATATGGTATTGTTCATCATGTCAAAGCCCAACTTTTCTACCACTCTTCGATTGTTCACGCTGTCCTGCTTCTTCGAAAAAGAAAATATGGTATTGTTCATCATGTCAAAGCCCAACGTTTCTACATTATTCGATTGTTCACGCTGTCCTGCTTCTTCGAAAGAGAAAATATGGTATTGTTCATCATGTCAAAGCCCAACTTTTCTACCACTCTTCGATTGTTCACGCTGTCCTGCTTCTTCGAATGAGAAAATATGGTATTGTTCATCATGTCAAAGCCCAACTTTTCTACCACTCTTCAATTGTTCACGCTGTCCTGCTTCTTCGAAAGAGAAAATATGGTATTGTTCATCATGCCAAAGCCCAACTTTTCTACCACTCTTCGATTGTTCACGCTCTCCTGCTTCTTCGAAAGAGAAAATATGGTATTGTTCATCATGCCAAAGCCCAACTTTTCTACCACTCTTCGATTGTTCACGCTGTCCTGCTTCTTCGAAAGAGAAAATATGGTATTGTTCATCATGCCAAAGCCCAACTTTTCTACCACTCTTCGATTGTTCACACTGTCCTGCTTCTTCGAAAAAGAAAATATGGTATTGTTCATCATGCCAAAGCCCAACTTTTCTACCACTCTTCGATTGTTCACGCTGTCCTGCTTCTTCGAAAGAGAAAATATGGTATTGTTCATCATGCCAAAGCCCAACTTTTCTACCACTCTTCGATTGTTCACGCTGTCCTGCTTCTTCGAAAAAGAAAATATGGTATTGTTCATCATGTCAAAGCCCAACTTCTCTACCACTCTTCGATTGTTCACGCTGTCCTGCTTCTTCGAAAAAGAAAATATGGTATTGTTCATCATGTCAAAGCCCAACTTTTCTACCACTCTTCGATTGTTCACGCTGTCCTGCTTCTTCGAAAAAGAAAATATGGTATTGTTCATCATGTCAAAGCCCAACTTTTCTACCACTCTTCGATTGTTCACGCTGTCCTGCTTCTTCGAAAAAGAAAATATGGTATTGTTCATCATGTCAAAGCCCAACTTTTCTACCACTCTTCGATTGTTCACGCTGTCCTGCTTCTTCGAAAAAGAAAATATGGTATTGTTTATCATGTCAAAGCCCAACTTTTCTACCACTCTTCGATTGTTCACGCTGTCCTGCTTCTTCGAAAAAGAAAATATGGTATTGTTCATCATGCCAAAGCCCAACTTTTCTACCACTCTTCGATTGTTCACGCTGTCCTGCTTCTTCGAAAAAGAAAATATGGTATTGTTCATCATGTCAAAGCCCAACTTTTCTACCACTCTTCGATTGTTCACGCTGTCCTGCTTCTTCGAAAAAGAAAATATGGTATTGTTCATCATGTCAAAGCCCAACGTTTCTACACTATTCGATTGTTCACGCTGTCCTGCTTCTTCGAAAGAGAAAATATGGTATTGTTCATCATGTCAAAGCCCAACTTTTCTACCACTCTTCGATTGTTCACGCTGTCCTGCTTCTTCGAATGAGAAAATATGGTATTGTTCATCATGTCAAAGCCCAACTTTTCTACCACTCTTCAATTGTTCACGCTGTCCTGCTTCTTCGAAAGAGAAAATATGGTATTGTTCATCATGCCAAAGCCCAACTTTTCTACCACTCTTCGATTGTTCACGCTGTCCTGCTTCTTCGAAAGAGAAAATATGGTATTGTTCATCATGCCAAAGCCCAACTTTTCTACCACTCTTCGATTGTTCACGCTGTCCTGCTTCTTCGAAAGAGAAAATATGGTATTGTTCATCATGCCAAAGCCCAACTTTTCTACCACTCTTCGATTGTTCACGCTGTCCTGCTTCTTCGAAAAAGAAAATATGGTATTGTTCATCATGCCAAAGCCCAACTTTTCTACCACTCTTCGATTGTTCACGCTGTCCTGCTTCTTCGAAAAAGAAAATATGGCATTGTTCATCATGTCAAAGCCCAACTTTTCTACCACTCTTCGATTGTTCACGCTGTCCTGCTTCTTCGAAAAAGAAAATATGGTATTGTTCATCATGTCAAAGCCCAACTTTTCTACCACTCTTCGATTGTTCACGCTGTCCTGCTTCTTCGAAAAAGAAAATATGGTATTGTTCATCATGTCAAAGCCCAACTTCTCTACCACTCTTCGATTGTTCACGCTGTCCTGCTTCTTCGAAAAAGAAAATATGGTATTGTTCATCATGTCAAAGCCCAACTTTTCTACCACTCTTCGATTGTTCACGCTGTCCTGCTTCTTCGAAAAAGAAAATATGGTATTGTTCATCATGTCAAAGCCCAACTTTTCTACCACTCTTCGATTGTTCACGCTGTCCTGCTTCTTCGAAAAAGAAAATATGGTATTGTTTATCATGTCAAAGCCCAACTTTTCTACCACTCTTCGATTGTTCACGCTGTCCTGCTTCTTCGAAAAAGAAAATATGGTATTGTTCATCATGTCAAAGCCCAACTTTTCTACCACTCTTCGATTGTTCACGCTGTCCTGCTTCTTCGAAAAAGAAAATATGGTATTGTTCATCATGCCAAAGCCCAACTTTTCTACCACTCTTCGATTGTTCACGCTGTCCTGCTTCTTCGAAAAAGAAAATATGGTATTGTTCATCATGTCAAAGCCCAACTTTTCTACCACTCTTCGATTGTTCACGCTGTCCTGCTTCTTCGAAAAAGAAAATATGGTATTGTTCATCATGTCAAAGCCCAACGTTTCTACATTATTCGATTGTTCACGCTGTCCTGCTTCTTCGAAAGAGAAAATATGGTATTGTTCATCATGTCAAAGCCCAACTTTTCTACCACTCTTCGATTGTTCACGCTGTCCTGCTTCTTCGAATGAGAAAATATGGTATTGTTCATCATGTCAAAGCCCAACTTTTCTACCACTCTTCAATTGTTCACGCTGTCCTGCTTCTTCGAAAGAGAAAATATGGTATTGTTCATCATGCCAAAGCCCAACTTTTCTACCACTCTTCGATTGTTCACGCTCTCCTGCTTCTTCGAAAGAGAAAATATGGTATTGTTCATCATGCCAAAGCCCAACTTTTCTACCACTCTTCGATTGTTCACGCTGTCCTGCTTCTTCGAAAGAGAAAATATGGTATTGTTCATCATGCCAAAGCCCAACTTTTCTACCACTCTTCGATTGTTCACACTGTCCTGCTTCTTCGAAAAAGAAAATATGGTATTGTTCATCATGCCAAAGCCCAACTTTTCTACCACTCTTCGATTGTTCACGCTGTCCTGCTTCTTCGAAAGAGAAAATATGGTATTGTTCATCATGCCAAAGCCCAACTTTTCTACCACTCTTCGATTGTTCACGCTGTCCTGCTTCTTCGAAAAAGAAAATATGGTATTGTTCATCATGTCAAAGCCCAACTTCTCTACCACTCTTCGATTGTTCACGCTGTCCTGCTTCTTCGAAAAAGAAAATATGGTATTGTTCATCATGTCAAAGCCCAACTTTTCTACCACTCTTCGATTGTTCACGCTGTCCTGCTTCTTCGAAAAAGAAAATATGGTATTGTTCATCATGTCAAAGCCCAACTTTTCTACCACTCTTCGATTGTTCACGCTGTCCTGCTTCTTCGAAAAAGAAAATATGGTATTGTTCATCATGTCAAAGCCCAACTTTTCTACCACTCTTCGATTGTTCACGCTGTCCTGCTTCTTCGAAAAAGAAAATATGGTATTGTTTATCATGTCAAAGCCCAACTTTTCTACCACTCTTCGATTGTTCACGCTGTCCTGCTTCTTCGAAAAAGAAAATATGGTATTGTTCATCATGCCAAAGCCCAACTTTTCTACCACTCTTCGATTGTTCACGCTGTCCTGCTTCTTCGAAAAAGAAAATATGGTATTGTTCATCATGTCAAAGCCCAACTTTTCTACCACTCTTCGATTGTTCACGCTGTCCTGCTTCTTCGAAAAAGAAAATATGGTATTGTTCATCATGTCAAAGCCCAACGTTTCTACACTATTCGATTGTTCACGCTGTCCTGCTTCTTCGAAAGAGAAAATATGGTATTGTTCATCATGTCAAAGCCCAACTTTTCTACCACTCTTCGATTGTTCACGCTGTCCTGCTTCTTCGAATGAGAAAATATGGTATTGTTCATCATGTCAAAGCCCAACTTTTCTACCACTCTTCAATTGTTCACGCTGTCCTGCTTCTTCGAAAGAGAAAATATGGTATTGTTCATCATGCCAAAGCCCAACTTTTCTACCACTCTTCGATTGTTCACGCTGTCCTGCTTCTTCGAAAGAGAAAATATGGTATTGTTCATCATGCCAAAGCCCAACTTTTCTACCACTCTTCGATTGTTCACGCTGTCCTGCTTCTTCGAAAGAGAAAATATGGTATTGTTCATCATGCCAAAGCCCAACTTTTCTACCACTCTTCGATTGTTCACGCTGTCCTGCTTCTTCGAAAAAGAAAATATGGTATTGTTCATCATGCCAAAGCCCAACTTTTCTACCACTCTTCGATTGTTCACGCTGTCCTGCTTCTTCGAAAAAGAAAATATGGCATTGTTCATCATGTCAAAGCCCAACTTTTCTACCACTCTTCGATTGTTCACGCTGTCCTGCTTCTTCGAAAAAGAAAATATGGCATTGTTCATCATGTCAAAGCCCAACTTTTCTACCACTCTTCGATTGTTCACGCTGTCCTGCTTCTTCGAAAAAGAAAATATGGTATTGTTCATCATGTCAAAGCCCAACTTTTCTACCACTCTTCGATTGTTCACGCTGTCCTGCTTCTTCGAAAAAGAAAATATGGTATTGTTCATCATGTCAAAGCCCAACTTTTCTACCACTCTTCGATTGTTCACGCTGTCCTGCTTCTTCGAAAAAGAAAATATGGTATTGTTCATCATGTCAAAGCCCAACTTTTCTACCACTCTTCGATTGTTCACGCTGTCCTGCTTCTTCGAAAAAGAAAATATGGTATTGTTCATCATGTCAAAGCCCAACTTTTCTACCACTCTTCGATTGTTCACGCTGTCCTGCTTCTTCGAAAAAGAAAATATGGTATTGTTCATCATGTCAAAGCCCAACCTTTCTACCACTCTTCGATTGTTCACGCTGTCCTGCTTCTTCGAAAAAGAAAATATGGTATTGTTCATCATGCCAAAGCCCAACTTTTCTACCACTCTTCGATTGTTCACGCTGTCCTGCTTCTTCGAAAGAGAAAATATGGTATTGTTCATCATGCCAAAGCCCAACTTTTCTACCACTCTTCGATTGTTCACGCTGTCCTGCTTCTTCGAAAGAGAAAATATGGTATTGTTCATGATGTCAAAGCCCAACTTTTCTACCACTCTTCAATTGTTCACGCTGTCCTGCTTCTTCGAAAGAGAAAATATGGTATTGTTCATCATGCCAAAGCCCAACTTTTCTACCACTCTTCGATTGTTCACGCTCTCCTGCTTCTTCGAAAGAGAAAATATGGTATTGTTCATCATGCCAAAGCCCAACTTTTCTACCACTCTTCGATTGTTCACGCTGTCCTGCTTCTTCGAAAAAGAAAATATGGCATTGTTCATCATGTCAAAGCCCAACTTTTCTACCACTCTTCGATTGTTCACGCTGTCCTGCTTCTTCGAAAAAGAAAATATGGTATTGTTCATCATGTCAAAGCCCAACTTTTCTACCAATCTTCGATTGTTCACGCTGTCCTGCTTCTTCGAATGAGAAAATATGGTATTGTTCATCATGTCAAAGCCCAACTTTTCTACCACTCTTCGATTGTTCACGCTGTCCTGCTTCTTCGAAAAAGAAAATATGGCATTGTTCATCATGTCAAAGCCCAACTTTTCTACCACTCTTCGATTGTTCACGCTGTCCTGCTTCTTCGAAAAAGAAAATATGGCATTGTTCATCATGTCAAAGCCCAAGTTTTCTACCACTCTTCGATTGTTCACGCTGTCCTGCTTCTTCGAAAAAGAAAATATGGTATTGTTCATCATGTCAAAGCCCAACTTTTCTACCACTCTTCGATTGTTCACGCTGTCCTGCTTCTTCGAAAAAGAAAATATGGTATTGTTCATCATGTCAAAGCCCAACTTTTCTACCAATCTTCGATTGTTCACGCTGTCCTGCTTCTTCGAATGAGAAAATATGGTATTGTTCATCATGTCAAAGCCCAACTTTTCTACCACTCTTCGATTGTTCACGCTGTCCTGCTTCTTCGAAAAAGAAAATATGGCATTGTTCATCATGTCAAAGCCCAACTTTTCTACCACTCTTCGATTGTTCACGCTGTCCTGCTTCTTCGAAAAAGAAAATATGGTATTGTTCATCATGTCAAAGCCCAACTTTTCTACCACTCTTCGATTGTTCACGCTGTCCTGCTTCTTCGAAAAAGAAAATATGGTATTGTTCATCATGTCAAAGCCCAACTTTTCTACCACTCTTCGATTGTTCACGCTGTCCTGCTTCTTCGAAAAAGAAAATATGGTATTGTTCATCATGTCAAAGCCCAACTTTTCTACCAATCTTCGATTGTTCACGCTGTCCTGCTTCTTCGAATGAGAAAATATGGTATTGTTCATCATGTCAAAGCCCAACTTTTCTACCAATCTTCGATTGTTCACGCTGTCCTGCTTCTTCGAAAAAGAAAATATGGCATTGTTCATCATGTCAAAGCCCAACTTTTCTACCACTCTTCGATTGTTCACGCTGTCCTGCTTCTTCGAAAAAGAAAATATGGTATTGTTCATCATGTCAAAGCCCAACTTTTCTACCACTCTTCGATTGTTCACGCTGTCCTGCTTCTTCGAAAAAGAAAATATGGTATTGTTCATCATGTCAAAGCCCAACTTTTCTACCACTCTTCGATTGTTCACGCTGTCCTGCTTCTTCGAAAAAGAAAATATGGTATTGTTCATCATGTCAAAGCCCAACTTTTCTACCAATCTTCGATTGTTCACGCTGTCCTGCTTCTTCGAATGAGAAAATATGGTATTGTTCATCATGTCAAAGCCCAACTTTTCTACCACTCTTCGATTGTTCACGCTGTCCTGCTTCTTCGAAAAAGAAAATATGGCATTGTTCATCATGTCAAAGCCCAACTTTTCTACCACTCTTCGATTGTTCACGCTGTCCTGCTTCTTCGAAAAAGAAAATATGTTATTGTTCATCATGTCAAAGCCCAACTTTTCTACCACTCTTCGATTGTTCACGCTGTCCTGCTTCTTCGAAAAAGAAAATATGGTATTGTTCATCATGTCAAAGCCCAACTTTTCTACCACTCTTCGATTGTTCACGCTGTCCTGCTTCTTCGAAAAAGAAAATATGGCATTGTTCATCATGTCAAAGCCCAACTTTTCTACCACTCTTCGATTGTTCACGCTGTCCTGCTTCTTCGAAAAAGAAAATATGGTATTGTTCATCATGTCAAAGCCCAACTTTTCTACCACTCTTCGATTGTTCACGCTCTCCTGCTTCTTCGAAAAAGAAAATATGGTATTGTTCATCATGTCAAAGCCCAACTTTTCTACCAATCTTCGATTGTTCACGCTGTCCTGCTTCTTCGAATGAGAAAATATGGTATTGTTCATCATGTCAAAGCCCAACTTTTCTACCACTCTTCGATTGTTCACGCTGTCCTGCTTCTTCGAAAAAGAAAATATGGTATTGTTCATCATGTCAAAGCCCAACTTTTCTACCACTCTTCGATTGTTCACGCTCTCCTGCTTCTTCGAAAAAGAAAATATGGTATTGTTCATCATGTCAAAGCCCAACTTTTCTACCACTCTTCGATTGTTCACGCTGTCCTGCTTCTTCGAAAAAGAAAATGTGGTATTGTTCATCATGTCAAAGTCAAACTTTTCTACCACTCTTCGATTGTTCACGCTGTCCTGCTTCTTCGAAAAAGAAAATATGGTATTGTTCATCATGTCAACGCCCAACTTTTCTACCACTCTTCGTTTGTTCATGCTCTCCTGCTTCTTCGAAAGAGAAAATATGGTATTGTTCATCATGCCAAAGCCCAACTTTTCTACCACTCTTCGATTGTTCACGCTGTCCTGCTTCTTCGAAAAAGAAAATATGGTATTGTTCATCATGTCAAAGCCCAACTTTTCTACCACTCTTCGATTGTTCACGCTCTCCTGCTTCTTCGAAAAAGAAAATATGGTATTGTTCATCATGTCAAAGCCCAACTTTTCTACCAATCTTCGATTGTTCACGCTGTCCTGCTTCTTCGAATGAGAAAATATGGTATTGTTCATCATGTCAAAGCCCAACTTTTCTACCACTCTTCGATTGTTCACGCTGTCCTGCTTCTTCGAAAAAGAAAATATGGCATTGTTCATCATGTCAAAGCCCAACTTTTCTACCACTCTTCGATTGTTCACGCTGTCCTGCTTCTTCGAAAAAGAAAATATGGTATTGTTCATCATGTCAAAGCCCAACTTTTCTACCAATCTTCGATTGTTCACGCTGTCCTGCTTCTTCGAATGAGAAAATATGGTATTGTTCATCATGTCAAAGCCCAACTTTTCTACCACTCTTCGATTGTTCACGCTGTCCTGCTTCTTCGAAAAAGAAAATATGGTATTGTTCATCATGTCAAAGCCCAACTTTTCTACCACTCTTCGATTGTTCACGCTGTCCTGCTTCTTCGAAAAAGAAAATATGGTATTGTTCATCATGTCAAAGCCCAACTTTTCTACCACTCTTCGATTGTTCACGCTGTCCTGCTTCTTCGAAAAAGAAAATATGGTATTGTTCATCATGTCAAAGCCCAACTTTTCTACCACTCTTCGATTGTTCACGCTGTCCTGCTTCTTCGAAAAAGAAAATATGGTATTGTTCATCATGTCAAAGCCCAACTTTTCTACCAATCTTCGATTGTTCACGCTGTCCTGCTTCTTCGAATGAGAAAATATGGTATTGTTCATCATGTCAAAGCCCAACTTTTCTACCACTCTTCGATTGTTCACGCTGTCCTGCTTCTTCGAAAAAGAAAATATGTCATTGTTCATCATGTCAAAGCCCAACTTTTCTACCACTCTTCGATTGTTCACGCTGTCCTGCTTCTTCGAAAAAGAAAATATGGTATTGTTCATCATGTCAAAGCCCAACTTTTCTACCACTCTTCGATTGTTCACGCTGTCCTGCTTCTTCGAAAAAGAAAATATGGTATTGTTCATCATGTCAAAGCCCAACTTTTCTACCACTCTTCGATTGTTCACGCTGTCCTGCTTCTTCGAAAAAGAAAATATGGTATTGTTCATCATGTCAAAGCCCAACTTTTCTACCACTCTTCGATTGTTCACGCTGTCCTGCTTCGTCGAAAAAGAAAATATGGTATTGTTCATCATGTCAAAGCCCAACTTTTCTACCACTCTTCGATTGTTCACGCTCTCCTGCTTCTTCGAAAAAGAAAATATGGTATTGTTCATCATGTCAAAGCCCAACTTTTCTACCAATCTTCGATTGTTCACGCTGTCCTGCTTCTTCGAATGAGAAAATATGGTATTGTTCATCATGTCAAAGCCCAACTTTTCTACCACTCTTCGATTGTTCACGCTGTCCTGCTTCTTCGAAAAAGAAAATATGGTATTGTTCATCATGTCAAAGCCCAACTTTTCTACCACTCTTCGATTGTTCACGCTGTCCTGCTTCTTCGAAAAAGAAAATATGGTATTGTTCATCATGTCAAAGCCCAACTTTTCTACCACTCTTCGATTGTTCACGCTGTCCTGCTTCTTCGAAAAAGAAAATATGGTATTGTTCATCATGTCAAAGCCCAACTTTTCTACCACTCTTCGATTGTTCACGCTGTCCTGCTTCTTCGAAAAAGAAAATATGGTATTGTTCATCATGTCAAAGCCAAACTTTTCTACCACTCTTCGATTGTTCACGCTGTCCTGCTTCTTCGAAAAAGAAAATATGGTATTGTTCATCATGTCAAAGCCCAACTTTTCTACCACTCTTCGATTGTTCATGCTCTCCTGCTTCTTCGAAAGAGAAAATATGGTATTGTTCATCATGCCAAAGCCCAACTTTTCTACCACTCTTCGATTGTTCACGCTGTCCTGCTTCTTCGAAAAAGAAAATATGGTATTGTTCATCATGTCAAAGCCCAACTTTTCTACCACTCTTCGATTGTTCACGCTCTCCTGCTTCTTCGAAAAAGAAAATATGGTATTGTTCATCATGTCAAAGCCCAACTTTTCTACCAATCTTCGATTGTTCACGCTGTCCTGCTTCTTCGAATGAGAAAATATGGTATTGTTCATCATGTCAAAGCCCAACTTTTCTACCACTCTTCGATTGTTCACGCTGTCCTGCTTCTTCGAAAAAGAAAATATGGTATTGTTCATCATGTCAAAGCCCAACTTTTCTACCACTCTTCGATTGTTCACGCTCTCCTGCTTCTTCGAAAAAGAAAATATGGTATTGTTCATCATGTCAAAGCCCAACTTTTCTACCAATCTTTGATTGTTCACGCTGTCCTGCTTCTTCGAAAAAGAAAATATGGTATTGTTCATCATGTCAAAGCCCAACTTTTCTACCACTCTTCGATTGTTCACGCTGTCCTGCTTCTTCGAAAAAGAAAATATGGTATTGTTCATCATGTCAAAGCCCAACTTTTCTACCACTCTTCGATTGTTCACGCTGTCCTGCTTCTTCGAAAGAGAAAATATGGTATTGTTCATCATGTCAAAGCCCAACTTTTCTACCACTCTTCAATTGTTCACGCTGTCCTGCTTCTTCGAAAGAGAAAATATGGTATTGTTCATCATGCCAAAGCCCAACTTTTCTACCACTCTTCGATTGTTCACGCTCTCCTGCTTCTTCGAAAGAGAAAATATGGTATTGTTCATCATGCCAAAGCCCAACTTTTCTACCACTCTTCGATTGTTTACGCTGTCCTGCTTCTTCGAAAGAGAAAATATGGTATTGTTCATCATGTCAAAGCCCAACTTTTCTACCACTCTTCGATTGTTCACGCTGTCCTGCTTCTTCGAAAGAGAAAATTTATTTATTAATTTTTTAAAGATAAAATATTTTCACTGTTATTATTATCATTTTTAATCCATCTTGTCTATTTTAATCACAAAGATTTCAAAATCACCGAGAACACTCGATATTTTAAGAAAATCTGCACTTTTAGACTAGTGGAGTTTTTTTTTTTTTTTTTTTTTTAAATGGTTCATTTTCTTTTAATTTAAGAGAACTAAAAATGACAAAAAATGCACCGGCTTTACAAATTAGTATTTGTTTTACGCTTGCTATTGGTGGGCTAAGTAGGTTGCAAGTCAGACCTAAGATGAAATTTAGAAGGCAATAAAATATCCATTGTGCTTTTAAACAAGCGATCTGAGTTGCGCTCCTGGGTTTATGATCAACACCGATGCTTCTAGAATCAGAAAATATTTCGAAAAAATCAATACTTCTCGTCAGTTGAGGCACCTATATGGCCAATAAAATTATCTCTTCCTTTCGCTCTTCACTGTTGATGAGTCCTGGAATAGTACTTTACATACTTATCCCCGCATCATTACCTTCTACTTGCTTGATTTCTCCCCGGAGCTACATTGGGCAAAGTTGCTAAATACATGCAAAATTTGGAAGATGGGAATATCTTCGAGCAAATGTTAAGAAACCGACCAACAAAAAAAAAAAATCACCCATTGCTATTAGTGCAGAGTAAAAAAAAAAAAAAAAATCACCCATTGCTATAAGTGCAGAGTAAAAAAAAAAAAAAAATCACCCATTGCTATAAGTGCAGAGTAAAAAAAAAAAAAAAAATCACCCATTGCTATTAGTGCAGAGTAAAAAAAAAAAAAAAAATCACCCATTGCTATAAGTGCAGAGTAAAAAAAAAAAGAAAAAAAAAGCGGTAGGTGTTTATGATGAAATTAAAGAGAAGTAGTTCATTAACTGAATTTTGTCGTGGCCTTTAGTTGAAAAAGGAAAATCATTTAGTTACTTTTCTTTCGTATTTTAATGGGACATTCAAAATATTTAAACTATTTTATACCATAATACGGAATTCTCCAAGAGTCACGAAGATGCTTGCGGTATAGCCCAACAGGAGTTACCTCTCTTGATGATGATTGTCTCCCTTGAAAGAAGAACTCTTCCTCGCTTAGATACAATAAATAAGCAGTCTAGCCGTACTTCCCCATTCAAGCTCAATAAAGCTTTCTTAAGTCTTATCACGCCTTTGTTATTACAATCTATTGAGCTTGAAATATCAGAAATGCAACATCTTACGCCCCCAAAACGTTTTGACATCGACCCTGATTCTGATACCGCTGGCAAACGTTGGACACACTGGGTGGTGACGTTTCAAAATCTAATCCAAAACCTTACACATAAAGAACCCGGACCATTATATCTTGTGCAGGCCATTTTGATTTTGAACCAAATATATTAATCGACCAATTCACCAAAATATCACGCCACACTCCCACGACTGTTTCCTGTCTAGTATTTCTTTAAAACGCTTTATCTGGATTTTCTGGAAACATCTAAAGGTGGATCTATTCGAGTTTCATCACACGCTGGCGATACCAGGTTCAAGTTTCGCTACTGTAAAGGGGACGGTAAGTATGACTGTCAGGCAGCCAATAAACTTTGTGCAGAGATGAATTCATTGAGTCTGTGGTGAAGTCTTCCGTCAGCAACGCTTGCATTCCCGATTCGGGCTGGAAATAAATATAAAATGGTTGGCAAGATTTTTCTACGTGCTGCATCTCTCCAGGACGTGAGCGATCACGACTCTCCACAACTTCCTATCCTTTGTAGCCTCTAGTAATGTTTATCAATTTGCTATCCCTCCGATCCATTCACACAAGATTGTCAGGTAGGTGACCCACTGCCTCCTCATGTCCCGTTTGCCTTCAATGTGTCCTGTGAGTATCAAATTCTCCAAGCCTTCCTTCTTCATTATGTGTCCAAGACATTTCATCTGTCTCTTTCGGATCCAGATTCTACATCCTTTTTGTTTACTACGTTCCTTATGCGCTCCGTCCATGGCATTCCCAGCATCCTTCTGTAGAACCACATTTCTTTTAGTTCCAGTCTACTCTTCATTTGTGAGGAAATTGTCCTGCATTTACTGCCATATAAGAGGACCGATATTATATAACAGTTTAGTAATCTTTTTTGTTGTTGTTGTTTCTAACGAAAATTACCAGTTTCGTATTAAAAGCAAAATTAAATACAATGTCACTCGCCATCTTCTGTCGCCTTGTGTTCTGTTCTCTTATTGTCCTCTCTCCTCAAAGTTTTTTCATATTTTTCAACTTCCAATAAACCCCCATGCATCTCAGTGGCTTTATCGCGTTGCTTGGGGTGAAATGATAAAAATTGCCTAGATTTTGGAATGCATCGTTTGTCGTTCCAATGAATTTTCCATGACAATACTTCATTAAAAAATATCAAGATAATAAAGCCGCTTGTATTTACCATTTCCTGTTTTATTATCAGCCTTCAACGATAAATCAACAGGAAATGTTTGCTGTTAAAACTTAGCCGAGCAAATTTCGACAGCC